>JAZKJV010002494.1:0-461435 GCA_037367405.1 Ottelia alismoides | reverse complement strand
AACCTTGAGATGAAGCAAACCAAGTGTCAGCGACCTCATTCAGAGAGTAGCACATAGTACTCATCTTCAGAGGTAGATTGCATAATGATTAGCACAGTTGGGATTTAGGGACAGGTTCCTTCAGGACAGAGCGAGACCCTTTCATCTGGAAAGGGCATAATGGATGATGCAGTTTATCAGGTGTTGTCTGATCTTGTGAGAGATGCATCTACCTATTCCATGATGGCATAGAGATCCATCTGGATCTGTCAGTTCCATCCCCTTCGGAACGATCATGGGACATAGATGATGAGTCGGATGTGGCTTTGGCTGAATTACCGCATTTCTTTGGCATCCAACTCCCCATACTTCTGAGTTGTGGCGAGTACTACGCAGCTTAGACCACCTTCATGCAGCACGGAACCAAATTCAGATTTAATTCAGCTGGATTTGGTTAATGATAGCACATTGCCAGAACTAAAATCACTACCTCCTACACTCAAGTACTCCTTTCTTGCAGAACCTAAAGAGAGATATCATGTTATCATAAGCTCAGACTTGACTTTAGAACATGAGTCTAGGTTGTTAGAAGTCTTAGAGAGGAAATGCAAAGTAATAGGCTGGACAGTGTTGGATCTCGAGGGGATTAATTCGCTCTCTGCTCGTACAATGTTTTTACGAAGGATAATGAAAGACCTTCCCGTGAGTTCCATAGGAGACTTAACCCCAATCTACGAAAGTAGTGAAGAAAGAGATTGAGAAATGGTGCAAAGTAGGGTTTATATACCCTATTTCTGACTCCAAGTGGGTGGTCTCACTTCATGTTGTCCCGAAGAAGTCGGGAATTCCAGATGGTCATCAATGAGGAGGGGGTAGATATCGTGACACGAGTACCCACGTCGTGGCGTGTTTGTATTGACTACAAGGATCTGAATGCTGCGACCAAGAAAGATCACTTTCCCTTGCCTTTTATTAATCAAATCTTAGAGAGACTCGCAGGGAAATAATTTTTCTGTATTCTTAATGGGTACTCATGCTACAACTAAGTAGCTATAGCCCCTGAGGACCAGGAAAAGACCACATTCACATGTCCATTTAGCGTGTATGCTTTCAGATGCATGCCATTCGGGATCTGCAATGCCACAGGCACATTCTAGCGGTGCATGATAGCCATATTTGCCGAGATGGTGGGAGATTTCCTGGAAGTGTTCATGGAAGACTTCTCGGTCCATGGTGATTCTTTTGATACATATTTAGCGCACTTGAACCGAGTCCTCATGAGGTGTAGAGAGGTGAATCTGGTACTCTCCTAGGAGAAGAGTCACTTTATGGTGACAGAGGGTATCGTGTTGGGGCATGTCATCTCCAAAAGAGGAATGGAGTTTGACCCTGCCAAGGTGGAGGTGATCAAGAAACTCGATCCACCTACCAACGTGAACTCAATGCGGTCATTCTTAGGGCATGTTGGATTTTATAGAAGATTTATTCAAAATTTTTCAAAGATCGTCTGTCCACTGACTGAGCTCTTAGGGAAGGATACGGAGTTCGTTGCAGATCACAGGTGTCTGGAGGCCTTTGTGCTCTTGAAAAGGAAGATTTGTTCCTCGCCTATCCTAGAAGCTCATGACCGATCTCTCCCCTTTGAGATCATGACTGATGCTTCAGATTTCGCTATAGGAGCTGTGTTAGGACAACAGCGAGAGGGGATCCTGTTTGTGATCCATTATGTGAGCAAAGTATTAGATCCTACACAGAATAATTTATATAGTGACTGAAAAGGAAATGCTCACGGTAGTATGGGCCCTCGAGAAGTTCAGGTCATATATTTTGGTCTCTAAGGTGACAATATACATTGATGATACAGCCATTCAATATTTAATGGAAAAGAAGGATGCGAAGGCGCGTCTTCTTAGCTGGATTTTACTCCTCCAAGAATTTAATTTGGAGATAAAAGATAAACCTGGAGTGAAGAATGTTGTGGCTGATAACCTTTCTTGGAGTGAACTTAAGGATTCTCTTGATTATGAGAGGATTAGAGAGACCTTCCCCAGACGAGTCAATTTGTAATATTGACCCACTCCCATGGTATGACAAAATGGTGAACTATCTTGTCTCCAAGCAGGTTCCCCATGGTTGGACTAGGAGCATCATTGATCGACTGAAGTCGGATTCGAGGAGATACCACTGGGGCGATCCTTTCCTTTTCTTCGAAGGACCGAATTGTGTTTGTGGAAGGTGTATTCCTCAAGAGGAATACCAGAGTGTACTCGCATATTGTCATTCACTTGAGGTTGGAGCATACCATTCGGGAAAGAGAACCGCTCACAAAGTACTTCAATGTGGATTTTATTGGCCGACCTTGTTTAGAGATGCTATTGATTTTGTACGGTCGTGCCCGATCTGTCAAAGGATGGGAGGGACAGTTTGATAGAGAGATGAGATGCCCATGCAGCCAGTGATTATTTGTGATGTTTTTGATGCATGGGGCATAGATTTCATGGGTCCCTTTCCCAACAACCAAGGACATGAGTACATATTGTTAGCAGTTGATTATTTATCTAGGTGGGTGGAGCTATCCCAACCCGAACCGCAGACAGCAAGACTGTCTATAAGTTTGTGAGAGACCATATTATTGCTAGGTTCGGGGTGCCAAAAGTTTTGATATCTAATGGGGGTAGCCACTTTGTGAACCGAGATATGAGATCTTTAGCCAAGGACTATGGATTTGAGCATAGAGTTACTAGTCCTTACCACCCACAGTCCAATGGCATGGCATAGGTTTCGAACAGAGAGGTGAAGAATATTTTGCAGAAATTGGTTCTTCCCGATAGGAAGAACTGGTCCCAGCTCTTGGACCAAGTTTTGTGGGCCAATAGGACAGCCTACAAGACACCATTGGGTACTTCACCATTTAGAATGATATATGGCAAGCCATGCTATTTGTCCGTAGAGTTGAGTCATAAATCCGAATGGGCAATAAAGTAGATTAATTGGAGTTCTCACCTAGGGAAGCTTTGCCAAGATTTGAATTTGAATGAGCTCGTGGAAATCCGAAACAGGGCATATGACAACAGTTTGATTTATAAGGATAAAGTAAAGAGATGGCATGATCAGCACATTAGGTGCAAAGACTTTGTCCCTGGACAAAAGGTATGGTTGTTCAATGCCAGGTTAAGATGTTCCATGGGAAGCTCAAATCTAAATGGGCAGTCCCTTTATTGTTAAGAAAGTTCACAAGAATGGAAGTGTAGAGACAGTTGATCTCACAGATGGTGCACAATCTCATGTGGTAAATGGACAATTGTTGAAGCATTTTGTATATTCAAAAGAGCAGTTAGTCCAAGTCGAGGTCATCAACTTCATGCAGAGTGAGTACAGAGTGGATACATCATATTACTCTTCATGAAGATGCAGCATCAAGATTCAGCAGCTTAGAAGATTCAATCACTCTTGTACATTCTCCCTTCTTTGTATATTTTCCATATCACATTGGTTCTCATACTTACTCATGTCCTATACTTAGGCTGACCAGAGCCTAAGTATAGGGGGAACCGATGCCCGCCATGTGTATATACTCATCCATTTCTTTTCTTGACCTCGTCTGCCCCATTTTTTGCTCTTCTTCTACGCTTAGGCTGACCAGAGCTTATGTATAGGGGGCAGATCGACTTCTTAGTCATCCTACGCTTAGCACGAGCTATGTCTTTTTTCTCGCTTCTTGTGCTCTGAGGACATAGCACATGCTAAGTATAGGGGTGTGTATATATTACACATATACTTTACCCATAGCTCGTACTTTCACGTATTTTTGTATATATTATACAATAATTATGGGGTGGGTAAAAAAATATCTCTTAAAAATCTCTTAAAAAAACTTTTCAAAAAACTTAAATTTTTTTCCTTTCCTTATTTGCTTTAAAAAAAACTTTTTCAAAAAAAATATCCTTTCTTATTTACATGTCTTTTGAAAAAAACTTTTTCAAAAAAAAATTTAACTTTGTTCTTTCCTTTGTTTTTCAAAAAAATCACAAAAATTAAAATAATAATAAAAAACTAACTAATAAGTTGGTTTAATCCCTAACACCTTTACATCCACACAAGACTTATGAAGTCCAAGAACACTTGATTTATGAGGTCTTGAGATTTTGACTTAATTAGCATTAGTCATTAGGGTCCTTGACTTAATTATTCACATTTCCCTAGTTTGAAAGATTTGTGTGCTATATTGCATGCTTAGTCCCTACCTTAAGAATATGATCAGCACCTCACATACACGACTGCAGTTATGATGAGATGAATTGAAATTTCACTTGAGGAATTTGGATGAGGGATTTGAGTTTGGCCTTGATATGATGATGCTCGAGGATGGGATAAAATCAACGAAAGCTTCATGAAACCTGAGTGTCAGCACCTTTAGCCAGTATGAGAACATGGTTCTTGTACTATCTCTTGACATTTACCTATGTGCCAGGGTGCATTGAAATCTAAAAAAATGGTTGATCAGTGTGCGCCAACCCTTGGTAAAATAGTGGAACTAGCCAAAAATATTACAAAGCAATGAAATGTTAAAGAAAAACTCTCATTCCATACAAAGTCAAATATTAAAGAGCTTTCACCAATGGCAAGCGCTCCCAACCATTTCAAAGTGTCCACTGGGACCACCGCTATTAGGACTAGGAGTCGGGCTTGCACAAAAAAAGGGCTCTGCATCGTAAATGCTACATGTCTGGGTGTAGAAGGTACGATAGGTACTCAAAAAAGGCACACCCTGGTGTACTCCCAGGAAAACAAGTGCAGACGACTCCAACTTCTCTTGACGAACGCACTGATCAACAACCAAAAAAATACATGTGTTGAGTTAATAAGGCACTCGAGAGGATCCTTGTTCCAATGAGAGGGAGAGAAGAAATGACACAATTCTATGCCCTCCATCAACTGGTCTTCCATCTACACTTTTAAGTCTGACAACTAAAGAGACGGTGAATTGGATGCAAGAAATGGTTTATTCCCTAGTGTTGAGGGTCGGATTCTTAGGAGAGTCTCTTGGAGTGGAACCTTGGGTGATGTTGTGACTCTACTCTTGTAACTGCAGTCAACACTTAAGTCATATCCCTACTATATATATATACAAAGAGAGTCTGATGATTAGGGAAATTGGATACCTTTTGACTAGAGCTTGATTTAGCTTAGAATTTTAGGATATCTAAAACCAAGAGTTCTTGAACGGATCAAGTCTTGTATTCACATGCACAATCAAAGGGTTAATCCAACTTATTCATTCTTTATTTTCATGAGGACTAGCAAATTTTAAGTATAAGGGGGTGATGAATCCGCGATTTATCATCTCAATATCTTGATCTTAGCAAAATCCCTGAGCAAATTCTCAAATAACTGTCCATAAAATCAATAAATTAAGAAAATGACTCTTGTAAATAAAACACACTAATTATTGTATATTAGATTGTACAGAATAAATTAACAATAAAAAGCCGCAAAAATTAAAGGAGTTTTTCACATGTAAATAGCCCAAAATATCATGTATTTTAATAATTTCATTTCAACTCCTTTTTAGCTAATTCTTTCTTTAGCTTGTTCATAATAATGTACATTAAAAATACAAAAATATAAAATAAATTTCAGCTCAAATAAATGCTCCTAGATCCCATAGAGAAAAAACCGTAAAGTCCAACTTTCCGGCCAAATTCTCGCTCCGTATGAACTCCAAATTCACCAAACTCACTTTTAAAGTTCAAGTTAGGAAATTATCTATCCAACGGAAGGGTTCATTAAGATTGGAGCTCATTTGCAAAAGTTGGGTTTGGGGACCTAGATGTACATTGTATATTATGTATTTATTCATTCTTTCTTTATTTTTTATTTTATCTTTCTTAATTACTAATAAATCCAAAAAATCATCATTGTGTTGTATTTTGATTCTACTATTTTAGTGTATTTTTCTGTTGTAAATATCTATTATATAGACAAAAAATGTAAATTAAAAAAGCAAATAAAAAATGTACATGTTGTATGTCTTCCTTTGTAAATTCTCCACTATTTTTTCTTCTTTATATTTTGTTGTATTTTAGTAGACTACTTTATCGTATTAATTTATTTTATTCTCATTCTCTACAATAACCACCATTCAACACCATCATTCCGCCATTTTTTTCTAACTTCTAATTCAACTCCACCATCTTAATAACCTCCATTCTACTCCACCTCCATTCTAACCTCCATTTTCTAACTCTTTTTATACATCCCATCCTCCTCAATTTGCACTTGATCCATCTTTTATGTGAGGAGAGCCTAATTCCCAGAGCTGAATCGGTGACAGCGACACAGAAGAAACCACGATCGAGCGACGACAGTCCTCTGTCCAGTGAGATTCGTTGGCTTTTTGGCCAACATCGCAGCCACATCTGTGCGCTGCTCGAGCTCATCGCTCACCGGCGATTCGAGCGAAGACCATGCTCCTGTGAGCACTTCATAGGCGCCCGCGTTCATCGTAGGTAAGTTCTCTTTTTATCATTCGGCATCATTGTTATTTTTACTTTTTTATCATGTCACATTACCACCTACATAGCTCCATTTATTCTACTTCATCATCTTCACCATCAACATCACATCATTTTTTTCCCGCGTCATTTTACATTCAGTGTTTAACAAAAAAATTATTAAAAAAACATTTTACATCACAATAGTAAAAAAATCAAATAAATAAATAAATAAATGAAGCAGGTGGACGGCCCCAGCACCACCGCCGACCATTGCTCCTCCCCTCCCAGCTCGCACCATCGCCACCAAGCGGCATCGCCTCCGCGGCCACCCGCGCGCCTTAGCCCAGAGCCACCAGTCGTCGTGCCTCTTCCCGCGCGAGTCGCGCCTCTAGCGCGACAGTCGTGACTTCCACCCCGCAGCCTCCAGCCACCCTGTTTCCTCCAGTTGCCGCATGTCCTCCTCCGACCTTTCCGTTGTGTCTGCACGCGGCCTACCTCCGCTGCCACCCCGTGATTCTGTGCACACGGCCGTGCGGCGTCGTTGCCTGACCCCAAGCCTCATATCCGCCACCCACGCCTGTGGAGAAGAAGGTCAAAATTTTTTAATGTAAAAATTGCATTTACTTTCTCCTAAGTTTCTGTAATTACAAAAAGTTCCATGTACTTAGTTTTCTTGTATTTTGTTCTCTAAAATTTCATAGACAACCCTGTGTTTGCTTATTAATTTAGACATCAATTTTACAACTTTTATTTCAGTGAAAAATAGCATGATGTTGAGCAACAAATTGTCTATCATGTGAATATTTATTTATATTTTTGTGAGTTATGGGTAAATAATTAAAATTGTGTTACTGCATAATTCTATATTTTACCCAATTTGAAGTCCTAAATTCATATCTCACTCAAGTTGCTCAAAAAATTCCACAAAAATCATAATTGATGCTTGACATGTTCTTAAATTACTATCCAAATTTTATCTCAATTGGACTTGTCTTGTGCCTTAAATAAATTATAGAATGTTTTTAGTAAATGATTTTTATTTAAATCCACACATCATATTTTTGCGAAATTTCAACTTTCCTAGATTGTTCATCTAAATATCTTTTTGAGATAATTTGAATTTTGGATAATTTTTTAATTGGGGATTTATTAGGAATTAATTACTCACTGTCACTCTGCTTTCACTAAAAAATCTATAAAAGAATTCATATTTTGTCAAAAATTCCAAAAATATTACTGTAGTGCCCTTGCATCATCTTTCATTCTAGTAAATTTTTCATGATTTTTGCATTCTGTTTGTATGAAAAATTGCTAAGATACTCATAAAAAGTGTGCATTTTTAATTATCGCATTAAAATTCTTAATATTCCAAAAAAATATGTCTTGCATTCGTCACTGGATTAGGATTTTAGGAAAAATATAATTTGGATAAACTCTACTTATTTCCTATTAAAATTAATTTCGCTAAGTTGTATGCTTTCTTAGTATCTTAATTCATCTGCATTATGCATTTTTGCATTTATTTTGCATAAAAAAATACAACAAAAAATTCCTGAATTGGAAATCTATATCTTAATTTTTGAATTAACCTAAAGTTGTTCCTTTAGCTCCATGTGTTCGACTCCAGACTTGCCCGGGATATAAATTAAAGTCGAGACACTCTTCACGGAGATCTTCTCTCGGTTCCGACTGATTCGCTAAGTACACATACTACAACATGCCCAAATTAAACCACGTATCTAGCAACTCGTCAACCATGTAAACATCGTTATTATCCGCTCGACCCCATAAAGTTACTCCGTATTACGCTATGAACCTTGTCATTAATTTGACTCATCTTGAGTCAACTTGCTTGGGTTAAAGTTGAGTTAATCGAACTACATCTAACTCAATGGTGTATTTTCTTCCATCTTTCTCCTCCCCTCCTCTTCACATGTTTTACTCCTCTTATCCATTCTGTAAACCCAATGATGGTAGAATAACAACAACATCCTATGCTCGCAGCTCGATGATTTAGGTATGCTCGTAATACTAGGAGGGGTAGAGGTGTCGCAGGGGAGGTGAGGGAGGAGGTCAAGAGGTGTCAGGGAGACTGCAGGTTGGGTAGTGTCGCGAAGGGTGGGGGCGACGTAGGGGAGGTGGGGCAGTGGTCGGCAGTGTTGGGGAGGGGGGTTGTAGGTCGGGGCAGCTCTAGGAAGGGTTCTCATACATTGGCATCTAACACCATTCCAAAGAAGGACGCATTGGATATTTTCTACTTGAATACAATATTCAAAAGTATGCAAGGATTTGAAATTTCAGACATTCTAAAGCTTCATCTCTTACTAGTCTATTGATCTCATCAATAGACAAATGTTCAAGGCTTGATGCTAGATTATTGTCAAATGATCTTCATCCTCCTATTGATCTTAAAAGGTTTAATTTCCAGTATAAGAAATGTTAATGAACCATCCATTAATATTCTAATTTAGTAGAGTCCTCTGGATATTATGTTACTATCTAAAATATATCCATCATAACTCTTTATAACAGGTCTATTCCAGAATTCATTTTTATTTCCAACATTTAGAAATAAACTATGAGTGTATTCTAATGTCTAGGTCATAGAGACATTCTCTAAGACCTAAGAGATCTCCCACTGAAAATATGAAATCTATCTATCCAATAAAGATTGTTGCAATCATTACATCAATATCCATGGATGACTATTAAATCTTAAGATCAAATTTCTAGTCTTCTAATACAAATGCAACCAACTGCAAGTGTTATTTGAAAAATGACATATAATTATTATACTTTTAATTTTATACAATAAGTAAGTCAATTTCAATGATGATTTGTAGATATAGATTATTTGGATACACTATCGAGTTCCTTCTCTAAGGATCCAAGATAGTCAAGATAGTCACAATATTAGTGCATTGGCTTATTGCAGTAGTGGCATTCATCCAACTCTTTGGATGTCATATGGAATTCACAAAAGTACAGTCAAGTTTTTGACTTTCCTTCTTATTTGGATTAGACCCATGCTTCCACTGTGCTCCCTTCATCTATAAACAACCATTATTTTAGATAAAGGATCTCTTACGTAGAACTCAAAAGATTTCAATATAAGAGGATTTCAACATTTATACATGCTTCATCAATTCATACAATATGAATATTATAAAGCTTCATGAATAACTTGAGTATAGACAGCAGATTGATGACACTCATCGTATCTACACCATCTAAACTCTAAAAGACTTCAATTCAGGTAGGTACTCAAACATTTTGAGTACATCATCTCTTATCAAGCCATCATTCTGCATAATGCAGTAAGCCATGTCATTCTTGATTAAATGTTCAAAGCACGTATGCATGCCAAAACATCTTCTTAGATTTTATAAAGATTAATTGACAACTACGATCATCATCAACATGATACTTCCATAGCACACTCGATGAGAGATCAAGACTATAGAGACATACAAATCCTAGGTTGTTGTCCCATTTTCTATTGAATTATCATTCCTCATTATTATGAGAAAACTTGCACATTGCAACCTCATACAATATATGTCCAACTACAAGTACAATATCTTTATCATGGATCCAATGTATGATGTTTTACTGGTTGTTATTGAGTATAGTATTGAGTGGGTTTAATGAGGAATATCTGAAATAAGAAATTTGCATAAATATATATATATACGTATACATACATATATATATATTATTACTTTGATTTAGGAATTTTTAAATCAAAGTTATCTTGCCTTGTCAACGTTGATTCCCTTAATCACTTTCAATGTAAGAGATATACTTACCATTATATCTCAAGAAAGATCTGGGATCTCCTTCATACCTTTGTTACATCCTAATAATATGAGAACTTGCAACTCGGATAAAAAGAAGAAGGAACACATGCTACCTTGCAAGTCCAACTTGCATTCCCAGTTCGATCTTTAACACCCGAGCCCACCACCCCTACGATGATGTTGACTCGTCGTTAATTGAACCAACCGTCAATAAGATTATAATCCGCAACGTGCCATCCAATATGGTCCCAATAATATGAGGACTCCATATTGAGGTCACTAGCATAAGGCCTTACTCTTTTGAGAAGTAACGAGAGACCGATCCATATATGCTTGTATGCAGAAGCTGTCACTTCGAGCAGACGTCTCTTACACACTATCCTTGGCGACGGAACTCTTCGCCTTGACGGGATACCATGGATGTCATTTATGTGATCCTCCATGTCACTTATGTCTGGATGCTCATCCATCATCCTGGGATAGAAGTCGTCTAAAACTCGTAACTGCTCAATGTGGTCTCCTATGGAATACACTCTCATCTCAGCAATGAAATTGCTCAGGTCTCGTATCTAGTCAATGTGATCTCTGCGAGCGTCAAGTACAGCATGCCCAGTAGAAAGAGGGGATGGGGCATAAGAGAAGCGGGATGTTGGTCGGAGTTCCGACCCCCCTAGAAGGTGATCGAAGATGATGGGAATGAAGATAAGAAGCCATAAAATCAAGCTGAAATGAAGTATGGCCCATCATGAAGAGAGGGAGATGAAGGGAGGGAGGGAGGGTGGGTTAGTAGAGACGAACAGAGGGTGACTTCTAATGATCTAGAAATGATGATCGTAACCAACTCACACCAATTACATACAAACATAATGCAAACCCCCAATTCATCTACTCAATGCAATGTGAAGATCATGAAGATGCGGTCAATTATCTTGTCATATTTTTAGAGTTTAGGTGATCAGACAAAAGTTGTACAAACACTTAGGAGGCTTAATGGGATTTGGTCACTACTCCATAGTGTGTACGCATGCAATTAAAAGCGCAAACAATGAGGGGTTGCTCGCCCAAAATAATGATAAATCAGTTACGTTTAATTTTAAGAGTCAAGTTCAATTAGCAGTCTCAATTTTTTATTTTTTATTTTCTCTTTTTTTGGATTTTTTTCAATGAAACGTCTAACGAGCTTTCTGATTTCCTTTGATTATTTTTTGTCCAAAAATAGAGGGGAGTAAGTCGAAAAAGCTGATGGGCGGTCAAACACAATGATGCATGCAGAGATAGAAATGTGTACATTGCTCCAGCACTCTACATGTAATATGATCCATGCATAAAACTAAATACTGAAAGGAAACTAACTATATGAAATCGGCCTTAGACGAGCAACTTCTATTGATCGTGAAGAACAATAGCTAGCTAATCGAATTGAGTCCGAAGTCCGATCTTGGGAGTCACTCGGTGTCCACCACAACCGGTCCTGCTAGCGTTGTATGTGACTACTCACGGCGCGTGGTCTCAAATCCAATTAAGCTAACTTTTTTAATTTATTTTTTAGCTAGGTCCAATTACGATCTATGGGTACATGCAAGCAATTATATGTTTGGCCTTAGCTAATTACATCACAATTATCAAAATTTTAAGTATTAGGGGCCAAATCCACGAGAATCAAATAGAAAGTACGGTGGTGAAATCAAAAAAACCAATAAAATGGTTGTGAGGTCCCCCAAGTGCACCGGCACTTGGCGAAACAGAACCCGAATAATGTCCAAGTCCAAGAAGTCCAAAGTCTAATTATTACAATATAGATAATTGTTCTCTAAAATGAAAAAGCAACTTCTATCCGTCCCTGATCTTCCTCCTGTGCGGTGATATTTTTGTATTTTTAGTAATTATAAAAGATAAAATAAAAAATGAAGAAGGAATGAAATATATACATAATATACAATGTACATCTAGGTCCTAAAACCCAACTTTTACAAATGACCTCCGATTTTAATGAAACCACTTCCGTTGGATAGATATTTTCCAACTTGAACTTTAAAAGTGAGTTTGGTATTTGGAGTTCATACGGAGCGGGAATTTGGCTTGGAAGTTGGTCTTACGGCTTTTCTCTTTGGGATCTAGGAGAATTTATTTGAGCTAAAATTTGTTTTGTATTTTTGTATTTTTATATTATGGTTATGAACAAGTTGGAGAAAGAATTAGCCAAAAAGAAATTGAAATGAAATTATTAAAAATAGATGAAGTTTTGGGCTATTTACAGGTATAAAACACCTTTATTTTTGCGGCTTTTTATGTGTAATTCATTTTGTACAATCTAATATATAATAATTAGTGTGTTTTATTTACAAGAGTCATTTCGTTTATTTAATGAATTTATGTACATTTTTCTGGGATTTTACTCGGGGATTTTGCTAAGATCAAGATATTGAGATGATGAATCGTGGATTCATCATACGGGTACTCCTAAAGGACTCCAAGTCATCCTCCAAGCAGTCCCTTGCACAAAACTTCAAACAAACGATGGTCGGAAAAAATATAATATATAGAGACAAGTAAAGCTGAAAATGACTACTAAAGCGTGCTCCCCGACAACAACACCATTCTTTTGACACGAAAATCCGATCACTTAAGATGGAAAAATAATCACATGTCGTTGTTCTCAACCAATCAGTTCGGTCAAGGAGAAAAATATATACAACCACTTAAGAGAAATCAATCAATGAAATGTAAGTGGTCTTCGCCATTTAATTTACCTAATATAGCGATCATGCCGAACACAAGGAGTACGCTTGAAAAACTAAGTAGCCAAATTTCAAAAATAAAAGATTTTTTAGTGCTTTTTTATTCTCAATTTTTAAATTTTCAAATATCACACGTCACAATATGCACGCACAATCTTTTTATATTTTTGAAAATAGCTAGAATTCTCATAAAATTTCAAAGAAAATATTTTTGGATTTTATAATTTTTATAATATTTTTGATAATTTTTCCAAGTTTTTTTGATGTTTTTGTGATTTTATAAAAATCAAACAATGCCAAAAAGAGCAAATAGTGAACAGCCTTGAGTAATTTGCAACTTAAAAATATTTTAAGCGCTAGAACTCCTGGAAATTATTTTTATGCAAGAAGATAAATAAATATCTTACACACAAGAACAGAAATCACTATTTATAGATTTTCTACAATTTTCTATGATTTTTCTAAGATTTTTGATATTTTTACTTTTTGAGTTTTGAAAATAATTTATGCGTGAAATTTGGATAAAAAATAACAATAAAATACACCTAATTTAATTTTTTAGAATTTTTAGAGCAATATTGATCTTTAATGATTTTTAAAATTTTAAACAGAGAAAATGACATTTTTTATTTTAAATAATATCAAATAAAATTAAAATGTGATGAAATGTTTATATAATGAAGAGGAACAAATCAGAAGAATAAGGTGATTTTGCATAATTTATTGAGCAAGACAAACATTTATTTCCATGAAAAAGAACAAGCATTTGAAAGTCTGGAAAATAGGAACTTGTTTGCAAATATTTAATGTTTCATCATTAAGTAATAACAGGAAAGAAGTGCAAGATTAAAATCAAAATTTACCCATTAAAAACGTGCAAAACACGTGCTGTGTGCTGGCAGGGGTCTTCGTGCAGTTTAAAAATCTCTCAGGGGGATAAGATGCAATATTTCCCAAAATTTTTTAATACAACAACCCTAGGGTTCGTTGTGAGGGCTTCCTTCATTTCTTCAAAACTAAAGAGGGGGGGACGTCGCTGCCTCTTTCTCATATGTCAGGGGGTGCGACGGTGTCGGCAGCCCTGGGACGGTGCTACAGGCACGGGCGGCAGCAGTAGCAGGGCGATCGCCCCTTACGCGGCCAACGGTGGTTCTATTGGGCCTCACGAGGGTATGAATGGTGGGTTGGAGGTCTGCTGCGTGGAGGAGTGCGACGGTGATGAGATCGATGGCGACATCGATGATGCATGGTGGAGGTGGTTAGCGCGGTCCGAGGCGACGTTGGAAGGCTAAAGGTGGACTAGAGGTTGTCTACTGGACGGGAGTGGGCGATCGACGGTGGTGGAGTAGAGGTGGCTTCTCCCAAGCGGGGGACAGCCAGTGGGGAGCGACGGTTGCGACCGCTACTCCAACTTTTATTTTTTTTTTTTTTGTTATGTGAACATAGAAACTGAACTTTTTTTTTTTTTCTTGTAAATTTTTTTATTTATTTTTTTATTATCCTACAGCATAAATGTTAGCAATAAATTATATTTTTCTTATTTTTAAAATTCCTACAAACACAATGTTAGAAAGAAATATATAATTTTTTACTTTTTTAAACAAAATAGGATGTGTGAACGAATGCGAATCATGTGAAATGGAAGGTAAATCCGGAGATCCGATCATGAAATGAAACGGAGAGGTTCGAGAGATTGTGTGAGGTAGAACAAGAAACGGAGAGGTTCGAGAGATGAGATGAAATCGGATTTGGATCATGTTTGGATAAAAATTGATGATGAAAATTATGGATATAGATCAATAATGAGCTTGAAAATAAAAACTATGCTATGATTACTCTAGATGAAAGACGAGAAATAAAATTGGATCTAACCTGAGGGAGGCGGGCGCGATGATGGCCTCCACGACAACCGGTCCGCTATCACCGGACGGCTTGGGGGCTGGGCTCCTCTATCGATCGACGGGATTTCGAGAATGAGACTCCTTCCCCATCAAAGGTTGATCAAGAGCAAATGAGGGGGGAGGAGCCCAATAAAAACAGAAGGAAGATCAAAAGGAAAAGAATGTACAAATAAGGAATGTGTTTAGTGGTTAATTAAATAAATTAACTTAAATAATTAATTAATTAAAAATTAAATATGGAATTAAATAAAATAATTAATTTAAAAAAAATTAATTAGTCACCTTAATGGTGGTTATTTAAAGCATAAAATCAAATATTTGTATACAAATAAGGAAATTGTTTTTTTAATTTAATTTTTCTAATTTAATTTTTTTTTTATTTTTTTAATAATAAAGATAATATTTATAATTATGTACATTATGTATAAAAATAAATATGAACAAGTATACAATAAGTAAGTGGTGAAACTACACGAACCACCCCAAAAAATCGACTTTTCAATCGTAACTCCAAAAATTACGAACCACAACCATTTAAAAGATAATTTAATTTTGAGTACAATGAAAGTGAGTTTAATTCAATTTGAGTTTGTATGGAACCAGAATTGATCGTTCAATTGTTGCTTTACGGCTTATTCTGAGTGTGACTATTTGTAATATTTACATTATTTTATTTTGCAATTATTTTTATTATTTACAAAACATTTTTATTTACAACTTTTGTTTAGAAAAATATTTAATGAGGTCAATTTGTTTACAAATAAAATAGTGTAATTTTTGTACAAATATACAGGGAAAATATTTGTAAATTATTTTTGGATTTTTGGATTAAAGACCCTATCTCCCTCTACTTTATTCCTGGTCAATCAGGTCAAGTCTTGACCTTCTCTCGAGGTTCGAATCAGTCTGCATTTATTTCATAAATACATCTTTTATTTTTCTTTTTTTCTTCTTTATTCTTTTATTTGAGTATAAAAAGTGGTCAAAATGCATATTTAACAAATGCATGTGAAATGGTAATTTCATGAAATTAATGAGTATTTACATGTATTTGACTAAAGAAATAAAGCTAAAATAAAAGAATAAAGATGATGAATCGTGGATTCATCAGTGGATCGTGGAGGAAAAGGGCAGAATAGGTGCGGGTAGAGTAGGGATGCAGGAGAAGGAGGGCATGACCAGTTTTTACAATCAGAGATCGTCATTATACAATCTCAGATACATTTTTACAATCTCATTTGTTTTTTACAATCTCATATATATATATGATGGGGAAAATGGGTCTGCTCCCGGTCCATTTTCCTTCTATTTTTTATTTTTTTTTTTGAAAAATAAAAATATGTATATTCATCATTGTATCCTCCTAATATGCAAATCCAATTTCGTCGGAAACATAGACTCTTATACCATCCATTTAGAACAGATAATTTTTAATGATCTTAGAATTGTTGTAATTGATTTGTTCTATATAGAGGACATAAGAGTCTCTATTTCTGACAAAATTGGGATGGCATATCACGGGATATAGTAATGAATATACATATTTTTTCCAAAAAAAATAAAATATAAGGAAAAATGTGGCATGAATTACGGCTTGAGAGATCAGCCTCCTTTTTCTCATATATGACATCATACTGACTTAATCCCGATGCACATAATTGACTTCTGAAAAGGCCATATTTTGAAATCCTCCATAATTTGACGTGAGTGCGTGATAGCTTTTAGCAATATATAGCCTTTTCCTAATGGTGCATAGATCTTCTTTGTATACCTTAGCCTTCTCTTTTTGCCGGGTCATTAGTGCCTCAAAAAGTCCACATATTATACTATCGGAATATATATTAATACATCAGTCGTTACGACGTTCTTCGTAGATATATATGTCTTGAATCCTAATCCATATTTTATCTTGATGTTATATTCAAGTCGGATTTTTACAACATAAGTATCGGGTTATCATCTGCCTGTACTGAGAGCTGCTATATAAACTCCTTAGAGTTACAGTTTTGTATAAGAGTAAGAATGATGGAAAGCGTGATGCCGTCGACGTCGCGAGAGTGATGTATGTTAGGAATAGCGATCAAGTTGGTGGTGTACAGCGGAAGATTGCATTTGCATGAGTTGTGTGTGTGGTCACACCAACTTTCACTCACTCAATGTGGGCATGTGCATGTGCACCCATTCCCCCAACCACCCCACTCTCGACCTCGGTCGAACGGTAAGGTGTTCATGTTCTCGACCGCATTCCTAAGGTATCATACAACAACAACAAAGATTTCAAATTTCAACAAGGGTGAATCTCTTCATTACAACAAATTACTCTAGCAGCAAATAAGCTATGCCGAGTTAATCATGTTTAAGTTATGAATTCGTTCGGTACGTCGCATGTAGTAATTTTTTTATCATCAATGTTGTAGTGACGCTCGTAGCTAGGATTCTTTTACTACTCTACTCTTAACCGCGGATTTTGTATGAGAGTAACATTCAGAAGTCGGGAAAAATTCCAAAACCATGATATCCTAGCGCAGAACTGTAGCTCCAATTATCTTGTGTGATTCTACTACTATGACTTTCTTTGTTGATTGGTTTAACGTAAGCGCATTGATCACAAAGAATTTAGATTTACTATTATTGTGCATATTATAGTTGCTAGGTAAAAAAATACATCTTTTCAATGTTGGATCGATGTAGATGTGGGGTATTGGCCAAGGATATTTGCTTCACGTCATACGTTCATGTAAAACTATTTATTCTTTTCTTTGAAATCCATCATAAATATCGGGACTTTTGGACTATTACCTTAACAGTTTCGTCCGATTACACCACAACCTATGTAATATTACTTTGTTTGGCTTATGTTACACTTGTTCAAGGGTTAGGGTGTAGGAGTTAGTAAGATTTCAGATGTAGTGGTTTAATTACAAGGATTATAGGGGTTATGATGTAATTGGACAAGACCTTAGGCGGTCATGATGTAAAAATCCCATAAAATCCCTATATATAAGTCCACACCAAGTGGCATTTCTTCACCAACAATGGCCACTTCAAAGGTAGTTAGCATAGCACTCTTTCTAATGCTGTGCTTGGGAGCATGCTCCGCCTCCCGTGCCCTCCGAACCTTAGGCGAGGGGTACGGGACCGGCTCCGGTTATGGGACAAGTGGTGGCCCAGGAGGCTATGGTGGAGGTGGTGGCAGCGGTGGCGGTTATGGAGCTGGAGTAGGCTCATACTACAGTCCAATTTACGGAGGTGGGTATATTCCATTTGGAGGTGGATACATACCGCGATACGGTATCGGATTCGGAGCGGGTCATGGTAGTGGATATGGCAGTGGAACAGGCGGTGGCTGTGGTGGAGGCGGTGGAGGTGGTCGGACAGGGTATGGAACTGGAGGAGAACATGGTACAGGAAGTGGATATGGATCTGGATATGGTGCAGGTGCAGATCATGGTGGAGGATCAGGAGGAGGTGGTGGTGGTGGCGGCTCTGGATATGGTGAAGGAGGCGAGCATAGTATTGGTTATGGTACCGGTAGTGGAAGTGGTGGAGGCTCTGGATATGGTGCGGAGCATGGCTCAGGTTATGGTCCGGGATATGGTGGTGTAAGTGGAGAGCACGGTTCGAGGTATAGCAGTGGAGGCAGCAATAGCGGAGGATACAGTAATGCAGGTGGATATGGTGGTGAGCACGGTGGTGGCACCGGGTATGGAGGAGTGCATGGTGGAGGATATGGTGGTGGTAGCTCCAGTGGTGGGGGATATGGAGGAGAGCGTGGTGGAGGATACGGTGGTGGCAGCACAGGTGGCAACGGATATGGAGAGCACAGTGGAGGATACAGTGGCGGTAGAACCGATGGTGGTGGATATGGTGGAGAGCATGGTGGGGGTTATAGTGGTGGATATGGAGGAGAGCGTGGAGGATACAGCGGTGGAGGATATGGAGAGCGGGGTGGATACAGTAGTGGTAGCACTGGTGGTGGCGGATATGGAGAGCACAGTGGTGGATATGGTGGTGGTAGCACCAGCAGTTGTGGGTATGGAGGGGAGCGTGGTGGAGGATACGGTGGCGGAGCCAGTAGCGGATATGGCGGCGATGCAGGTGGCAGCAGCTACAAGCATTAGATGGGAGCTTGAATAATGTAGCAATAAAGGCTTAAGCGTAACTAATGTGTCTGTTTCATAAGTATGCATGTGCTTTTCCAGAGTCAAGTTGTATTTCTCCTGAAAAATAGGAGAGGTTCCATATCGGGAGATGAGCAGAGAGGTGCCACTTCCTCTTGTTTGGTGTGATGGTTGTATCCTCCTATAATATCAGAAGATTTCATTTCATCATCATCCATATATCCTTGAACAATCTCTCTTTAATTCGAACTCGAACAATAGATGAGTTAGTATCAAGTGATTTGATTCGGTTAGCAAAGATGCAATAGAAAGTATCATGTGCTTAAAAATGGCTAGGTTTAACCTCAAAAGATATGTTGACTAAATCTGACATGCAGTTTCCTGAAATCTCCAACAGCGAAAATCACAACAATGCCAGTTGTAAAGTACAGAACATATATGTTCACAGCAAATCCAATTACCATTTGCTTCTCACTATAAACAGTCAAAAAAATACAGTAAACAGCTGACACTACCAGGATGGTCTGAACTTATTTCACTGGTTAAAAAAATGTTACATAGAATTATACTTCCAGAAGAATTTTACTTCCGCAAGAATCTACATGTCCTGTGTGCATACACTATATGATTCACTCTATATGCACATCCAGATGCTGGAATGGTACATTCAGAGAATTCTGTCTTGGAGATCGGTTATGAAACTGGAAGCGAACGATGACAGCTTCTTCCCTGTTTCCCCAGCGATGTTCTTTAGAGAGGAGATATCCTGTGAGGCCTGCATGGATGGGAAAATAGTCAAATCTCCAATTGTTGTCATCAGGTTGGCTTTTTTTATTTTTTTCAGTTTACAGAAATAAGGATGAAAACAAAACTCGACATCGGTTATGAACTAAAAATCATGCATTAGCTTCTGATATACTATGGAAAAGACTTCAGTAGATGTTCATCCATGGTTTAGACGTAGAATTACAGTTCACAGTTAACGTGCCCACAAGACAGTGGTTATCAAGAGACATACCTGGAAGGAAATGCGGTTAATAAGGTCAGATGCGGTCAAGTCCAGCCCGGAGCTATCCATGTCATCACCAAAAAGATCGGCACTAGATATTGCTGAAGAGTTCTATATGAGTAATGTCAAAATGTCAACTTTCGGATATTATTGCTAGAGCAAGACTTCAAATCTGATTGATAAGTTAGACGAAACAAAAGCAAGTGGTGATAAATGAATAAATAAGAATGTACCGAAAGCAGCATAATCGTTTACAGAATAATCAACCAGAGAAATCCATGAATGGCCTAAATGTTAACTCTTTAGAAACATGATGGCCTGATGAAGATAACAGCATTCTTTGACTCGGAATACTTCTTATGAACAGGTCTTAAAGTGCATACCTAGAACACGATAATATTCTAAGAATATACATTCTCATGTACTCCATTTATACATGATCAGTACATGTTCATGGCATGGAGTGGTAGACACCCGCGGTTATATCTAGTTTCACTATTGCCTATGGCATCTTCAACAGTACTAGGTGAGGCTAACTTCCTCAAAAGTCAACCCGTCAAGTTATAACATTCACTAAAGTCATCCGTATCTGAAACATCTCCAACTTGACAACAGACATCCTGCCATAGCTGAAATCATTGGCACACCTATCTGTTACTTCACAACTGCCTCACAATTACAGCTACCCCCATCATATCCAAAACGAACTACTTACCAGAAATGGGCGAGAATCTGCTGCACCATGTCCCAGCTACACTGAGCAACCTGCATCTTCCAAAATCACACATTTCCAAATGAATAAGTTGTCCTCGTTCAGAATTAACTTAATCAAAACATGATCTATATCCTATTATTTATCTTCAAGATTATGACTGTTGCTTCTTGCTGTCGCCCACCAATCAAACCTATTTCCTCGTTGCCACGGTCTTTTTTTTTAATCTAACCGCTGCCACAGATTTTGTCCGGCCTTTTGATTGTCTTTGTTCAGAACATTTTGATCAGTTCCCAGCATTTGGTAAGCCTGTTTTCTTGCTTTAATATCCCCTTTGTTTTGATTATATTGTTACATATATGTATATATTAATGTATGACATGTAATTCATGTGAATCTTCGTTTCTCAAAGCCTTAATAATGTCATATTGTACTTGAGTGGGGCTGTGCAGATGTGCTATCTATGCATGTTATGTATATTATGCATAGCACGCTGTAGCTTTGCAACGTAAATTATGTTATGAAATATATCATATATAGTGTCTTCCTTGTTATATATGTATTTATTATATCAATTTATATAGCAGTAATATTTGTTCTTGCGCTAAAAAAACGTTGTTTTAGATGCATGGAGATTTTTCTTGTAATATAGTTTTATTTATATACAGTTTTTTTATGATATATTTTATATTTTGAGGGAAAACATGTGGTTTACTTTTCTAACACGTCAGAGTTTACGCATCACCTCAAAATCGAAAAAACACCTTGGTACACCTCATGTTCTTTAAATCTTTAATCTGAGCATCTAACAAATTTCCAAAGAAGTATCAACTGTACAGATTTATGGTTCCTTATATCGAGTGTTTCCTTAAAGCAAAACTCCGTAACAGGTCTCAGACTTACATTTTTAATTGCATAGTGTGCATGCCTCCACTGAAATAGACCCATATATTGATGATATAGTTGCGACAAAATAATCTCCATCCAGTATAATCACATCAATAGGCGGATAAACAAATAGCCAATCGTGTGAACAATCTCACCTCATCACTACAGTCGAGTCATTTTTATGTGCCATAATAGGTCTCAGACTCGCATTTTTAATTGCATTAACTTGCATGCCTCCACTGAAATAGACCCGTATATTGAAGACATAATTACGATAAAGTACTCTCCAATATAATCGCAATAACCAGCAGCTAATATAATAGCCAATCATGTGAAAGACGTTCCCTCATTATATACTCAAGTCATTTTATGCACCTTAGCTACAAACTTAGACATGATATTATATTTTTCTGAATTCCAATCCGCCAGATGCACCTTGTATGGTGAATGCGTTTGTGTTAGAAAATAGAGAATGCGGAGGGGAAATGATAAACAGAGCATAAGAACAAGAAATATGAAACATGAAGAACAAGAAGATTTTTACGTAGAACCTTACTCCCTAAGGAGCGGGATGAAACCGTGGGAGAATGCCTCAGAGGGCTGATTTGTTCATTGAACTTTCTCATCTGATACAGGAGATCTGGAGCTCCTTATATAGCCTCAACAGAGCCTCCAAGTCCCACCACTGGTAGGGGACTAAACACATGGATGGGGTAAATGGATCCTGGAGAGATCTATTTACCCATCAACATCATATAAGACGCACAACCAAATACTCCAACACTCCCCCTCAAGCTGGAGCATGCAATGCTCAGCTTGGACAAACAGAAAGAAACTCAACTCACGCTACATGACACTATAGACAATATCAACTCAACGTGCACAATTGTCGGTTGCAGTCGAAGACGTTGCTTCTTATGTCGTGCAGGTGAGGAAGACGAACGGGCGAGAGTATGAGTCAACTGAATCTCCTCGTCGGAGAGTATGTGCTATGTACTGCGTCTGTCAGAGTCACTGCAACCGGAATGAGTCTCCTCATCGGAGTACTCTGACCCGCCACAACATGTGGACAACTGCTCCATCTCTAAAAAGGGCCGAACTGAAAGGGCCGTGGAAGTGCAATCCTCGTTGGAGTCCATGGTCGCTGGAGAATGGAGTCTGAAATAGTCTCCTCGTCGGAGAACTGGGCCTCTCTCATCTGGTACAGAGAATGATACTCTACTCTGGAGTCCCTATGATACCACATGAAAACCCTTACCCACATGGCATAGGGAATGGTCCTCTACTCTGGAGTCCCTATGACTCACATGAAAACTTTGGTCGAAACATAAAAGATGGAGACCACACAAAAGATGGCAACATGTGCACATCTGAAAAGACCGCATACATGTGTGTCTGAAACTGAGGACTCGAAACAAATCTGACGTCGAGTCTGAACAACTTATCATCAGTAGAGTCTAGAAATCCGGTTGGCCTCTGAATCTGGAGAATCTGACATCTGAAGAAGACCTATGATTGTACATATACTCCCCCTTTCTCTCATACTTCTCGGAAAAAAATGGCATCGACAAAGTTGGGAGAAGACAATAGAAATACTTAGCCGATAATATTTTTTCCGGTTTCAATCATTGCATTTTTTTATGTTGTCTCCCTTTTTTAAACAGCTTTTCTCTCATAATATTTTTTTTGAATATGTGTACGGCTATTCAATTGTACGTGCCTTTTTTTAAAATCAGTTTTTTTGTAAACATGGGGAAAACCCCTCTCCCCCCCCCCCCCTCCCGCTAACTTGAGTCTTTTTCTGTGACCGTCCCTTCTCCTTCCTTTTTTTTAATACACAACCCCAACAGGGCCCTTTGAAATTCACCCCCTTTATATTTTCATTTAAATGACCATCGGGCCCTAGGGTTCCACGATGGGAAACCCTCTCAGAAATCGTCACCCCCCCCCCAATTGGGGTTCTATGATCTGAGCCGCCGCCTTGCAGGGTTCGGATGTTGCGCCGCCTGGAGATGGTTGTTGGGGGCGTCGCGCGAATGACTAGCAGGGGGAGATGCCACCTCCGATGGGACCCGCGCCGCCGAAGATCGCATGTGCGATGTTGTTGACACGCGTCGTACGCGGAGATCGCCGCTAGGAGTTAACCTTAGCACCGCCTGCACGATGGTCGAAGGTTGAAACGCATGGGATCGTTGATGGAGCAGGAGGAGTCGCCTGCAATGCCGCCTTGACCTTGTTGGGATGAAGAAGACATTGCGCGAACTGGAGGATGCACGTGAAGGTGGTACCGCCAAGAGAGATATGCGCCTGTAGCCTGGGGATGTTGCATGTTGCCGTATGAATCTCTCGATGGAGTTCTGAAGTGTCGCATAGTGCGGTTGTAGCACTTTGCCTTCTGCTCTCGAGTGAAGAGCCCATCATGGAAATCGTGAAGAGCCTGATGGTGTCCAGGAGAGGAACTCCATGAGTGGATAACTAGGGAATACTCCAGAGATTAGGGTTTAAAAAAACCCATATACAAAAAAACTGTCGAACTTGAACATTCCCAAACATAATATTCTTCAAGATCAAACACTAATAAATCGAACTCGAATATATGATGAGAGAAAAAAACTCCTCCAGAATCGAACCCGCTCTGGTACCATATTAGAAAATAGAGAATGCGGAAGCGGAATGATAAACAGAGCATAAGAACAAGAAATATGAAACATGAAGAACAAGAAGATTTTTACGTGGAACCCTACTTCCTAAGGAGCAGGATGAAACCACGGGAGAATGCCTCAGAGGGCTGATTTGTTCATTGAACTTTCTCATCTGATACAGGAGGTATGGGGCTCCTTATATAGCCTCCACAGAGCCTCCAAGTCTCGCCACTGATAGATGTGGGACTAAACACATGGATGGGGTAAATGAATTCTGGAGAGATCCATTTACCCATCTACAACATATAAGGCGCACAACCGAATACCCCAACACGTTTTGTTTGAAACCTGATGTCCAACACTAATGCTCTTCAAGAAGAGAGACAATAGAACCAGTTCCACTACATGTCGATTAAGTAAATAAAGCAAAACAAATAAAATAAACCAACATACATCCCCAGTGTATCTTAGAAAAAAATCATTTGGATAAAATAAACAGATAAAGTAAATGCCTACCGAATACTTCTGCAATGATATTTTAGACTCATCTTTCGCTTGCTCCTTGTCACCAAAAAATTGGGCAGATGAAATAGATTTTGCATTTGAAAACTTTTGCCTTGCTTCATTGGTTTCCTGGATCTGTTGGTAAAATATGGACTTGTCAGAATGGCAAATAGCTTGAAATCAACAGGGATGTAAAAAATTATCACACTCTGTTAACATATGATACTAACGCCTCATGCATAAAATTCGAAGGCATCATCTTACAGTATGTCTACCCCAAGAAAGCATACAAATAATGTTGCTCCTAAAGTATATAAGTCAAAAATGAACTTATTTACAATACCATGAAAATCCCAGTACAAAATATAGAGAAGACTCTGAACAAGATCTTATCAAAATTGTGATTCCAATACAAAAAGTTAAAAAAAACAAGCTTTGACGCACTGACTACATAGGAAGTCTATCAAAACTAACAAAAAATGTAGGACCGGCACATCCT
Organism: Ottelia alismoides; assembly: GCA_037367405.1. Taxonomy (NCBI): domain Eukaryota; kingdom Viridiplantae; phylum Streptophyta; class Magnoliopsida; order Alismatales; family Hydrocharitaceae; genus Ottelia; species Ottelia alismoides. The sequence goes on along the minus strand of JAZKJV010002494.1, from coordinate 436,145 downwards.
TTCAATGTTAGGCATTCACCCCAAAACAAACTATCCAACTCACTGTAATAAATTATAGCCGTAAGGAACAAATTATCACCCATGGGAAGTTAAATGATGGTGGATACCCTTCGGACAAAGAATAGCAAGCAGCTTTGGGGACTTCAAGCATCAATAGAAAAGAAGATTTTATATACAGCTGTTGCAAATGGCAATATCAGTGTGTTAGGATAAAAAGTTCCTCCTTATGAGAGGCATCCCCCTCCTTAAATAGGGAAATGTTAGGAAAAATATTAAAAAGATCCAAAAATAAAAAGAGATAAAGAGAGTGTTCATAAATAATAGAAAAGTAACGCCCAACTCTATGTTAACTCGACGCTCCCCCATCAAGCTGGAGTACAGATATCATGTGTGCTAAACTTGATGAGACATCAATCCAACAAGACCTATAGGAGTGACATATTTGCAATCTGATTGGCAATGGCACTTGGGGAGTCTAGACTCTGGAGGATACTTTTTTGGATCAAATTGCAAATGTAGTGACCAACATCTAAATGTTTGGTCTTCTTACGAAAGATGGGATTGTTGCCAATAAAGATGGTATCTTAATTATTACATTTTCTCCATGGATAATGTAACTTTAACACTCAAATATTAACCCACCATTTTGTTTCCATCATACCAAAACCCCACATTCTCATTCTGCACTCAACAAAGCAACAACAACATGCTTCCTTCTATGCCAGGCAAGACTTATTTAATAAAGACGTGAAACCATGATGAACTTTCCGCCTTTTGTCCATCCAACATAATTTTTTTTTACAGGCCCAAGGACGAATGTCCAGCCGGAGACCATCCAAAATTTATAAGGTTACCACAGCATATACAATAAAACAATGCCCTTGCCCTATAAACAATATATTGCACTTTTTTTAAAGGAACCACGTTCTATACATAAAACTAAAAATAATTCTAAACTCGCACATTACATAAACGCAGAAAAACACAAATCAAATTCGCAAACAAAAGGTGTTCATCGTATGAACACCAATACAATGTATAACAAAAAATTTTATACGAAATCACATGGTTTAGGAAACGATTTCCAAAACAATTTCGCATATCCTCATGATTATTAGGGATCATCTTCGAAGTGTATATATTTAAAACAAGAGACATCTCGAATCAAGTCTAATCCAACGAAGCGTCTCTTATGGGTGCGATGATGACTCGTGTTGCTTCCCGTGAACTGGATATCTACTTCTTCTCAGGGTTGTCCACGCAAAATAAAGCTCAAATAGATCTCTATCTCTTGATTTCGTTGTACAAAATCAAGTTCTTCGCATATACGGAGAAGACATTCTTCTCTTGCAATGAGCCAAGCCAATGAGAAAGAGATGGAGACAAGGAGGTGGATACAAGGAGGTGGACGGCCAAGAGCTCGAGATGGAAGAGAGGGGGACGGTCAGAAGAGAGTCTTGTACTCTATTTTCTATCAACTTTCAAGGTTACAATATGGTTCTCTTGGAATTAAAGGAAAATGTGTATAAGAAAGAGGCCAAGCCCCCTCTTATATACATGTGGTAGACACCATGGAGAGACAACTCTTCATGGGCACATCCACCATGTGGACCCTTAGATTGGATTTGGATGGCCAAGATGAATCCCCAGTCCATCTAGTAAAAGGACTAAAAAATTAGCTTACATTATCATCCAAATAAATAACAAAATAAGATAATCTAATCAGTAATAAGATTACCATAGCGGACGTCCACATGAAATTCATGGTATGGCTTTTATCTTGTTAATTAATTCCAATAAATATCATGATATTATAATTTAATTATCCGTTGATAGATTGAACTAAATATTAGAATTGGGAAATTTATTCAAACAACCTCCCAACTTACGATGTAAATCTAATTTGCATTTGTGCATTATGTGAATCATATTCACGTATGCCTTGAATAATATATATGAATCATATTCATACAAATAATAATTATTATGAATCAATATTCATATTAATTAATGGTCAATAATGTAAAACATATTTAAACAAACCCTTGACAATTTTATTTATGGCAATAACAATCATTACAATAATTTTGATCTCTCAATGTACGAGTCCTAATCAAATTAATATTGCAGAAGTCGGTGGTCAGTACTCGTCGGCAGGGTCACTAACTAAGGATTAATCAGCAGTCATGAGAGTAATTAAATTTAGTCAGACATTAGTTATTTTGAATTTTTTTTATTATTTTAAATATACAAATCAATTTTTAACACATATACTCTCATGTATATGCATAGATTTAGTAATCTAAATATTTATAAGAGCTTAAAAGAAGAAACAATTATAGTAAAAGGAGAAGAAAAATGGAGCAAGTTAAGAACAAAATGTTTGCTAGATAGCACAAGCTAATGTTCAAAAACAAATACATGTTAAAACAAAAATAATTCAGGGAGCAAGTGGCACAAGTCATTCATCTTCATCAATGCCATCACCCAACTCAAGCTCTTCTTCTTCATCATCATCATATTCTTCTTTTGTCTTCAAGATGTAACTACCAATTCATTAGCACAACATTTGAGCTCGAAGATGAAGCTCCCCTGCCATGTTCGCATCGATGGCTCCTTCTCGATCCAAATTCTCTTCGACAACACTAGCGTGTGCTACAATTCCCCACGTCAATCTGAAATCTGAATAAAAACTCATCGTCCTGAGTACTAATATCTCCAGCCCAGTCAACAAAGTGTGCACGATCGTGAGACGAAAGATCTCTTTCGTTCTCAACTCGATGTTCCTGGATGTTGGAATTAAAACGCACGTATACTCGACGTTCCTGGAGGTTGGAATTAAAACGCACGTACACAAGATCGTTCAATCTCTTCGTCTCCAACGTGTTTCTCTTCTTCGTGTGGATCTGAAGGCCAAAATACAAGTAAAATTGCAAATCTGTATCAATTACTATTTTCATTTTATTATTAGCAATCTAATTGGGAGGGTCGGTGAAGTCATTATCGAGACAAATGTACTTCAGTTACACTCACATCCAAAGGATGAAGACGTCAAGCTCAAGATCTTGATGATCATGTCTTTCAAATAAGGTGTGTCATATCTATGGTTATACCACCAATTAGCTATTAAAATAGAGAATTGGTTAAAATTAATATAATAAAAGATGATTTGAATGACCTGAATTGAAAACAATGACTGATATACATGGATCATAATTGCCATCACTTGTTATCCTTTCTCTCACATCTAATGGCTTGCCAAAATCTCAGCAACCAAGACTGTATACCAAAAGCTCGTCATAGGTGATTGCATCTTGTATATCCAAATCTGGATAAAATCTTTCCATGCAATTCTTAAAACCACTCAACACAATATATGGATGACCAAGAGACTCAATGGGGAAGAAAAATGGGTTCAAATAATAAGGTGCTAGATGCAATGCAATATCGAGCCATTATTTGATCTGGGAGGTAAAAGCGTCCACACAAAAATTTGTAAGATGACTCCACACCATTGAAAGATGTAATTATCCCCGGCTTGGCCGCTTCAAGCCATCCATAGACAAAATCCATAGATGGGCGTCGCTCTGCATCAACCACGTGCAATAACGCATCAAAGGTGTGAAAACTCAGATAGCATGTACGGTGTGGATCCAAAATGTATAATTGAAGACTATGGAACTCATTGTTTCTCCTTCTTGGTCGTTATAACATTTACTGTCCATCCACTCTTATGAAGAAAACATCAACCTCAGATTCTCGTTAAGGCTCCCAAGATAAGCAAAATGGCCGCAAATCTTGTTTGCCCTAGCCTTGCAATATCCCTCTTGTTGGTGAACTTCACATCAAGCTAAGAGTTTTGGTGTGAGAGTAAATGAACACAATGAATCTCTCCGCCTTTGTGATTACATTCCTCACCTTCGTCTCTTTGTTTATTTTTTCTAAAACAAGATCAATGAAGTGCGCGGCACAAAGAGTCCACCAAATATGTGGATATTAGTGAGAAGCAATCTTCTCGTTGCTACATTCGCAAATGAATTATCCGCCACAATCTGAATCACATTTTCCCTCTCATATCATTCAGACACTTCTCCACTAGCTCGAAGATATATTCTGCAATGTGAGCCTCATCTGAGGCATCTATGGACTTAAAAAAGAAAGTACCCAATGTGCAATTAACATAGAAGTTAATGATGCTCCTTCCTTGCATATATGCCCACGTATCAGTCATCAAAGAGTATCCTGTCGACTTCCACGTATCTCGATGGCATTACAAGTCATCATGCATTTTCTTCACCACCTTCTTCAGAAATAAACCGCTGAGCACATACCTTGTAGGAGTCTTTAATCCAGAATCGTACTTCCCAAATGCCTCCACCATATGCATGAAGGGCTTCATCGTCAATGCATTGAAAGGAATTACCAATGTATATGCTTAGTAGGCAACCCTTTCTCCATGATATTTGGAGAAGACATCCTTTATGACCATCTGACTTGATGACCCTTCCATTGTAGCATTCTGCTCCAAGGAGTCGAATACTCGTGATCTCTTCGCCGAACCCCCATCTCCAGTGATAAAAAGCTCCTCTCTCATCTCCTGAATATCAGAGGCTTTCTGGCTCTTCATCTTGGCAACGTCATCAAGGTATGTGATCATCTTCTTCGTCTCCTCATCTACCTTGGCAAATGCAGTTGTGGTGCCTCTTCAATGTGCTAGATGTTGCTTGAACATGTACACGCATCTCTTGACAACCTTCTTGCACAATCTGCAAGTAACCGTATTCGGATATGCACGGTTAGAAAGGTAGTCATATTACCATGCAGGTCAGTTGATCATGGCGGCACATAAAAAGATAAGCCGTTACCTAAAGCGACGTTCGTCGAAGATGTAGTCATCCACATAATCCCAAACTCAAAAGTTAACACACCTGAACTAACTACATAAGTTACTAACATGTAAAATCAATTGCTGTAAATTATTGAAATTAATTACCCAAGTAACTCAATAATATATTATCACTTCAAATCCTATGTACTTCTAACGAATTCTTGCATCCAACAAAATCTAGTGATATGCATGCTTCAGAGAACTATATATTATCCCATGATATCCATTCTTAAGTAAGTCAACCTATATGGATGTGCATTCTTGCATCAAGCTAAATCTAGGGACATGCATTCTTGCATAAAAAAATTATTACATCAAACTCAAGTAACTCGACCTATTTGCTAATAAACCATAGTTGCAAAACAAATCATCCACAAAATCATTCTTAAATACATTTAATCAGTAATTCATCATTATGTAAACAAATCATCAAAATAAACTTCCACAAAATCTAGGCAGCATCATTATGCAAACAAAACAACCCTACACATATACACAAATCTCTACAAGCACATCATAAGCAACTACAAGCAACAAATGAAAGTTAAAAAATAAAAAACATAAAATATGCAAAACCCTAACCGAGGACGACACAGTTGGTGGTTGGAGAGGCTTGCAGTAACACGCCAAACAGAGCTGGGACCTCCCTTGGTGTCGACAATGCAGAGGCAAAGGATCTATTAATCGAATTCAGAGGAGAGGAGGTTGGAGACGCAGACACGGATGCGGAGGAGAAGTACCGAGGAGGAGAGGTATCGCGCGAGTTCATCTTCTGGCAAGGGGTGCACCTGACTTAAATATATAATAGGTCAACGCACTCATCAGCCCAACTATATATTAGGGCAGTCCCCTCCTTCGTCGAATAGTCTTAAGGCCAGACGCGACTCCATCCAAGCAGGAATGAGGAAGAGTTAAGAGCAAAGTCCCCCAAACCCGGAAGTTCCCGTGTTTCGGAGAAGAACTTCCGAGCAGCAAAGCCCCTCAGAGTCTCAGACCCCCCACCCCACCTAGCCTTTTGAACCGCTCTTATATATTTCACTCGCCCAAAAAGAAATAAAAGAATAGAATGAAACAAAGTTAAACTTGAATGCAAATTATGGATTCTACAGCAATAGTCCCTCAGACTCGGAAAGTAATAACAAAAATGGCTGACCCAACAGCATATTCCACATCTGTCATTGTTGGAACTAATGAAAAAAATGATTAACACATCATATTATCCAAAGAAACAAAAAATACCAAAAAGTTCGAATTCCAGGAGCAGGGATTTGGGTGGGGGCTTATTGTCGAATAGTAAACCCCACTTAATCCCTAATCGGGTCAACTGTGTCGAGACAGTCGGGACAGACTCCAACAAAAAAAACCTCTAAGCAAATACCGAGGAGGAGGTATCGCACGAGTTCATCTTCTGGCAAGGGGTGCACCTGACTTAAATATATAATAGGTCAACGCACTCATCAACCCAACTATATATTGGGGCAGTCCCCTCCTTCGTCGAATAGTCTTAAGGCCAACCGCGACTCCATCCAAGCAGGAATGAGGAAGAGTTAAGAGCAAAGTCCCCCAAACCCGGAAGTTCCCGTGTTTCGGAGAAGAACTTCCGAGCAGCATAGCCCCTCAAAGTCTCAGACCCCCCACCCTACCTAGCCTTCTGAACCGCTCTTATATATATTTCACTCACCCAAAAAGAAATAAAAGAATAGAATGAAATAAAGTTAAACTTGAATGCAAATTATGGATTCTACAGCAATAGTCCCTCAGACTCGGAAAGTAATAACAAAAATGGCTGACCCAATAGCATATTCCACATCTGTCATTGTTGGAACTAATGAAAAAAAATGATTAACACATCATATTATCCAAAGAAACAAAAAATACCAAAAAGTTCGAATTTCAGGAGCAGAGATTTGGGTGGGGGCTTATTGTCGAATAGTAAACCCCACTTAATCCCTAATCGGGTCAACTGTATCGAGCAAGGCCTTAAATGTCGGTTTCGGTCACCATTTCGGTACCGACCAAAACAGAATTTCGATGGAATTTCGGTGGAATTTCGACCGAAATTTCGGTCATTTCGGTTATTTTTTGTACTAGGAACCTCATATTTCGGTCGTTTCGGTCATTTCGGTCAAATTTCGATTTCGACTGGATATCGATATTCGACAGAAATTCGACCAAATTTCGCTGAAATTTGAGGCCATGGTGTCGAGTCAGTCGGGACAGATTCCAATAAAAAACCTCTAAGCAAATATCGATCGAGTAGCCGACCGACTAGTAACCCGACTACTCACCCGATTAATCGGGTCTACCCGACTAATACTCGATTTGAGCTAGTCGACTCAGCTACCTGGCCGAGTCAACTAATCGGGATAGTCGGCCGATTTTTGCAGCAATGGTTGTCTTAGAATCTTGGAGATAATGTCGGGGAGATCATATTATCAATGTATAATGACTTGAAATTTGGATATTCATCCAATTTCAAGGTTTAAATTAATATGGCATGATCATTTGGATCCATTTTCATTTAGTTCTATTTTCAATCTCTCCACATTCTTTTGAGCTCAAAAATGGATTGTAGAAATGGGTTTCACTGCTATTTCCCTCTCTAATCATTTGTCCAAGCCATTTGGATCTCAGAAAAGGGTTATGGAAGTGAGTCCATTTTCATTTTCAACACATGAACCCTGAAATGGACACTAGGAATGATTTCAGTGATGTGAGATTTAATTCAGTTAACTCTCAATTATATAGTCATAAAATGAAGTTATTAAAATCCATCAGGTTTCATCACTCCATTGAAATGGAAGTGTCATGATATATAATCACATCAACCCAAAGTACTCCCAATACTTTGCCATCCTACATACTGGAAGATTTTGATAAATCAGAAGTTTAGCCCTTGTTTGATTGTCTCCTCTAGGTATATCAATAGATTTCTCAATCGATAATTTGGGCGACAATATTAATCATATACTTTCCAAAAAATATATATTAATATTTCTGAATTTATATCTTGTTTCGTAAACAAGACAACCGTTCATAGAATTCTATGACCCCAAATATCTCAGAAGTGGGCTATGTCTCTTAGTTCATCAAGTATGAACATGTATGATCCCTTCGAGAGAGCATACATCTCATATGTCCTTGTATGCACACCAACGTGTTGGTACATGGACCTTGGTTAGGTCTTCAACTTAATGGAATGTCTAATGCATGTACTTGAACATATAAATGTATACATGTCTTCGGTCAGAGGAAGTATGCATGATCATGACAATTACGATTCAGGTTTGAACTTATCGCAACCTCCTCAAGTCAATACTTTGTCTTAACTATTCCAATATCCCTGAATCTGTATTCCTATGTAGAGGACTTGGATAAAAAATGTAAGTTGGAAATCAATCTTTGAAGAAGTATATCATCTCTTTCTCAGATTGAAGATCAATTTTGGATGTCACAAGATGATATCAGTTGTGTCCTCAATCTAACTCCTTGGATTAACAATTGCACGGTGTTCAAGATGACCATGATTCATAACCCTAATTGTACTGAGGGACCATTAAGTAAATGCAAATACAAACATTCAATTCATATGAAAAGAAAGACAGTAACTTTTATTACATTAATGAGTCGCGAAGGGCTTACAAGTCCTACAAAAACCCCCTGCTAAGAAAGTCGGCATTCTGTGTGTTCCAAATATTCAATGTACTACAAAATACTAGCTCATATCTCTTCGCTTCCTATAATCTGCCCCACCCTCTCCCTTAATCAGAAACTTGTCCAAAAGGTGTTTGCATCCATTGGGTAAATCCACACAATCTCCAACTCTTTCCCATACCATGATTGTCATCAAACATGTTAAAAGCATGTGTTTTACATTCATGTCTCATCCACAAGCCGAACCCCCACTTAATCTTGAGCACCACAGTAATCAACCCCCTCCATCTAACCAGCCAAGCGTACAACCCTACTTTCAGAGTCGCCTTGGCCTTCCATAGTAGCATCCGGTCCAATGCTAAAGCATAATCAAGCATCAACGACATCTACTTGAGTGCATCATAAGCCTTGGCAATGGTAAAGTCCTCTAACTACTCCCAAAAGACTTGTTCAAAGCCCCTTAGCAACTGACACTCCCTCCAACAACCTAAAAAAAGTGGAATTCGGCAATCTTCTCATCATAGCATGATGCTACGAACTTGGGCAGCAAAACCCCTACAAATCGCGGCACCACCACCACTTGTTTGCCATTCGTTGATACAATCAATCAGCCAGCTAGAACCAAAATTCTTTCCACTTCCCAAATGCCTTTTCCCTAGTTGTCCTATAATAGGCAGCTGATCATCTCCTAAAAACTAAAAGTGTCCTTGACCAGTTGATTCACTCTTCCAGTACAAGGCACCTCCCAAAGTAGGACTCTAGGATCCACTACAGAGATCTCCCCTTCCCCACCCTAATAACCTCAAATTTTATATGGTCAACAGCACATTCGTGTGTAAATTAGTCATAATGCCCAACCCCACCCCTCCTAAGGCCTATAACACTTCCCATTTGATCAGGTAGGCACCAACCCCAGTCTCTCTCCCTTCCAAAGGCGTACGCCACACTCCTCCTTGATCCTATAACACTTCCCAATTGATCAAGCAGGTGCCCCACCCCCTTCCCTCTCCCCGTCAAAGGTATCTCCTACGAGTAAGGCTTAGTGAATCCACTTCTCCACTTTTGACGGCATCATGGAGATAGAAATGCAAAATAAATGGAATGTCAAGAGCAATGATCCTAACAAAACGAAACGACCTCCCCTAAACTGCAAACCCAATGGGATCCACAATACAACCCTCCACCCCCCCCCCACCCCCAATAGCCTCAAATTTTACTTGGTCAACAGTGCGTCACTGTGTACTTTAATCATGACACCCAGGCCCTCCCCTCCTTGGGACTATAAACACTTCCCATTTGATCAGGCAAGTACACCAACCCCTTTCCCCGCTCCCTTTCCAAAGGTATCTCCTAAGAGTAAGACCCCATGAATACATTTCTCCACATTTGATGGCATCTTGATGAACTATGTCTATGGGATAGTAATGGTTGACAAGGCAGTAGTACTGTGATACTTGAGTAACAAGTGCTCGAATGTGACATGACGAGATAAGATGATGAGTAAAGACCCGCTTCTTTTTTCTCACGGGAATGGCAATATGAAGATCTAAGTCATCATTGCCTGCATCACTAGGTATATCACCACCAACGGAAACAGTGATGATATAAAAAGTGCAAAATGTATCTAACGGGTAGGTTTTTGGGTTGGCATTGGCTTGGAAAAAGCGTCCATGTCTCAGTCTCATTATCACAATCATGAGGTGACTTACCAATTTTATTATTGCAACCTTCAAAAAAATTGAATTACCAGAAAATATCGTAAAGCAGAATGGCCAAAACTGAAAATCTGACTGATAACGGAGGGACATCATCTCACAACCAGACATTCCAGTAGCAATGACTAAACTCAAGAGAACTTCACAGGAAAACATAGAAATCCATCTATTAGCAGGAAACAGCACAAAAATATTCCAATTCTCCACAATAACGTACGTCAAAATCAATTTCCAATCCTCTGCGCAGGAGATGTCCACTGCACAATCCTTCTTTTCTCCTCCAAATATCAACAACAACAAAGTCTTTTCCCACAATTAGGTAGGGTCAACTACATGGATTCTTCACCTCCATTCAGATCTATCATAGGTCAATCCCGGACTTATATCTAAAAAATTAAGATCCCTTAGTATAGTCTCTTTCCAACATTTTTTGGGCTGTCCTCGCCCTCTCTTAGCCGGCCCAACATCCCAACATTCGCATCTCCTAATTGGTGCATCAGCTGATCTTTTTTGCAAATGACCAAACCATCTTAAGCGGTTTTCTCGCATCTTATCCACGATCGGAGCTACACCAACTTTCTTTCTGATTGCATCATTCTGAATCCGATCTTTACGTGTGTGTGTGTGTGTGTCCACACATCCACCTTAGCATTCATTTCTGCTACAGTCGTTCTCTGCACATGTCTATCGTTCACATGCCAACATTCAGATCCATAGAGCATAGAAGGTCTCACGGTTGTTTTGTAAAACTTTCCTTTAATTTTTAAATGGATTTTTTTATCACAAAGAACAGCAGAGGCTCCTTTCCACTTTAGCTAGCCTGCATTTATTATATTAGTAACATCTCCATCAATTTCCCCATCATGTTGCAAAATAGATCCCAGATATCTAAAAAAATCTTTCTTCTGAATGTTATCGTCACCAATCTTCACATCGATTCCTTAGTCATTGCTTCCATCAAAGGTGCACTCCATATATTCCGTCTTAGCCCTACTTATATGAAATCCTTTAGTCTCCAACCCATGTCTTCAGACCTCAAGCTTCTCATTTACTCCATCTTTAGTCTCGTTAATCAACACAATATCATCAGCAAATAACATGCACCAAGGTAACTCATCCTGAATGTGACTTGTCAACTCATCCATAATCAAAGTAAAAAGAAATGGACTCAAAGCTTAACCTTGATGTAAACCAGTGTTGATGTCAAAATATCCAGTCTTCCCAAACGGGGTCCTTACACAAGATAAAGACATATCATACATGTCCTTTATGATGTTAATGTATAGGACAGGTATTTGTCTCTTCTCCAAAACTCTCCACAATATCTCTCGTGGGACATAATCATAAGTCTTCTCCAAATCAATAAAAATTGCTTAAATCCATGTTGAAAAATCCGACTGTCATGAGGCAACTTTTTAAATAGTATTTTTAAAAATATATATTATTTAATAAGTTGTCTCCGACTATTTTACGCTGACTGTCGGCTAACTAACGCAACCCTCCTCATTTACCCGGGCTTGGGACCGGCCATGACTGAGTTCTTCTCCTCCTAATATAATCCATTTTTTCCTGGGTAGAAATAAAATTAAATGTGCAATAGCTCCTAAAAGGATAAGATATTTTTTAAAGGTCCAAGCAAAATTGCCGAACATCACAGGATATAAAGTATGCACTTTTTTAGTGGGAATAAAAGGTACAGTTAGCCACGGATGCAAAAAACAGTTTAAATGGTCGTTTAAACGCATATGGCCTTCAATCGCACCGACTAATTAAAGTCGGGTTCATATGCGGGTGGGCCGCATAAACAGCGTTAAACGACCATTTAAACGGTTCAATTACAAATTTTTGTGTTATCCATAACTTTTTGGATTCATGTTATTAATTGTAATTGTTTATGTTGTCGATTTTCACAGATGACTACGCATTTTAGTTGTTTATGCTATTTATTTTGACATTGGATGAAAATTCCTTAAATTTGGCAATATTTGATCTATATTGTGAATATGTGATTATATTTTTAAATTTATTTATACTTTTTATTAATTATATATGTAATAAAATTTTATTAATTAAAAGATACAAAACCAACTCAGCCATGGCCGGTCCCAAGCCCGAATAAATTGAGGAGGGTTGCGCGTTAGATAGCCAACAACTGGCGCAGGAGAGACAAATTCCTAAATAGTGTTCTTAAAAGGAACATTATTTAGGAACTTATCTCAAAACAGTTTGGTTCTTTTCAACATGGATTTAAGCAAACATTTAGATTATGTTGGAGTGTTCCCTACTAGCGACGCGTTGCATTGCCTGAATGCAATGAGAAGTTGGCAAGAGCTGCTACATCGCTGCACGAATGTAGTTCAAAATTTGTAGGGGTTCTCGCATGAGGAACGCATGCGAGTAAATAAGCTAGTTATGTTGCATCGCCACCTGGATACAGTCCAAAATTTGTAAGTGTTCCCGCATGATAGATGCATGCGAGCAAAGAAGTTAGTCCAAAAGAGGTTGCAAAGGAAGTTGTGGATAGGTAGTTAGAATATTGGTACTTTGATTGGTAAATCGATGAATAGTAGATATGATAGAAAGAAAAAAGATTCAGATACTATGTCTCCATGAGATAAAATGTGTTGGAGAGAAAGCGAGGGAGATCGGGAGGAAAGATTTTGAACTTTGGTATTCAGGTAAAGATAAGAACAGAAATGGTATTGGAGTGATTGTTCATGAAATTTGGAGGATTGTGTGGTTGAGATGCAAAAATTCAGTGATCAAATTATTTTGCTAAAATGGGTGCTTGAAGAAGAAATTCTGAATATCATCTCAATTTATACAATGTGAATTGGTTTAGATGAAAGGATTAAACAAGCTTTTGGGGGGGATTTGAATAAGAATATGCAAGGAATCCCATAAAGAGAGATAATTTTCCTAGGTGGAGATCCTACTGGACGTGTGGGAAAGGATGCTTCAGGATATGCTAGTCAGCTAGTGTTCGTGGAGGCCATGGCTTTTGAGATAGAAATGAATATGGAAAAGTCATTCTGGATTTTATAACGGGTTATGATCTTTTCATATAAAACACTCTCAATAAGAGGGAGGAGCATTTAATTACTTATAACAGTGGTCCAACAAGAACACAGATAAATTACTTTGCGTTGAGGAGAAGAGATGGGTTGTGTTGCAAAGACTGCAAAGAAATCACAGGAGAGAGTTTGGCAACCTAACATCGCTTGTTAGTCATGGATGTGCAAATAATTTGCTAGTAAATAAAATGAGGGTTTCCAAAATCACTAGAACTAGATGGTGAAATCTTCAATTGAAGCAACCAAGCCTCAGAGAGAAGGTTTTAGAAGTCTTATCCTATGATTGTAACAGAAGTGCAAACGAGATATGGGAGGCGGTAGTATCTTGTATCCGAAGGGTAGCCAAAGAGATGCTAGGCGGGTACAAGGGAAGAGCTCCAGACCAAAATGAGACTAGGTGGTGGAATGAAGGGGTGCAAGAGAAGCTCAAAATTAAATTTTAAGGATAGAACAGAAGAAATTGTCACAAACTACAAAATAATGAAGAATGAAGCAAAGAAGGCTGTAAGTGAAGCTAAGGCAAAAGCTTGTGAAGTTTTGTACAAAAATATCGACTCTAACTAAGGAGGTCCAGAAGGATATATTCAGGTTGGCCAGAGCAAGAGAAAAAGACCAAAGACCTTTCTCAAGTGAGATGCATTAAGGATGAGGAAGGTCGTATGCTTGTTATTTAGAAGGATATAGAGACTAGATGTAAGCAGTATTTCCATAATTTTTTATTAGAGAAGGAAATAGAGAGATCACTTTGGGAGATCTAACTAGTAGTGAAAGTTACTTGAATCGTGCAAGCTATAAACGAATACAAAGGAAGTAGAGGAGGCTTTGAAGGTTATGAGACCTAGGAAAGGTGTAGGACATGATGACATTCCTATAGAAGTTTGGAGAGTATTAGGTGTATGTGGTTTGACTTGGCTTGTAAATTTACTCAATGTATTTGGTGAAGCAAGAAAATGCCTGGAAATTGGAGGAGAAGCATCGTGGTGCCTCTTTATCAAGGTTTAGGAAAGCAATATGTATATGCATTCGGACTGGTTACTAAATAGCGATTAAGCAGTATGTTGGGACATATGCAGTTTTACGTGATTTCCTAATTTTTATTAATAAATAAATAAAATATCTACAAAAGTGACTACAGTTGAACTACAACTATTGTAATTACTTGTTTTATAGCTATTGTTACTAAATATAATAGATATACATTTTACTAAATATATGTAACTCATTTGAATCTAGGGTAGTAGATATATAGTTTCCTAAAAACTATGGCGCCAAAGGGGCGTTGGTGGCAGACATAAGGAGATTTGAATCGCCACTTTGGGCCGGGGTCCGTGTCGTCTTGCCGAATCTAGTTCATTCCTTACGTCCGAGGATGGGGAACGGACAGGTTTTTAGATTTTGGCTAGACGATTGGATGGGGGAGTGTGCCCTTGGGCGGCATTTCCCAAGGTTGCTGGCTCTGGCTGTCAACAGGATTGTACTTCTAGTTGAGGTGGCGGACTCCAGCTCATGGGCTCAGCAGTTTGTCTCGGACATGTCGGATCAACGCATGGAGGACTTCTTGAGGTTGTTGGTTGAGACCCCTCCGTCAGGGGAGTTGTCGAATGAACCTGACCATTTCGAATGAGAGGGAGAGAGATTCTCGGTTAAGAAAGCTTACGATACGATGAGAAGGTCGGCAGTGGGGCGCGACAAGGAGTTGTGCGCAGACATGAAGATTATTTGGGTCGCCAGGATCCCGTATAGAATGAAGATTTTCCTCTGGTGTTTGAGAAGAAACCGCTTGTGTGATAAAGCGAAGAGGGGGAGACTATTCGACTTGGCAGATACGCGTTGCGACAGGTGTGAGGGCATTGTGGAAGACGCAGACCACCTTTTCTTCGGTTACGGGACATCGGCACAGGTATGGAGGTCGATGGGGATCTCTTGGGTACAAGCTAGCGGTTTAGAGGAGTTTTGGAGGTCGGTTCGCACAGTGGGTCTTGGTTCTTCAGATGATTGTTCAAAGTCGTTTGTAGAGCTTTGGGTACTTTGGACTGGTCGGAATGATCTGATATTCAAAAACCTGAGGTTTTATTCGAAGAATATTGTGTTGCATTGTAATGCTCTGTATAATTTCCGAGCTTCACGTTGATGTACTCAATTTTTTTAATGAAAGCGTTGTTGTGGTGATTCCTGCCTCGAGGGATCTCCCTATTTTACATCAAAAAAATTGTAACTCATTTGATAAATTGATTATCTACAGCTACGTAGTTACTTTTTCAGTCAATTAATTTCTATTGTTCAGTTCTGTGAACAACCTGCGAATAAAAGCTCCAATACAGTGGTTGGCCCCAGTCTTGTCCGCTGGCTCGAAACCCGTCAGAATATACTCCTTGTTGTGGCATTGCATCAGGGTGCGAAACTGCATGCATCTACTCCCTCATAAGCATCTTCCGATCGATGTGCAAACCATTTGATTTGTGAAACATGCACAAAACACTTCGAACACTATTCGTTATTTCACCTAAAATCCAACATAACTTTCTCACATGAAAGGAATTAAAATTCAGTGTGTGTTAACCAAATGCCTCCCTACATGGTCTGATTTTACAAAATCACATTACAAAATCAGACCATTAGCTACAATCAGACATTACAAACTCACATTACAAAATTAAACCATTGAATTGCAATCAACATTACAATAACAAACTAAATACCTACTTATATCATATATTTAATGACAGTATATAATATTTGATTGAATCAAGTCAAATCAAATGCCTACCTACATCAAATCAAATGCATACCTACCTACTGTATATTTGATTGAAATAATCATATAAGTGGAAACCACGTTACAAAATCAGATCTCTGAGCAGATGTTCGATCACACAAAAAAGAAAAACATGAAAATAAAAAATGGGAATTAGGATTACCAGAGATGGAGTAGTTCGCAATGATGGAAGAGCTTCGAGGCAGAGGAGCTTCGCAGCGGGGAGGCATCACAGTGGAGGGGTTTGGCGATGCCGGTTGGAGGCGAAGGAGCTCCGATGCTTCGGGATAGAGGGTTTTGGGTTTCGCACCTTCTGCTAGAAGATGGAGTATCGAGGAGAAAGGGTCTTGGTTTATGACGTTTTTTAGTAATATCGGATCCGGATCTTGAAGATTCGGATCCAATTACCAAGTAGAATTCTAAGCAGTCGCACAGGGCCGAATATGTGGTCGTACATCCTGCATATTCCCAAAGAGCATATAGTACTACGCTTCAGGTAATCGGTGCGCTAAATATGGCGCATAGTCATATGCGGTTGCACGAGCTGTTTTCGTGAACACTGGTCTTTATAAGAACAAATGAGACATTCAAAATTGTTCAAATTATAGAGGTATCAAGCTGATGAGTCATAATATGAAAATTTGAGAACATGTAATAGAAAGAATGTTGAGGTAAGTTTCCAAAGTAAAAGAAAATCAATTAGGATTCATACCAGGTCGTTCGATTATTAAAGCCATCCACTTGCTGAGGAGAACAATGGACATTTATAGAGTTAAAAGGAAGAACCTAGATATGATTTTATTGATTTGAAGAAAGCTTATGATTCTGTCCCAAGAGAGATATTATGGAGAGTTTTGGAGAAGAAACAAGTACATATCCTATACATTAACCTAATAAAGAATATGTATGATAGGGCTTCATCTTGTGCAAGGATACAACCTAGGAAGATTGACTATTTTGACATCAACATTGGTCTGCATCAAGGTTCATCTTTAAGTCCATTCCTTTTTACTTCGATTATGGACAAGTTGACAAGTCACATTCAGGATGAGATACCTTAGTGTATGTCATTCGTTGATGATATTGTATTGACTAATGAGACTAGAGATGGAGTAAATGAGAAGCTTGAGAACCGTAGAAATGCATTGGAGACTAAAGGTTTTCGTATAAGTATGATTAAGACTGAATATATGGAGTGTACTTTTGATGGAAGCAATGGTGAAGGAATCGAGGTGAAGATTGATGATGATAACATTTAGAAGAGAGAATCTTTTAGATACTTGAGATCTATTTTGCAACATGATGAGGAAATTGATGGAGATGTTACTAATAGAATAAATGCATGTTGGCTAGAGTGGAGAAGAGCATCTATTGTTCTATGTGATAAGAACATTCCTTTAAAAATCAAAGGATGATTTTACACCATGAGACCTGTTATGCTCTATGGATCTGAATGTTGGCCTATGAACCATAGACATATGCAGAGAATGGCAGAAGCAGAAATGAAAATGCTAAGGCAAATGTGTGAACACACATGTAAAGATCATATTCGGAATGATACAATCAGAATGAAAGTTGGTGTAGCTCCGATCGAGGATAAGATGCGAGAAAACCGCTTAGAGTGGTTTGGTCATTTGCAAAGGAGGTCAGCTGATGCATTAGTTAAAAGATGCGAGTTCTGAGATGTTGAGCCATCTAAGAGAGGACAAGGAAGGGCCAAGAAGTGATGGAACGAGACTATATGAAAAGATCTTAGTTTTTTGGATCTAAACCCGAGAATGACCCAAGATAAATCTAAAGGAAAGCAAAGAATCCATGTAGTCGACCCTAATGTGAGAAAAGATTTTGTTGTTGTTATAAAAAATGTAAAACCGCATAAACTATTTAATTTTCGTTTAAACTTCTGCATACTATTTAATCAGTAATCAGTGACCCTACCAAAAGAGTACTGACGACCACTTTTTACAACCTTGCAGTTAGCTAGAGTAATACAAGCGTATAGCAAAAATGAAGGTTGCAAAAATCAACAGTCGGACTGAGTCACTGACTAACGATTAATCAGATTTTATCGAGCTTTAAATTTGTAATATTATTTTTAATTTTTTTGAAATATATAAATTATTTTATACATATTATATATCTACATATATTTATACATTTTTTATACTAATATGTAGAGATATATTTCATGTTTATGCATCTTTTATCTATTTCTTTTTTCCTCTGTCTACTTTATGTAATTTGCTTATAGGTCTTTCCATATATATGAAAGCCTAGGCCTCATAAATAAACAACTCTCTCTATTATAACATAATGAGATAAAAGAAATGTTTGAATACAAAACAAACATAAAGCATCTTAGATTAATTTTACTTTTAAAAAAAGCAAAAATAAATAAATAAAATAAAGATTTTCATGTAAAAATCAGTCGACTAGTCGACTGACTAAGCGGGCTAACTAGTCGACTGACCGACTATCGATCGAGTAGTCAATAGTCACTCAGTCACCCCACCAACTCGACTAGTCGGGTTAGTCTGACAACTATTGTTATAAATATGCCAAAAATTGCAATACAAAGAAATTGGAAGATATGAATGAAGTTTCAAGAAGACTAGCAGGGCCAAGTTAATAAGTACGAAAAGGACTTTTTTGAAAGGATGGGATGAACCTCTGATAGAGGCCCATCCAAGACTCGCCTTTAAGATTCGAACCCTTGTCTCCTATGTAGTAGACACCCACTGCTACCAACAAAACATTCACTAGATTCATATGTATGAAGAGGATTGCACATGAAACTCATAAAAAAAATACTCCGATATAAGAAAACAATGCCATGCATGACAATAAAACTAGACGACCGAAATTTTTTTTGAAAGAAAAAGGGCATCCACCATATAGGTGTGTGCCCAAAAACTTTACCTTTTATCACCTTGAAAACATGATTACAAATCGGCTTTAGGCGGCGACGAGAAATAAAGACAAATTACTTCACTCATCACTTTAGCTAGAAGACCGAAATACACATGTGACGCTCATCATATCTTACATAAAAATGAAGGATGCCTTGTTTGATAATAAACTTGCATATAAAAAGCCGTAGACTTTAGACAAAAGAACCTTTTATGCATGTTATCGATTTACCCCAGAGACCTTAAAAGTAAATCTTGCAAGGAAATCTACATATGCCATTACTTACTAACTTTTTCGAAGTTTAGATAAATGACCCCAACCCGCTATTGCCATTACAATCCCCCATGCTGGAAAAAGAGTCACACGTAGCCATGGTTAACATTTCACTCAAAGAAGGCTACAAGTATGCACAACGCAAAGCTTATATGCATTTCACATGAAGAGTCACAAGAGTCACATAGCCATGGTTAAATTTCAATCAAAGAAGGCTACAAGTAATCCAAAGCTTATATTCAAGTTAAGCTTGAATATGCTGACATCTAGATCTTGCTATGATGTTTATTTTGGAAGGTAATCAGATCTGAAACAACAGTGTTTGAAATTAGACCTGCACTTTAGAGGTATTGGAGCTTGCTTTCTTCTGAAACCCACTGTCCATACCAAAATCAGCAAAGAAAGATGAAGCCTTAGGTGGAGAAACATGACTAATAATACGGACACCTCCAGAATCTGGTTCAGTGGATGGAGCATTCTCAACATATTCAAAACGAGAAGCATGTGATGATCCTCTCGTAGTGGCATTGACGGTAGAGTTCACTGCTGGAAGGGGTTCTTCTGGTTTTTGGTCATAAAGACTCTCATTTGGCTGAAATATATTCACACCAACCAAAGCATGTCATGATTAAGGATAAAAACAGGATGCACGAAGAAAAAAACGGATAGTGGGCATTAAAAAAATGGAGGAACTAAAGTATGGATGTTAGATTTGCTATTTACCTTAGTAGCAAGTCTTCTCACACCTAGGCCACCAGATTTAGTAGAACCCTTCTTAGCGCCTATGGGCTTCTTAACTGAACTGACTATGGTAGAATGGGTATTGGGAGCCCTCGGTGAGCGAGCAACCTCAGTAGCTTCCTGCTTTTCTGTAACAATCTCTTTTGGCTTTTCTCCAAGTTTAAGATCCGGAAGGCCATTGCTTGCAGGTTCTAAAGGAGCAGCAACTGGAGAGGTAGGCAGAAATACATCTTCAGAGCAGCTTTTGGCAACTTCCTTAGCTAGTAGTTGCCTATAGAGATCAGCAGCTCTTGATGTATACTTTGCTTCAATCTTTCCACCATCTGTCCAGCCGTGTTGTTTAAAGAAAACTTGTGCTCTATTGTTCCCCCCAAATGACATCGTTTTTAGCTGCTCTATAGTCCATGAATCTAAATTTGTAGACCTAATCAGAGCATAGCATTAGATTCTGAGAAGATTTTATTAAAAACGGGATAAAAAAATATGAGAAATCAAGGCACGAAATACCCTGAACAGGAAAGATATCTCAACCTACTCTTAATCTTGACCCACCCACCCATTACTCAAAGGACGGTATAGCAAATGAAGTTGCAACAATGTGTGAGGCATAAATAACAGTTGAAGTGGGTTTATTGCACATAGCCCTACACCGTTTTAAAAAAAAAATAAAATAACTCAAGCCGAAGAATTTAAAACCCATTGTAACAAATTCTACAGCTAATCCAAGTTCAAGGATCCTTTTTTTCTGAAAAGTTCAAGCCCCCCTTTCAGTGTTGAAGACAATTAAAAGTATTACCTCCAAAACAAAACAAAATGAGAAATACTCCATCCAAATTTCATTAATAAAAATGCATCTGGAGTAAACGTCCCCAGATAGCAATCTGGTTAAAACTATTTTGTTGTGGTAGAAAAGAACTTGTTTATTCACGGAGCCCAAGGGTTCTCTTATATAGAAGAGAGAAACCTTAATGGGTAAATTACATACTCTGAAAAGAAGAAATGCAAAATACAAAAAACAATGTTAAAACATAAAATTCTTAACACCACCCCCCCCCTCCCTCAAGCTGGAGCGTAGATATCAATCAAGTTTAGCTTGGAACAGCATTTCAGAAAAGGTCCTTTGGCTAGAGCCTTGGTGAGCACATATGTTGTCTGCTCACTGAAACTGACGTGAGAAGTAGAAATAAGACCCTTCAGGATCATGTCTCTGGTGTAGTGGCAATCTATCTCGATATGTTTGGCGCGTTCATGGAAGATTGGATTGTTGGCAATAATAGTGCAGCATGGTTGTCACATTGGAGATGCATGGGAAGTGGCACCTCAATTGCTAGATCAGTCAAAACTGATCTAACCCATATCATTTCTGTGCTACATTGTGCCATACCTCTGTATTCTAATTCAGCACTCGACCGGGCTACATTGTATATTTCTTGCTTTTCCATGATACAAGTGAGTTTCCCACAAATATTGCAAACTCCGAAGTTGATTTTCTGTCCTTCAAGCATCATGCATAATCAGCATATGCACAAGCTGTAATAGCAAGAGATGTTCCTCTATTGAACAAAAGACCAGTACCAGGTGAGGTCTTTAAGTACCTCAAAATCATAAGGAATGCTTCCATCTATCTTGGTTGCTCCATGAACTGGCTTACCTTGCTCATTGCAAATGATATATCTAGTCTCAGCTTTCCTACTAACTCCATGTATCTTCTTTTGTCCCAGAGCTTCATGCTCGGATCAATGGGAGTAGTTGATGGCTTGCATCTTGTTATACTTGTCTCAGACAATTGATATGTAACATACTTCCTCTGGTCATCACAAGATCTTGTTGGTTTCTGGCGAACTCCAGTCCAAGGAAGTAGCGTAGACTACCTAGATTCTTGGTCACAAACTGTTGACCTGAGAAATCCTTGGCTGATTTGATTTCTTGTGCATTGTCTCCTATAATGATAATATCATCAACATATATTAATATAGCAATGATCCCCTTATGAGACATGTGGACAAACAAGGAGTGATCTGCAATAGATCTCACAAACCCCTTCTTCTCTATCACATCGAAGAGCTTCTGAAACTATTCTCTCGGACTCTGCTTAAGGCCATATATTGCCTTATGAAGTATGCATACCTTCCGTGTCTCCCCCTCAGCAGCAAACCCCAGTGGCTACTGCATATAGACTTTTCCTCATGAAGATCTCCGTAGAAAAAAGCATTCGTCACATCAAGCTGGTAGAGAGGCCGGTTGCGTGTGACGGCAACAGGGAGAAGAACCCAAAGGGTAGAGTAACGAGCAACTGGAGAGAAGGTGTCCTGGTAGTCCACCCCATAGGTCTGGGTGAACCCGCGCGCCATGAATCGGGCCTTGTAGCGGTCAATGTTGCCATATGCTCGGTGTTTCACATTGAACACCCATTTGCATCCCACAATAGATGCATATGCTGGAGCTTACTCCATGTGCCTCGTGATTGTAACGTTGTCATTTCTGCTTCCATGGCAAGGAAGCCATTCACTAACTTGGAGTGCTTCCTGATAGGTGCATGGGATTGTAACAGAAGAAACTCCCACAATAAAATTCCTGAAATCTGTAGAAAGTCGTTCTAGAGGCACCTGGCCTGCCATGGATATAGGGCACAAGATCGATTACTGTTCCGTAAGACGATAGCTCATACTAAGTCGTTATCTAATGGTGCCTGGTTCCTGCTCAACCTGAATATCTGCATGGTCATCTGGCAAACCACTAGTTCCTTCAGTCATAACCAAATGTTCAGGATTTACTTGGGGCGTGTTGGATGCTGAAGAAGGCACTGGAACATGGATAACAGGTTAAGGGATCTGAGGAGGTGGTGATGGTGGTGGAAATGGTGGTGGTGGTGGAGGAGATGATGGTGGTGGTCGAAACACAACAGTCTCATCAAACTCAGAGGAGCACATGTGATTACCTGTAGGATAATAGTACATGATGGACTTAAAGAAAATGAAACCAGCACTAACATAGTATTTGTCACAAACAAGATCTAAACAACAATATCCTTTCTAGGTACGTGAGTACCCAACAAACATGCATTTGACAGCTCGAGGAGCGAGCTTGTCATGACCAGGCCGTAGCATATGAACAAATGCCGCAACCGAAACCGCGTGGGATAAGAGAGAGTAAATCTTTATCAAGAAAGACAATGGCAAAGGGAGCTTTTTCACCCAAAACGGTGGACGGCATTCTATTGATAAGATAACATGCCATCAATACAGTATCGCCCCAAAAAGAATGTGGGGCACGACTCTGGATGAGTAGAGTCCTAGTGATGTCAAGAAAGTGACGATGTTTGTGTTCAGCCACACCATTCTGCTGAGATGTATAGAGACAAGTTTGATGGATAATGCCATGTGCTTGGAAGAAACGATACAGGTTCGTAGAACAAAATTCAAGGGCATTATCGAAATGAATAAAGTTTATTGAAGCAGAGAAGACATTCTTTAATCCAATAAAAAATTCTGAATAACAACGTTGGCCTTGGATTTCAGCTTTAACAAAAACACCCATGACAATCTAGAAAAATCATCTACGCAAACAAGATAATATATGGTCCTGATGATCAAGCACACGACTCGGATCCTACATATCAAGGTGAAACAAATCAAACAAACCATGACTACTACGACTCTGACGACTCGGAAAACTAGACTTATGATGTTTTCCGAGTTCACATGACTCACATTAAACATAGACTTTTTTTTTGAAGTCTAAAAGATAGGGGGAAACACTCACATTAAACATAGACTTAACAGAAACCCCAAGAATAAGACGACAAATCTTCTGCAGTGGAAGATGACCAAATCGAAGATGCAATGTACAAGGAGAGATTGATCCTACAGAGAGAGACATGGCACCTGCATAAGGAGTTTGAGACAAACGGTATAGGCCTCCATGTTCACGGCTACATCTAATCACCTTGCTCGTGAATATATCCTGAAACACAAGAGAACTAGGGTCAAATATCGCATGACAATGTAAATCTTTTGTAATATGGCTGATGAATAATAAATTCATAGAAAAAGATGATGCAAGAAGAATATTCTGTAGATGTATGATTGACGTCAAATAAACCTCCCCTTGTTCAGTAATAGGGGATTGAGTTCCATCAGCAATAACAACAGATCGACCAGGCTTAGCAGGTTTGTAGTGCCAATTTGAATTTTGAAGTCTATCCTCACACAGATGATGTGATGTACTTGAATCCATGATCCATTACGAAGAGTATGGTCTGGAATGACGAGAAAAAGCATGAGTAATACCTGATGTCGAAGCAAAAGCCGCAGTATATGATGAATGGGAGTTTGTGGAGCATGTTCCTGGAAGCAAAATCTCTCGAAGCCGAGCAACAGAATCATCGTACCAATGATCAGAAGTAGCAGTAGTCAAGTTATGCTCTGCAACCCTAGCTGATACCGGGTACCTGTGCTTTGAGTAGCATGTCTCTGTATTAGCATGATCGAGGATAGTAAGAGCAGGTTTGTATTGGACGTAATCCACCTCTTCCTCGGACGCCACCCCTCCCACGAGGAAATCTACCTCGTCCACGTGAGGCAGCCATGGCGGATGACATTTGAGATGGTGTGGAGGAGATATTGAGCCAACTCAATCTCTAATATGCCTCTTCCATTGGGGGTATGGTAGATCATTGAGTGCAGCCAAAAACACACATGTTATAACAGAATCTCTGTAGGCCTTCAATTGCTCTGGGGATGCTGTCAGGGGTATGAAACTATGTAGTTTCTCAAACATACCCCGCAGGGAAGTATACAACACGTGAAGCGGACGGTCGCCTTGGTTGTAAAAATATCATGCTGAAGCTGTAAAATTTTGGATTCATTTTTAGCATGAGAATAAGTCGCAGCAAGATGATCCTACATTGCCTTTGTTGTGAGTTGACCTAGAATGTCATTGGCAATTTCCACTATAGCCGTCCTTGATAGCCAAACATTGGCAGATGCATCATCCTCATCCCATGAGGCATTGGTCCCTATCTTGTTTGTCGGTTTATCCCGCGTCAGAAGAAGCTTCTTACCGTAATTGTGCAGCATATTCATGAACTGCATGGCCCATAACTCAGTTTGTTCCATCCATTTTCACAATGGGTGTGGCACCTTTAAAGGCACCCTTGGATGGTGTACCAAAGTTATTTTCCGACATCACGAACAATCACATGAACACAAAACCGATACGCTCAATATCTAGATGATCATGTAACACGATGGTTGTGTTTGTAGACTCATATCACATCCATAGATAAAAGAAACTCGGGTTTGATTTGAAGGAAAAATAGGATAAAATATCCCTAAAATACGAAATCAAACCTGGCTAGCAAAGAGCATCGCTAGGGCGGCTGATTGCCAATAGGTGGCAACCTCGAAGGTTCGTCAGGCCGATGGCGACCTAGAAAGCCGCAAGATGCGGTTGCAAACCACCGCGGGAGGCAACAAGGGCATCTGATTGCAACAGTCGATGTCGCTACAGCCGCAAGGAGGCGGCGAGCAACTAAGGGAGTCGTTGCATTTGCAGCGGGAACTATCGGTGGCAGCGAGGGGCTTATAGTAGCCTCCGCAGCCGCTAGGGCTGCACATGCGGGGCTGGAGGCGCGAGAGGGAGGCGCAAGGTTGAAGGGTGGGGTAGGCTTTTGGATCAGGGCTCCGATCTAGGACCGTCGCTCTGATACCATGTTGTGGTAGAAAAGAACTTGTTTATTCACGGAGCCCAAGGGTTCTCTTATATAGAAGAGAGAAACCCTAATGGGTAAATCACATACTCTGGAAAGAATAGATGCAAAATACATAAAGCAATGCTAAAACATAACACTTGTAACATATTTTGACAACAAATAACTCTCTACAGTACAGCATGGGTTTAGATTATCTGATGCAGAAACGATTCGGCGTGTCGACGATAAATAAAATAAATTGGGCGGTGGAGTTTCGGTGGAGAAAAGGAGGGATTGAGGAGAGAAAAACTCGTCGGTAACGAGAGGTTGAGGGAGAAGAATCGTGGAGACTACGTTGAGAGAGGAGAGAAAATAGAGAGAGATAAAATCTCAACTTTTCATTAATACTTGACCGCTTAGAACAATGGACCCTCATCCCTTTATATAGGAGGGATGATTTTACAAAAATAGAAACTAAATTCAAATTGGAAACAAACTTATCCTAATTTGACTCTAACTAATTAACCGACAAATTTAAACTTCAAATTGAGATCACACGCGATTTCTTTATTTAAATTAAAATTGCGACAACTTAAAAACGTAAATAAAATTAACGACCATAATTTAATTAAATAGAGGGCCCTATATGTCGAGTCCACACTGCATCAACTCTCCTCCGCTTTTAAAAATTCGTCTCCCGACGAATTGTTGGATCTGTAGGCTTGGAGGATGAATCGGCGTGCTCATTTATCGTCTGGAAGAATTGGTGTGGAGCGAACGGCGGAGTCCATACTCGGGCGTGGATGACGCGGCCGTCGTGGTTGAAGAACATGTGCGGCGCGAACGGCGGCGTTTTCTTGATTGTTGTCTCCTCCTTGTGATGCCCGAAAAATTGATGAGGCATGGAAAATATGGTCCTTGGAGAATCCATAGTGAAGCAATGGCAAAAAGAGAGGAGGGGGGAGATGTGTCCAAGGAATGAAGCCATGGGGTCCTTATATAGGGAAAACCCAAGGTCCTAGTCCTATTTGGATAAGGAAGGTACCCTGATTTCTTACTTACAGCCCCCTTTTTTAAATATTTCCGCAGCCAGGGGCATGGGTGCAATTTCCGTACCCCTTCAATCTTCCTCACATTCCTATTACCTTGGACTTTTCTGCAAATATGGGTTTTAGGAACTTTTATTTTGCAAATTTTCCCACTAATTTTCCAATTTCACTCTTCCAGGGATTCGGGTACTGTCAATCTCGGCCTCCTGGTTAGAGTACGGGGCTCCTATGGCGTTATATGTACGCGGGAGCGGCGATTAGGCAGGGCGGCGCGGCGGCTTCTCGAAGGCGCGGCTTGGGGCAGCGGTTTCGCTGGCGGGGCCGGTGCGGCTCTGCGGGGAGGCGGGGGTCGCCAAGGGTGTTGCGCGGGAGGGCGAGGGAGGGGCCGCACGGTGGCGGGCGGAGGATGGGGGTCCTGGGGAGGGTAGCGGGGGAGGGGAGGTGCTGGGGGGTATGCTACGGGTGCGGGGAAGGCGCGGGGATCGCGCGGGGAGGAGAGGGGCGGCTGACGGGATGGGGAAGATGGTGGGCGAGGGGCGCGGGAGCGGAAGGAGAAGGGGGAGGGCCTGGGGAAACGAGAGAAGGTCGGGGCGGTGAGCACAGGGGAGGGGGGCCCTGGGGAAGGTGTCGACGAGGTTGGGGGTTGGGCTGGGTTTGTCGTGGGTGTGGTTAGGGTGGTGGGAGGGGTCGACGCAAGGGCGGATGGGGTGTGGGTCGGGTTCAGGAAAGTTGTCGAGTCTGAAACTACCTGTGCAGCCAGCTTTTCTTCATTTTTCTCTTCTAAAACGGCCTGGACAGCGGTCGTTTCGTCTTCCACGGCGAGTTTTTCGTCGTTAAAACTTGCGGCAGCAGCTTCGACGGTTGGAGGCTTTGATTGGGCGTCGCGGAAGGCCTCAAAGTTAGCCATTAGATCTCGAAACATAGAATTGAAGTTGGTTTGCAAGTCACGTATCATGTGCTCCGTCTCCTTGTTGTAGGCGTTGATGGTGGAGATGACTCGTCGCGTTTGTTCGGATGAACGATGATGCCGGTGCGAGCGTCTGGACGGATCGTCAGATCGTGAGGACGATCTGTAGGCCATGCTCTGATACCAAATGATGCAGAAACGATTCGGCGTGTCGACGATAAATAAAATAAATTGGGCGGTGGAGTTTCGGTGGAGAAAAGGAGGGATTGAGAGAAAAACTCGTCGGTAACGAGAGGTTGATGGAGAAGAACCGTGGAGACCACGTTGAGAGAGGAGAGAAAATAGAGAGGGAGATAAAATCTCAACTTTTCATTAATACTTGACCGCTTATAACAATGGACCATCATCCCTTTATATAGGAAGGATGATTTTACAAAAATAGAAACTAAATTCAAATTGGAAACAAACTTATCCTAATTTGACTCTAACTAATTAACCGACAAATTTGAACTTCAAATTGATATCATACGCGATCTCTTTATTTAAATTAAAATTGCGACAACTTAAAAACGTAAATAAAATTAACGACCATAATTTAATTAAATAGAGGGCCCTATATGTCGAGTCCACGCTGCATCATTATCCAACAACCATATCGTGTCCCAACTGGGAAAGGAAAGTCCACTGAATAAACAGTGCCTGAATCAGAGAGAGAGAACTGTAGGTGAGGGAGAGAACAAGGATATGGTGTTTAAGTGTCACGTGATTGGATTCCCATGTAAATACCGAAACAGGTCAGATTAAGAAAGAAAAAATGGCAAAGCCTTCTTGCACTTAAATTAGGGCTGACTACATGGATTCTTCTCAAATCCATATTGAAGAATCTGACATTTTTATGCATGGTTGTCAACTACCTTACGCAACCCTCTTCAAGGGGGAACTTGAACACTGGTCTTTTGGATAGTAGGCACACTGCTCTACTATCAAATCATTGAAGTGGGTACCATCTTAAGAAAGAAAACTATAAAAATATTTAGACTATGGTCAGAAGAATTTACGTCCAACTGGCCGACCAACATCTAATTAGATTGGCACAGGCCACACCAACATGTTACCAATTAAAAAGGAAATGACAAAAAATCATTCCACGGCTTTCAAATAAACATTTATAACGAAAAGAAGTTATATGTAAACATAAACTAAAGCCAGAACTCTTTTCGGAAAAAAATCACAACAGATTGTGTGAATCGATATTAAACTGGCAATGATGATATGCGCTTAAAATTCTCTGAAAATGAACATGTATTTAAATCATGGCACATCCGTTTGTTTAAAATCTAGAATTTTCTGCACGATTCAAGCCAGTCAATCCGTTTCTCCTTTCTGCTCAAATATATCTCTATATGACATCGTATCTGTTATGGACAGGCATATAACCCCTCAAACTATGTTATAATTAATGGTCCTTTTTCTGCTTAGTATAAACAGTTTTTTAAGGGAACTGTACAGAGTTTAAGGCGTATTTTGTGCATTCCTTTTCAGTCACTAAGGGGCTGTCTCCTTGTCCAGTATTATGTATTATCATCGATGTAATCACCGTCTTGTTAATTACTCATTTTATTGTCATCCTTATATTGCATTTTTAGCGTCTTTGGAGCCGTGTAAAATAAAGATGGACTAAAACCATTCCAAAATGCTCCTTTAGTTTCATGAGCAGTATATTGCCATGTAAACTCAGAAACGTGCATTTATCTACTCGTAGTCACAACAGTTCAAAAATTGCCTCGTAAAATTCAAACCAAGCTGGAAGTTAAAGAGGACAATCTTGAAAAGAGATTAATCTGACTTCGGATTATTAAGAGACAAAAACATGGAAACGTGCTGTTTCGGAAACAAATAATGTACATTAGGTACAACTTATACTGCCATTAAATTCCTTACCGCATCACCTTCCAGGCACCAAGAATTCTATCAACCAGGAAACGAACAGATTATGGAGTAGTTCCAATCGAAACTTGCAAATCCAAAAAAATCAGTTATTTAAAGCCGATGAACCAGAAACCACGATGGACAATTGAACAATCCAGTGAGGAAGACATGGATCTGCACAGGTCAAAACGTGTGTTCTTATTTGAACCAGGGAGTCCGGATTGGCCGATTCAATCCTTTTCTTTAAGCTGAAAATTGAAAACAAATGGATAGTACATGATTCCCCATGATACCTGTACAACTCTTTCATGTGCCATGTCTCCTCCCATACCCTAAAGCAGCTCACCTCCTGTGCAGCTTTGTATGAAACCCGATGTGACCCCACCCTTCTCATTTCCCCAGACATGACGATTTCAACTTCATGTCGTAAGCCCTCTCTAGCAATAACGGCCCCAACACCCTCATGCTTGAAGCATGTCTGTTTCTCTCGTGGCTGAGTATCTTACACTTCTGCCCACTAGTGCTTAGAGCCTGCTCTAGGCCACAACATCATCAAAGCACTTGAACTAATCCCTCACCAGACAACATAGATTTTTGGCATGTGTCATCTCTCCATGGTTCATCACAACCATCTGCATGAGCGGTGCTCAAAACCCTCTGCACCAGGCACCTCTCTCTTCCTAAGTAAAGCGTCCTTGCCTCACTTGTTACGTCTGAGTGAAAAGCTAAGATCGCTTTTTTAGTTCTTTAATTTCATGTGATTACATTAACTATTTAATTTGACACTTGTAGCTATTATCACCATTTCATTTTTGATGTGGATTCTAAATTTGATAAATAGATGTTAAACTTATCCATGGATAGTTAACATCTATCTCGCAATTCCTTCCTCTTTATAAAGGCCGATGCGATTAATCCAATCAAAAAAATTAAGGAGAGAGCTTATGAGATGTACTTACCTAACATAATTTTTGTAAAATCGTAAATTCCATGTAATCCTCGTTACTCTAAGAACACAGCTTCTAGAAGATTGAACCAAATAATATAGATGTCTTCCTCCTGTTATTTCTGTATGGAATGTATGGCAGAAAATGGTGCACCCAAATAATAACTTAATATACCATTAATATATTAAAAATGAGGAAATGGTGTCAATTGATATTCTTTTAAAATAGACTGGGTAATTTTATTATTCACTAATAAATCCTAATCAACGTTTTATAGGTTAGATATTAAATTCTATGTATTCCATATCTAGCCACGTAATTGTTTATATCTGTACATGTCATTTTAGAGGTTCGAAATACCAATATCATTATCATATCGATCAGTCCAAAAAAGGATATATCGACGATATTGATGAAAATGCTAGAAATAGCGCAAAAAAATATTTTTCACAAATTAAGATCATCTCCTAGTTCTTAAACTAAGAACATTAAAAAACACACTTATATGCAAGAATGAGGTGTATGGAGCACATCAATACACATTATATCGCACATATCGTTGTTGTCAATGCTGACTACTGATTATTGACTGCTAATTGTTGATATGTATTGGAAAATAAAAGATGAAATTCGAACAATAACAACTTAAAGACAAGAGGTGTATCTAGCACGAGCTTTATATTGAATCGCATATTATGTATAAACAAAATGCTAAAATATATCAGATATCAAACAAGCAAGCAAATGAGCACAATAACTTATAGTTTTTAAAGAATAACATTCATAATAATCATTAAAAAATTTAGGAAAAAAGAGGGTGTGACATAATGTAGACGCTCGCCCATAAGCTTCTATAATAATAATCATAATTTTGAATGAAAGAAGCTGAATTAAAATAGATTTGAAACAAAACAGTCTAACTGAACTAAAGAAATCAATGCCGATTGGAGTATGTCGTGGATCTATGATTTTTTATCACTATACTATTAATGCTTACTAGCTAGCAACCGTCAAATATAAATATAGTAGCATGTGATTTTACATCAATATGCAGACTTTCATTGATCAGCTCTAGAGTATTTTAATCTCCATAGCCAAGGGGGGGGGGGGGGGGTTAAGAGGAGCAGGTGGGCTACCCCTGCAGGGGTGCGGGGATAGCGGCCCCAATCCGAAATAAAATATATAAAATCATAATGCACATGTTGAAGTAGGAATTGCATTTAGCGCCAAGAGAATTTAGCGCCAAGAGAATTTGAAATTCATGCATCCAACTCAATCAGAACCTCAAACTTGAGGATCCTTCAAGTTTATATTATGCCTCACTCACACCTACCCTCATACTACTTTAAAAGTAACATAATCTGAAAAATGAGAACTATAAGGTATGAGCACATGATGCCCAAGATATCACGTTATCTACAATCAATGATTCAAAAAAATATGAGTAATTTCGAGTGTAGCAACACCGATTGTCTATATTTTGTTGGAAGATGGATGGTCATTTTTCATCATCACAAATGTGCCACCTGATAGATTAAAAAATAAGTGTGCAAATGGTAGGGAAAGACAAAACTTCACTGATTCGGTTGCTTTCGCCTTAATCATTCTTATAGCTCAAGTATTCCAAAAGAGAAAGATAACGGAATATATTATAAGGATTCAAAAACCATGTGAGTAGTAGTACAACCATTATCTTTTTCTACCATGATTATGAGAAGTAATTAGGACCGCGGCCTGGAATTGCAATATGGGAACATTTTCGGATAAGAAAAAGCAACATAGTATTAAAGAGAAAGAAATGGCAGCGATAAAGGAAGGATACAACAACAACAACAACAAAGCCTTTTCCCACAATTAGGTATGGTCGGCTACATGGATTCTTCGCCTCCATTCAGATCTATTTTGGGTCATCTCGGGCTTATATCCAAAAAATTAAGATCCCTTCGTACAGACTCTTTCCAACACTTCTTGAGCCATCCTCGCCCTCTCTTAGTCGGCTTAACATCCCAACACTCAGCCGATCTTCTTTGCAAATGACCAAATCATCTTAAGCGGTTTTTTTCGCATATTATCCTCAACTAGAGCTACACTAACTTTCTTTCTGATTGCATCATTCCGAATCCGATCTTTACATGTGTGTCCACACATCCACCTTAGCATTTTTATTTCTGTTACAGCCATTCTCTGCATGTGTCTATGGTTCACAGGCCAACATTCAGATCCATATAGCATAACAGGTCTCACGGCTGCTTTATAAAACTTTTCTTTAATTTTTAAAGGAATTTTCTTATTACAGATAACAGCAGAGGCTCCTCTCCCCTTTAACCAGCCTGCATTTATTCTATTAGTAAAATCTCCATCAATTTCTCTATCATGTTGCAAAATAGATCCCAGATATCTAAAAGAATTTCTCTTCTGAATGTTATCGTCACCAATCTTCACATCGGTTCCTTCGCCATTGCTTCCATCAAAGATGCACTCCATATATTCCGTCTTAGCCCTACTTATACGAAAACATTTAGTCTCCAACCCATGTCTCCAGACCTCAAGCTTCACATTTACTCCATCTTTAGTCTCGTCAATCAACACAGTATCATCAGCAAATAACATGCACTAAGGTAACTCATCCTGAATGTGACTTGTCAACTCGTCCATAATCAAAGTAAAAAGAAATAAACTCAAAGATGAACCTTGATGTAAACCAATGTTGATGTCAAAATAGCCAATCTTCCCAGATGGGGTCCTTACACAAGATAAATCCCTATCATATGAGGTTAATGTAGAGGACAGGTACTTGTCTCTTCTCCAAAACTCTCCACAATATCTCTCGTGGGACAGTATCATAAGCCTTCTCCAAATCAATAAAGATCATATGGAGGTTCTTCCTTTTAGCTCTATAAATCTCTATTGTTCTCCTCAGCAAATGGATGGCTTCAGTAGTTGAGTGACATGGCATGAATCCGAATTGGTTTTCTTTTACATTGGAAACTTGCATTAACCTTCTTTCGATCACACGTTCCCAAATTTTCATAGTATGACTCATTAGCTTGATACCTCTGTAATTTGAACAATTTTGGATGTCTCCTTTATTCTTATAAAGAGGCACTACGATACTCCTCCAATCTTCGGGCATTCTCTTGCTTCGCCAAATAATATTGAATAGATTCGTAAGCCAAGTCAAACACCTAAAACTCTCCATACTTCTACAGGGATGTCATCTGGTCCTACACCTCCTCTACTTCCTTTCTTTGTATCAGCATATAGCTTGCATGATTCAAGTAACTTTCACTACTAGTTAGATCACCCAAAGCGATCTCTTTATTTCCTTCCCCAATGAAAAGTTTATGGAAGTACTACTCCCATCTAGTCTCTAAATCCTTCTGAGTAACAAGCACGTGATCATCCTCGTCCTTAATGCATCTCACTTGAGAAAGGACTTTGGTCTTTCTTTCTCTTGCTTTGGCCAACCTAAAAATATCCTTCTGTCCCTCCATAGAGTCGAGATTTTTATACAAAACTTCATAAGCTTTTGACTTAGCTTCGCTTACAGCCTTCTTTGCTTCCTTATTCGTTAATTTGTAGTTTGTAATAGTTTCCTCTGTTATATCTTTAGACATAACTTTAAAGCATGCTCTTTTAATTTTCTCTTGCACCACTTCACTCCACCACCAAGCCTCCTTTTGACATGGAGCTCCTCCTTTTGACTCGCCTAGCATCTCTTTGGCTACCTTTCGGATACAAGATGTTACTGCCTCCCACATCTCGTTTCTACTTCCGCTACAATCCCAAGATAAGTCTTCTAAAACCTTCTCCCTGAAGATCGATTTCTTCAGTGGAAGATTCCACCATCTAGTTCTAGTGATCTTAGGAACCCTCCTTTTCTTTAACAGCCCTTTTAATTTTACATCCAAGACTAGCAAGCGGTGTTGAGTTGTCAAACTCTCTCCTGGGATAACTTTGCAATCTTTACAATACAATCGATCTCTTCTTCTCAACGCAAAGTAATCTATCTGTGTTCTAATTGGCCCACTCTTATAAGTAATTAAATGTTCCTCCTCTTCTTGAAGAGAGTGTTTGCGATGAAAAGATCATATGCCGCTACAAAAATCCAGAATGACTTTTCCCTCTTCATTTCTATCCTCAAAATCATGTTCTCCATGAACACTAGCATACTCTGAAACATCTTTTCCCACATGTCCATTAAGATCTCCACTTATGCAAACCATCTCTCTTTGTGGGATTCCTTGTAAAATCTTATCTAGATCCTCCTAAAAAACTTGTTTAGTCCTTTCATCTAAACCAATTTGCGGTGCATAAACTGAGATGATATTCAGAATTTCTTCTTCAAGCATCAATTTTAGCAAAATAATATGATCCCCAAATCTTTGCACCTCCTCAACCACACAATCCTTCAAATCCTTATAAACAATCACCCCAACACCGTTTCTACCCTTATCTTTACCTGAATACCAAAGTTTAAAGCATGTCTTCTCAATCTTCTTTGCCTTCTCTCCGACCCATTTAGTCTCTTGAAGACATAGAATATGATTCTTCTTTTTTTCCATCGTATCAACTATCTCCATCAATTTTCCAGTTAAAGTGTCAATATTCCAACTATCAATTCGCAATTTCCGTTGCATTCTCTTTTGGACTAACTTTTTTACTCGCATGCGTCCATTATGCGAGAATCCTTGCAAATTTTGGACCGCATCCGGGAGGTGATGCTGCGGAACTAGCTTAATTACCTGCATGCGTTGCTCATGCGAGAACCCTGCAAATTTTAAACTACATCCAGGCTGCGATGTAGCGGTCTTTGCCAATATTTCATTGCATTCGGGTGATGCAATACGTCGCAAGTAAGGAACTCCCCAACAAGATCTGTATGTTTGCTTAAATCCATGTTGAAAAGAACCGACTATCATGAGGCAACTTCCTAAATAGTATTTTAAAAAAATATTATTTAGGAAGTTGTCTCCGACTGTTTTACGCTGGTTGTCGGCTACCTAATGCAACCCTCCTCATTTATCCGGACTTGAGACCGGCCATAGAGAGTAAATATCACAATGTAACATATTTTCCAATTCGTCTCTCAATTATTGTACGTTGAACATCATCAACACAAGAAACATCGTGCATAAAAAGGAGAAAGCTTTTTTTTCTTTGTACTACAGCAATGAGATTGTTGATGAAACCCTTTAACAAAAAGAATGTGATGTATGATCGATATTCCTTGAAGTCCTTCTCATATGTACTTCCTCAAGACTCTTCGTCTAGTCTAATTATATGGTTACATGGAGAAAGCTATGCTCCCAAAAACTATGACCCATATAATCATTTCTTGTAGTCCACCTTCATACCTCAACTCCATCAATTCAATCACCCTTACTTCTATCATACGCATCATGAGATGAGCATGTTTCCTCAACATTTGTCAGCTTGTATGCCATACAATTTTTTTAACAAATGTGTGCCCTGCATTTTTGCAGCCATACAATTTTTTAAACAAATGTGTGCCCTGCATTTTTGCAATACTTTACACAGCACTTGTTCATTACCAACATGAGAACCAGACCTCATAAAAACTCAATAGGATAGTAGGGTGTTTTATGTGCATCATCTGAGCACTGGAATGGAACTACAATATTGTTGCCAAATATTCTAAAATAAATATTATGCCAACAGAACCCCACATATACAGCAAGTCACCTTTCAAAATGCAAGTATTTCAGGACAAACTACCACGAAAACATAATAGATTGCTTGAAGAAAGTGCTGATAATTCATTCAGTCCTCAGAGAATTCTCCGCTCCTGGCCCTAAACTAAAAAAGAAAAATCATCCCCATGTATTTTATTACTGCTGATTGATGTGTCAATCTTCTCTGTTGGACTGGCTCATTTCTTTCTCTCCTAATTGACTCTCCAGCTAGCCGCCTTTCTTCGTCCTGGCCTGATTGGTTTGATAAAGTACTGTGATGGGTATTCTTACCTGCAAGGCCTTAAATGTCGGTTTCGGTTACCATTTCGGTACCGACCAAAACAGAATTTCGATGGAATTTCGGTGGAATTTCGACCGAAATTTCGGTCATTTCGGTCATTTTTTGTACTAGGACCCCCATATTTCGGTCATTTCGGTCATTTCGGTCGAATTTCGATTTCGACTGGATATCGATATTCGACAGAAATTCGACCGAATTTCGCTGAAATTTGAGGCCATGCTTACCTGTAGATATGTTGCTATAAATTCTAAATGAGCATAGGTGCTGGAATGGCACATCTACAATATTGGTTCTCAATTAAAAAAGTTGTACCATTCCAAGCAGGTATTAAAGAATGTTGAACCTCCGTGGCATCACTTCCCGTTGTTTAGATCCTCTTTTAAAGCTATTTTTAACCCCAGACATTAGCTCTATCAACACTTATGTCATCCAACTTCAGTTAATCTTCAACTTGCAAAGTCAAGCATTGTTTCAAATTTCGCGAAATTTCGGTTTCGACACCCTACCGAAACCGAAATCGAAATCCCGATATATACCCTTCCTTCACAAATTTAGGCCGATTTTGGCCGAAATTGGCGAAATTTCGTCGAAATTTCGAAATTGTCTCGTTTTTTCAGCATCTCGAAACGAAATCGAAATCGAGATTTAAAACCTTGAAGTCAAGCACAACTGCATTTGTACTTGTAATCTCTGACCAACATTAGAACCACCAACCAAATCCATCCATAAACTAATTTTACCAGTCGTTGACTCCTTGCCATGATGCGCAATTAAGAACTACATTTTCCTATTTCACTTCGTTTTCGATCTTGCCGCACAAAATGGTACTTTCCTTGTCATCTCGAGCATCATCAGCAATGAAAATCCATTTGAACCCCTCTAATGGTCTGGTAGTAGAAGCAGTGGCTCTCACTTTAAAGGACCAGGGTTCGAATCCTACTAATGAGAAAAAATGAAAATCCATCTGAGAAAATGCAAATATTTTTCTTTTTCCTACAAGATCTTTACCTACGCCACGAAGGTTCTATCAACATAGATTTAGTCCAAGTTCACTTGTTTCACACTCCCAGATTCACGCAAAATAGCACCTTTCATCGTGAATGGCATCCAATCATTCAAATAGAAGACAAATTCACAAATAAATGCGTAAAGATTCTGTTTTTCACACCATATTTTCACTCACACCTCAATGTCCCTATCAAAAAAACCTTCAACGCCCAAGTTCACTCGTTTTCTGCTCATGGAGAAATGCAAAACCGCACAATCATTCCTGATCTACAACTCATCATTCAAAACCAACAACAAATACACAACCAGAAGATACGCTTTTTTTTCGGCCAGATCTTCAACTATACATCAATGATTCTATTAGAAAACCTACGTCCTTCAACTTCACACATTCTCACCTCATAGAGTCGCGCAAGACGGCACCTTCCCGCGCACTAACCCGCCCACCACTCAAACCCCGCTCCTTTCCCGCGCAAAACCGCATCTTTCCCCACGATCTCCCACCCACAACACAAACCGACACTAAATTCACCCGCGAACGCGGAAAAGATAGACTTTTTTCTCGAAGAAATACCAAAAAATAAGGGGAAATAACGCAAAGCCGCCTCACCTGACGAAGCTGACGTGCACGCCGAGACTGCGGTGCACGGCAGAGCAGTCGATGCAGAGGAATATCCCGTAGGTCACGGACGCCCAGGTAGGGTTCCTCGCGTTGCAATCGAAGCACATCTGCGCCCCCAAATTCGAACCAGATCAGATCTGTACGCACATCCTCGGTTTCGGGAATGGGTGTGGGAGAGATCGAACCTTGTTTTCGGGTCTGGATCTGAGCTTCTTGAAGACGGTGTTCTTGTCACCGGAGATCTCCATCGGAGGAGGAGGAAATCTAGGGTTTCAAATTGGGGGAGAAGAAGAGAATAAGAGCTCTTTTCTTCTCCTCCCGATCGCGTCGATCTTTTTTTTATTTTTTTCTGCTCCTCGACGATTGGGGGAACAAAGATTGGCGGGTGGTAATTACGTTTTGATAAAATTTGCATCGTAGCCCTCGTAGTTTCGATTCAAGATAAATTGATTGAAACCTTGTGCTTATATAGTTTCAGGAGAAAATTGCATTAGGACCCTTCTTCTTGAGATAACCCCGATTTTAGCTTGACTTTTATAATTGGTTTAGTTATCCTCTTTGGACATTTCTTGAAACCCTTGTACTTGTATAGTTCCAGGAGAAAACATGTGTTTTCGCAAAGCAACTAAATAACTTTCTTTAATATTTCATTATGAGCAAATATGCTCTTTTTATGCTTCATGCCCGAAGTGAAGCTGTCATGAAATATGATTATATGTATTCACGAAGGTGGTTATTACCAAACAACACGATTAGCATGCATAATTTTGGCTAACATTATTAGATTATGCCGAACTCTAATCGACTTAGCTATTAGATTGCGTCATTGTCTCCGCGGCTACACTAAATCTTGATCTTGTAGGCCATGGGTGTAGGTTCGAATATTCCTTCATCAATTTTTTTAGAGTTGTTATCAATTGTATCCCTTTGAGATTTTGCAATATCCATTATATCCCTCTTTTTTATAAATATTAGTTGTGCCCCCGACTTCTTGATGTTCTATCACGTGTATCACTCAAGTTAGTTGACGTCCATCTCCAATACAAACGGGCATTAGCTTTGGGGGCCTAAGGCCCCTCTGCCCCAGCTTCCTCCTCCGGCTCCCCCTCCTCCTCTGCCCCCTGCTCCTCCATCACTTGATGATCCTCCTCTGCCCCCTCTCCTCCTCCCCCTAGCACCCTCCTCTGGATCAACTGCTTCCCCTCACCCCACCCACCCTAACTCCTTCTACGGCTCCCCCATCTTCCCCTCCCCTCCGCCCTAGCCTCCTCCTATGGCTCCTCCCCCTATAACTCCCCTTCCTCACCCCCAACCTCCTCCTACGGCTCCCACTCCTCCCCCTTCCCCTCCTCCATCACCCCATCCTCCTCTGCCCCTTCTCCCTCCTCTTCCACTCCACTGTCCTTCGAGCAACACTAGCACCATGGTCGCGAGCATCACCCTCGCTTCCTTCTTCAGCCTCCGCCAATAGCTTTCTGATAAGTGATTCTCTACCTCCACCTCCGCTCCATCCCACCGCCATGCCTGATCACTGGTGGTGAGGGCCTCCATGGGCGCACGCTCTGTGACGCTATGGCGGCAGATACTGGTAGCAGAGATGTGACAGAAGCGCTTGCAAAGGGTGAAGATGAGACTTTCCACATAAAGAGGAAGATGGACAGCAGTAAGACGTGAGGAAGAGATCCCGTTGTGCATGGTGGGTGATTCGATTTGCCGCTGGACATCATCATTCGGAGGGTCCTGAAGATGAAGATGATATCATCGTCAAGGATGGTGGTGGACATCAGGAGGATGCGGAAGATGCCGAGTACATCGGGATGGTGTAGAGGGAGGTGCTCGACGCGTACCTTCGGAATATCATGGGTTGGTGGAGCAGTTGGGGGTTATTCGTCTAGATATGTCTCTTTTTACTACACCATGGTTAGATTAAATCATGGTTGAGTTCAACTTATTAGTGGCCTAAGTAATGGAGGGGCACAAGTAATAGAACGACAAGAAGTCGGGGGAACAATTGATATTCTCAAAACTAAGGGGTATAAATGATATCGCAATACCTCGTAGGGAAATAACTGATAAAATCCCATTTTTTATGATGTGATTATATTTTAATCAAATATCTACATGGAAAAACACCAAGCCTAAGGTGATGTAGAACCCGTGTCAAACTAAGTATGAGTGCAAATCCCTCTAGTGATCATGCATCTATATCTCCATTCTATTGTTTGGATATGACACGACCCGAAAATGTAACTTTTTTAGCCAAAAGTCACACTTTGAGATTTTAGCATAAAGTTAGTGCTAACGTAGTGTCTCAAGTACAATTCTAAGATGTGCTCGATATTGCTCTAGATCATGTGAGTATATCAGAATGTCATACATGAACATGATGGTGAACTTCTCAAGGTCTTCTCGGTCTATTCATAAGTTCCATCAAACCAATTCGTGAGACCAAAAGGCATTATTAGAAACTTGTTAACATATAATATTGCAAGTTGATATGTAATCCAATCTAGTACTCGTCTTTAAAATCTCGTCTTGGATATAGAGTACGAGTTGGGGTCGTAGCTAGACTTGAGGCTCGTTGGTCTCCGAGAGTGGGCTTATTTTCCGTGTCATTGTGCTTACCAGTCTCGTGTGGGGATGCGGGGATGCGGCTATGATGAATCTCCATTTCATCACCTTTATTCTATCATTTTGGCCTTAAAAATCCTAGCTAATGCATGCGAATAGCATCAATTTGTGCATACTAACATTCATTACTTATTGTATTATTTGTACATAAAATAAGGTTTTTAATGCCAAAATTTATAGAATAAAGAGAAGAAAAGAAAAGGGAATAAAATATTGAATATATTTTATGACCCTAAACCCCGAGACCAAGTTAAGAATTGAGTTGGTCGATAAGAAATAAAGTAAGGGGAGATGAGAACCAAAAATAAAATAAAAATACCATTTATTCATTCTTTATTGGGATTTTTACCCGGCAGACCCTATAATCTTTTGCAATTACCGCTACGACCTTTGAAACATCGTAATTCCTCCCTCGGCCCTGTAAACTTGCTAACCCTTACCCTATAAACCATGTGGTTAACCCCCATCCATTTACCCATTAAAAGTAACCAGACTTTTATGTTATGCCTATTTTATTTGTCGAATTTACCTTAACTGCCCCTCCCTCTCACCCTCTTCCTTTTCCCCACCACCCAACACCTCCTCCCTCCACGGCCCTCCTCCCCGACCTCCGCCTCCTCCTCGTTCCCAACCTCTGCCCTCACCCTCGAAGCACCCCCTCCTCCCGCCGCCTCCTTTTCCCACCACCCAACACCTCCTGGCCCCCCTCCCGGCGGTCGCTCGAAGCTCCCACACCTCCAGTGCTCGAAAGCCCACCCCCCCCCCCCCCGCACCTCCAGCGCTTGAAGCTCCTCCCCTCCCGACGACCGCTCAAATCCCCCCGTAGTCCCAGCGCTCGACCCGCCGCTCGAAGCACCCTTCCCCCTGCCGCTCGAGCCCCCCCTTCCGGCGGTCCGCATGAAGCCCCCATCGCTCGAAGTAACCCCCCCTGCCGCTTGAAGTGCCCTTGCCCCCTGCCGCTGGAGCCCCCCCTCCCAGCGCACGGTCCGCTTGAAGCCCCCAGCGCTCGAAACCCAACCCCCCCCCCTTCCCCAGTGCTCGAAGCCCCCCCCCCTTCCCCCAGTGCTCGAACCCCCCCCCCCCCCAACTCCCCGCCGCTCGAAGTGCCCTTCCCCCTGCCGCTCGAAGCGCCGTTTCCCCCCTGCTGCTCGAGCCCCTCCCTCCCGGCGGCCACTTGAAGCCCTCCCCCCCACTCGAAGCGCCCCTGCCTTCCACGCTTGACCCCCCCCCCCCCCTTTCCGGCAGCCGCTCGAAGCCCCCCCGGTCGCCTCTCCTTCTCGAAGCCCACCACCTCCCTCCAGGCCGTCCTCAACCTCCTCCCCTCCATGCACTTCCTCCAGCCCAGCCCCAGCTCAGGTCGAGCCGTAGTGCCACACCCCCTCACGCACACCTCCTACGGCCAGGCAAATGCCCTCGTTGAGGGAGGAGAGATGGAAGAGGCTTTTGGTTGATTCTAACCGTCCGATTGCGGATTGGTTAGATTAACTCATTTTTAACCCAATGAAGTTAACTCAAGATGTATCAATTTAACGGTAGGGTTCATGGGGTAAGACGGAGCAAGTTTACAAGGTAGAGGGAGGAATTACGATGTTTCAAAGGTCGTAGCGGTAATTGTAAAAGATTACAGGGTCTGCCGGGTAAAAATCCCTTCTTTATTATTATGCATTCTTTATTATTTATTCTTTATTATTTATTCATAAATGGGAAGAATTTTGTACATGAAAATTGTAGACAATAATGTAAATAAAAATATAAAATTGAGTTTGTACAAAAATAATACACAATGTTCATTTTATAGACAAAATAAAAAGCTAAAAACCAAACTTCACAGACCCATATCTTTCAAATAAAAACTCAAAACATATCAAAATCACCTATAATTGTATATAACTTTTCACAAGTTATTTAATGATGTGGTTTCATATGTTTTGAGTTACTGTGTGAAAGTTAGGTGTTTGACCCCTATTGTACATTGTACTGATTAAAATAATCATTTTATTCATTATCCATTATTTTTACAAATTCATATTTTTATAATTTTGTAAATATTATTTAAACATATGTCCATATTGAAACTATAATGAAACCAAAAGAAAAATGCAAAATAAAATAAATCTATGTGAAAACATGGATAAAATACCTATGATATACATGTGTATATAAATAAAACGGAATCATATTCTTTTATTATTTATTCATTCATATTTTCATAATATTTTAAATATTATATATATTCTATTAAAAATAACAAACTGAAATAAAATTAAATAAAATACATTAAAATGAAAAGATGTACATAAAACGTAGGTAAAATACCTATAAATATACTTATAAGATACACATATCTATTTATTTAAGTGTACAAATAGCATCATAAAAATATAATAAAAATATATTTATACTCAAAAAAATAAGTTGTAAATTTATGAAATAAAAGGATAACATAATAAAAAGAAATATACAAAATAAAAATAAAAATGTACAAAACATAGATGAATATACCTATAAATACACTATTAAAAATCAACTACTAATAAATAAAGTCAAAAATAAACGAAAATCATAATAAAATACTAAATAAAATAATAAACATTAATAAAAACATTTTTTATTTTTTATTATCTATTCTTAAATAAATATGCTATTTTATCCGTATACGGGCTGACGTGGACGAATGGAGGCGCTCCCTGAGTTGACCTCCAGTCAATTGTCCCATCCAAGTCTCTGACTTGTCAGACCTGCCTCCTCCCCTCTTTTTCCTCCCTTTTTCATGGTTGATCTGTCACTCATCTGCCTTCACTTCCTTCAGATGATTTGATCTTTGATCATCATACATCCACGCCATATCATTTAACCTCATGTACATAGCTTTGATTCTTTGACTCCGCCAAGTCAATGAGGGTGCCTCATAATGTCTATAAATAAGAACCTCTATTCCTCCTCTCAATTTTGGCCACTGATCCGAGTCTAGATGTGTTGTTCTTTCATCTAGGGAGTGTCCTCGTGATGGGAGGTGCTTCCTGGTGGTTGGAGCGAGCTCTGGGAGGACGGAGGTGCACCCAAGGCCGCCCTCGCCGACAACCTCTGCTCCCTGCCTTCGCCAGCAAGTATGAGT
The DNA here is from genome assembly GCA_037367405.1 of Ottelia alismoides. Lineage (NCBI taxonomy): Eukaryota > Viridiplantae > Streptophyta > Magnoliopsida > Alismatales > Hydrocharitaceae > Ottelia > Ottelia alismoides. The sequence goes on along the minus strand of JAZKJV010002494.1, from coordinate 392,238 downwards.
AGCGTATTTTCCATTTTTAGATATATTTTAGTTCCTGTTTTTTTATTATGCTTTTAAATTAATTCGTAGACCTTAGGTTTAGTGTAATCAAGCCATTTCGTAGTTCGTCGGAGCTCCGCTCCAGCGAACCCCATTCACTTGTGATCCACCGTTGACCACCCCGTTGACCACCATCATTTCGTTCCCTATCAATTTCCCCATATCCCAGGCACCTCCATACACTCAGATCCCCCTCCGATCTGGAGATCAGGTCTCCTCCACCGCCACCTTCGCCGGAGACCTCTGCCTCGCATCACCTTCCACCCATTCCGACCAAATAAGGCCCCCGACCCTTCCTTTTCTTATGCTTAACATTCTTGCAGGGTTGGAGGGCCAAAGGAACCACTTTGGGTCGGTTTTTGCCAAGACACAAGGTTCCTGGAGGTGTCTTTCTTTCCCGAGATCTCCTGACATATCGGACCTTCAGGAGCCTAGTTGAACACATCGGCGACTGCAGAACACCTCCCCGGACGTGTAGACACCATTGCCATAGCCAAAACAACCAGGGGGAGGAGGACACCACGCCCGAAGGAAGGGAAACCATATGTTCTTCCATGTTCTTGGAAGAGAGAAGCATCCGTCTGATCTGGGAAGAAGCTCCAGATCACGTCGCTCCGATCGAGATGCCCCTTTACCATAGATCTCAGCCTTGAGATCTAATCATCACCGTCGAATTGCAAACCGTCATCAACGTGCAAGGAGGCACCATGTAGATAAGTGAAATCATCTCCGTCGTCCGATCGCGTGCAAGAAAGGGGTAAATTGCATACTTTGTCCTGCCTTTTTTTATTTTAATATCCAGTCCTGTAAATAAAGTATAGCGTGTTAAATAAAGTGGACATTCTTGCATATGACCCCTGTATTTATTAAAATTGTAATTGGGTTCAGTCCACGTCACCTCACGTGTTGTTCCACGTGAGGTGGTGAAATTATAGTGGCACCCCTGCGAGTTTTTGTAATTATTATTTAGTCCAATAAATTGAAATGAACGTTGTATGTTTTTTTTGTGAAAAATTGCTGAGAGGCCTTGGACTTTATTCTATTTGCATTTAGATCCCTCCCAGCTTGCATCACGTGTAGTCCCACGTGATGGGTATTTTACATGTATACCCTGACAGATTTTGTATTTATAAACAATAAAATGAAAGTAACATTGTATATTTTGGCACATTTACATCTAAGCCGCTAAAGTTTATTTTTATTACAAATATGCCCATGCTAGGACATGTACTTTTGTGCTATTCATGTATTTATTTAAAATAATTAGCATGCTCCTAAAAATCCACAAAAATAGGATTAGATGCTCTATGCCAAGTATATTCATGTTCATATTTTTAATTGGCATTTTTTGCATTTATTCTATTTATTAAAAACAAAAAGGAGCCTCTTTTGCCCTGTTTATAATGTAAAATACCAAAAAATATAAATATTTTGAAAAATTCCAAAAAAATATATGGTTAATATATTTATATATTAAGTTCAGAAAAGGAAAACCCCTAAAAATAGAAAAAATGATAAAAATCATAAAGCTCCAGAATCCAACAAAAATATAAAAATTCTACAAAAATACCAAAAATATATTTTCCTATTTTATAATTATCTATATATTATTATTTACATATTAAAATTAATTTGGGTAATTTTGAGACTTATTCATTATTTTTAAAACCCAAATCAGTTTCATGTATTTATTTAATTTCTTATTGGGGATATTTTTGACTTTAAATTTACATAAATTAACAAAAATTCCAGAATATTACAAAAAATTAGAAAAAAAATTTAAAAATCATAAAACCATTATATTTACTGTATTTTATCTATTTTTACTTATTCATATCTATATAGTACCTATATATATCTTATATTGTAGTTTTACATATACATATATATATCTTATATTTAAATAAAAAAGAAATATGAAAATTGAAAAAAAAATATAAAAAGGAAATACAAAATTATAAAACCAAAATTAAAATTAAAAATTAAAAATCCACAAAACAACAAAATGAACAAGAGATACATGACATATGTTTTGTGCATTTATTTTGCCTCCTCCTCCAATTTGCTCCTAGTGTTCGACCTCTACACATGCTTACACGTTATACACTTTATTGTAGAGTTATAATAAATTTTAGCTCCACATTTTTTATATTTCATTGCTTGATTAATATTGTGGGTTAATTGTTGATTAAAGTAGGATTTTCTCGAGCAGACACATTAGTGATACTAATTGAGTTTGATTAGCAGACCCTCAGATAAAACCTCTTTATCAGGCTACCCCTTAGTTAGCTCCCTTGCCCTATTTTCCCAATTTTTTATTTTTTTTCAAAAAAATACTTTTGTGGATTTTCATAAATATATCCATATATTATGTCACTAAAATTTCATGCGAAATAGAGACCCATATGGCCTCCATCCAGACAGGATCGGTGTCAACTATTCTGTGACCATAAAAAATGATTGTCCGGATGGAGACCCTATGAGTCTCTGTTTTGCACGAAATTTGAATGACATAATACATGGATATAGTGATGAATTTTCATTGAAGCATTTTTCAAAAACAAAATAAAAGATAGGAAAATGGAGGGGAGCTAAGTTAGCTCCCCCTAGGGGATAACCACATTTTTCCACACACACGGATATATAGTGATCCTATGAGAGCCACCCTTATGAGAGCATGAGAGCACTGCATACCAGCCATTAGATTTTAAGTAAAAAGGAATGGCTGAGATTTGTCTTGTAACTCAACCCTAAACAAATTCCTCACGTCCTCTCTCTCCTCTGCATTCTCTCATCCTGCAACCCCAGTCCTTGCACTTGACGGTGCAAATAAGTCTCCATGGTCGCGATCTGTGAACCGTCGAACAAAGTTTTTTCCATCCGTGACAACATCCGTCTTTGATCTCCTTGCCTGCGACGACAATACATCTTGTTGATTCCCTTCCCTCAAGACGTCGGTGCTCCTCCTACTGTATCCTCCTTTCGGCAAAAACAATGCTAGAAGGTTTCTGTTTGGTTTCTCTGCCTTCCCCAACAAGGATACACACAAGATATTTCCCATCTTTGATTTCCTTATCTGCGACGACGATTCATCCTGTAGATTCCCTTCCCTCAAGACGTCAGTGCTCCTCCTACCTCATCCTTCTTTCGACAGAAACGACGCTAGAAGGTTTCTGTTTGGTTTCTCTGCCTTCCCCGAACAAGGATACGCACAAGACATTTCCACATCCTCGTAAAGATAAGAGGTACTTTATAGTTTTATTTTTTTAAAACTTATATGATATGATTATTCTTTTCACACGGTAACTTTCTATGGAATTATACTTTATTGTAATATATATGTGTGTGTGTGTGTCTTATGGTTGTTCTTGTACACAGATTTCTCGATATTTGATTGGAATCACTCGCTGATATAAAAATTTGAGGATTTATTACTATGTTTCTATGCAAAGAATGGAGTTGATTCAGATATTTATTTAATATTCTGAAATTACTCAATTTGATTCAAAAGAAGACCAAGATGGTTTACTGTAAAATTATGGTTGTTCTTATATTGTAAAATTATTATATGGATAAATCAATATGGAGCAATAACATAATGCTCATATTTGGCAGAGTTACTGTAACATGTGATTGATCGCACATTTCAGTTTTTGTTGTTCTAATTATCTTTAAAGGCTTTAAAATATGATCATCATTATTATTGCAGTAATACCATAATCTGCATATATTGGAGTGGACTTATAGCATAATATTTTGAAGTGCTTCTTGCTGTTTTATTTTGACGTTAGTAACTTTTCATTCCCTTTTTAGAGAATTCTCGAGAATATATTGAAGTCCTGCAATGTTGAAGAGAAATATCCAAATCGAATTGTAAGCCATTAACCTCGTGTCGATCAAAGAATACCGCAATCATCTAAATTGAAGAGGGAATGGCATGAGGAAAACGAAGTTAGTGGGGCAGGACGCTTAATGTAATAGTTGTAAAATTTCTTAATGCTTGGTCATTATATGAGAGCTCTTAATTTATATGCACGAAGTTGCTTCGTAATGATTTCATGTTTAACTCATGGAAGACATGATAGTTTAAAAGTTTATGGTGATTAAAATCGATGGTCGAATATCAATGAGATTGTTGGTTTAGGCACTTTCTGACGAGACATGTACTAATTAATGATCAAAATAATGCCAATGTAACGAAAATAGTATGAAGAGTTCACTTATACTGTAATCAGAAGGTAATGAAAATGGGGATTTATATTCAATCTCCAACTACTGAAATGGAATTATTTAAGAAATATTCATTCATGAAATATCGTTATCAACAAACATTGACTTCATTCATGAAATATTAAAACATCCAATTAATAACAAATTCGTTCTTTCAACAAATTGGCATTGTCATTATCAGAGACTGTGTTATTCCGTGTATAATGATTAAAGATAAAATAAATCATAGACCACCTATTCAAAATGGATTGGTGGTACTTCATGTCATCGCATGATACATTATAAATTCTCCATTATAAAACTTTTTGAGTGCATTTCTACATCAAGTGTTCTCCATCAAATTTGCCTCTGTGAGGAATCACAGAAACTTTGTAGTTCACGATTACAATCAAATGATGTCATGACAATTCCACTTAAATAGCATCATGACAAAAGGATTCCCCTACTGTAAATCTTCTTCTCAGAAGGCCAATATTTCCAACCTATGTAATGATTGAGACAAAGTCATTATGTAAAATAATGTACTAAAAGTATATCAAGACGGGCTTTATTTCATGGAGAGAATAGAATAACGAGATATTTAAAATCGATTAGTAGTACCTTAAAGAGGAGGAATGTCCATGCACCCACGAGGAGAGAAAAGGATGGACTGTTGGATGTTGGGAATCTCTATTTTCAATCTTCAAAATATTAGAAGGAAGTACAGTTAGTCTCATAAAATTAAAGAATTTACGTATTGAATAAGAAACTAGTTAGAAATATACCTATATCTTTGAAGGATAATTTCGACTGTAATGAAAAGCATGTTCCCTGCATGATTTGCAAAGCCATGGTCATTTTTGTTATTGTTCGGTTGATTTCTCCTTACTGGCTTTTATTCTTTTCCCACTTCCTTTTGTCTTTGATATAGGAGGTGGAAGAACATTGATATCTTATGCCACATTGGAGACTATCGATGACCCTGAGTGTTTTGAATTTACACCATCTTTTCCTATCTTCAACCATTTCCTTCCTTTTTTCTTCGAGAGTTGATGCAGATTATTGTGCCATTAAAAAAGTTTCATCTGATTTCCCAACCATATGCATACATCGTGCGAATGTATCCCATAATTGTGAAAGATTCGTTGAACCTACGACATTTGAATATTCTCCGAGTTCAGCTCCATGCATATCGAATAATGGTTTTCGTGTAGCATCTTTTCTCCATATGTTCTTGATGTAGAAACTTGGTAGATTTTCAAGAAACTCCAATGCAACACAACTAATATATGCCGACATGGAATGCCTTCACATTCAATAAATTTTGCACTCACAACTTGCAATTTTAGTTACATGATTATATACTACTTCTCTTTTAATACATATATGACTTGTTCTTTCCTTTATTAATTGGATGCATATGTAACCTTCTATTTGATTTTCATAGAAGTGCAATGTAGACATGAAAGATAAAGCTCCTCTTGGAATACGTAAAAGCTCTCGCATGTCATAATATCTGCCATTTACCTTTCAAAATCATCATCGATTTTCAGCTCGACCTTTGAATATAGCGTCTTGTAATTTGCTTATAATTCTTTTTGTCTTTGTAGGTCCATTGCATTTTCAAAACGCAACCAAAACTAAACCAAATTAAGTTCCTTGCTAACAAAATGATTGAAAAAGCAGTTCATACTTTCTGAACGTTTAGTTGTTCTTAATCCATCCCAAAACATGTCTTTAAAATATGCAGGTATCTGAAGGATATTGAGTATCCTCAAGCGCATCACGGAAGCGTGTCGATCGCATCGTATGCAATCGGAGCAACTAGTCGCACTAGTTGCTAGATGCAGCGGAAATTAAAATTTTAACTTTAAAGATGAAACCACATGATCACGAGAACACTTCTCGGATCATTTCATCAAACCACAAAGTACAAGGAATACCTCTTGAAGCGTGGTTGTGATCGCGAGATCCCAAAGTAGAGATCCTCCTATCTTAAGTCCGATCCACGAAGAACGCACTTGCGGGCGTGATGATGAGTCACGTTCCTTCCCGCAATCCTCGATGAAGATCCAAGCGTCGAAGAAGAAGCCTAGAGTCTCTCCTTTCTCAACACAAAGTGGACGGCCACTTAATGGAGAAGAGAAAGAGAGAGAGGGCGAGAATGAGAAAGAGAGAGAGAGAGAGTTGTCACCTTGTACAACTCTTAATGATCTACCATGGAAGGCTACCCTAGCCCTCTATTTATATTAGTTTAGGATCCAATGGATCTCAATCCATGGGACACATGGATCCAAAGGCTATGCTTGGTCCATGCTAAATCAATGGCTATGATTGTTGTTGGTTAAAACCAACAACATTTATTTAAATTAAAAAATGTTGCAACATTATCAACATAATTTAATTTAACATTAACTAATTAAGAGATAATGTGATAAATAAAAATGGAGTCAACCAACCTCCCTAAAAATGGGGGGCTTTTGTCTCCTTTTATTTTATCTTATTATTTCTTAATAAATTGCAATAACTATTATTGCAATAATATCCACCAAATTAATTCCAAATTAATTTGTGAATATTTCAATCATGCCATTGATCATTATGTGAATCATATTCACAACCCAAACTAATTAGTAAATTGCATTTCCAATTAATTAATAAATGTGAATCCAATCCACATTATTAATTAACAAATGCTATTTACATAAATTCTCTCTCTTATATATGTATATTATAAATCATATTTATAACACACATATATCATGGATAGTGTTATCCACATTCTCTTAATCCTTGATAATTAAATCCCATTTAATTATCTTAGATAATCATTTTCACAATATGAATCATATTCATATTTAAGCTTGATAATTAAATCTCATTTAATCATCAAGTCCTTGCTTGGATATTTCATCAAAAGAATTATTCTTGAACCCTTTCAAGAATAATGTGCTTTCTCCGCAGATACTTGGAGATAAGGACAGGGCGATTGTATTATTCCACGTATAGTGACTTGGATATTGAGATCTTATCTCAAATCCAGATCTTACGAACCTCCCACAGATGCTTGATTAAATCAAGACCGCAAATCTAATCTTCTCATTGAATTTGAATCTCATTCAGACCAATGTCCAATATTTAGACTAAGATCAGATTGCTTCTCTACTGAGAGGAGTCACTAAAATCCAGACCTGTTTCATCACTCCCTCGGAATGGAAGCGTCATGGATATACAATCGTTTATGATCACATCACCCTCAGGTATTCCCAATACCTGTACATCCTGCATACTGGAAGACCCATGGTCAACCCGAAGATCAAGATCTATTTTTCACTGTCTTCTTCAGGGTTTGATCACCAAGTTTCTCATTTGATCATTGGGATTTGGTATCGATCATATACTTTCCAAAAGCATATATCATACCTAGGTCTTGATCATATACTTTCCAAAAGTATATATCAAACCTACAAATTCAGTCAAGCTTCCAAAGCGAGACGACCGTGCACGGAATTTGATTCTTCCCAATATCTCATGAGTGAGCTCATGTCTTCCGGTTCAGTAGTGAACCTGTATGATCCCTTTGAGAGATCGTATTACTCATATGCCCTCATATGCACACCAGCTCGCCGGTGTATAGACCTTGGTTAGGTCATCAACCTATTGGTCTGCCAAATGTACATACTCAGACATATAGCAATACATCTGTCTCCGGTCAGAGGATGTGTGCCTATGCTGTAACAGCATTCAACATAGGACTTAGGTTATCTCGATCTCGTTAAGTCAACTCTTTGACTTAACTAATCTGACACCTCCGAATCTCTATTCCCATGCAGAGGACCTGCATCAAGAGGTCGGTCAGATATCAGCCTATGTGAGAAAGGATTGCCATCTCCTACTCAGGCTGGAGATCACATCTTAACAATCATTTGACGGTGCTTGATGAGTCCTCAATCTAACTCCTTAGATATTCATCCAAGCACCAGCCTCTATGATTCAATCATTGAATCAACAGCTGTATGATCATTAAGACAGCCATGGTACATAACCCTAATTGTACAGAGGGACCTATTATGCAAATTATTTATTCTTCATTTCAGATCAGGGAATGATATTCGCAATAACAATTATTGCATAATGGCTCGCCGTGGGCTCACATGTCCAACAATCTCCCACTAGCCCAAAGAGCCATTAATGGGCTAATCATTTAAACCAACACTCATGTGACAATCATAGGCTATTTAGAAATAGCTAGGTAAGCTGATCAGTCACTCTGTTCCCACAAGACTATGCCAAGTCCTTTTACGGCACTTGCATATCCCTAGGTAACAGTGCTCGCATCCAATGTGAATGTTGCATCTAATGCAACCAATACTCAATCTAGTCAAAGCAGTTATAGTGTCTTTGACACTATTGCTTAATAACTATTATAACCAGTATTTCCATAATCCTTATCAGAATACCCTTATTCCGGGAGATCACTATCTCTGAAGGTATCCACAGTTAAGATCTTTTAGATCTCTATCTATAAAGTCTTAAGCTCTTGAAGATAGGACTTAGAGATCACCATCTCTAAAGCCTTGTCATCTTTGAAGATATCGTTATTACTGCAATCAAGTGTTTTCTCTCCATAGTAGGATTAGCAACACTTTGCTACTCCCACTGCATGGCAGATATCTGGCTTTTGTACACATCTAGCATACACTTAGCTTTCCGTAACTGATGCACAAGTGCATGCAGTTCTAGCATTCACTTCCTCAACTCTTTGAGGTGCTATCCCTTTAGATTGGTCAGTACCAAATCTCAAAGGGAAGGAAGCCTTTCTTGGAATTTCCAAGAATGGAACATATCCAAGGTGTACTACTAATGTGACAATCCCAATACCCTCTTTTCTTTGCTTCTGAACTCCTTCAGAACTAAGATCTAAGAGGTATTCTTGAGATCATATCTCAAGGTGTGGAATATGCCAGTCTATATAACACTTATTATCATCCTTATATCATTCCAAATGATTAGGATATTATCTACATTTAGCACGATGAACACAATGGCACTCCCACTAAGCTTCATATGGTACATCAAGATTCTATTTGAAATCATAACATTTATAATTTCATCAAATCTTATGTTCCAACTTCAAGAAGCTTATTTGAGTCCACAGATGGATTTCTTTAGCTTTCACACCTTACTTTCCTCAACCATGAAGCCCTGTGGCTACTTAATGTGAATATCCTCAGAGAGGCATTCTTAGAGGAATGCAATCTTGAATTACATCCTGAAGATGCAATAGTCAAGTTGTGTAGCTAAGGTTAGCAACATTCTGATGATTTTAAGCATGGTCACTGAAGAGCAAGTCTCATTGCAAGCAATGTCTTCTCTTCCGATGTGTAGCTTATGACTACGAACCGAGCTTTGAAGGTCTCTACCTTCTCATCAGGTTCCCTCTTCTCTTGAAGATCCATTTACACCTTTATGGGTCTTACCCATATAGGTGGATCCTCGAGGTCCATATACAACACTTGTATATGAAGTCTACTTTAGACTTTATTGCTAATATCCATCTTTCCATGTCATGATCCTTAGGAGCTTCATCACATGAAGTCCGATTATTGTCAGACTTAACTGACACATGGAATAATCCTCAAACTCATTTGAAGAGGTATTAATGTTTCATCTTTAATTATCCTTTTAGTTTCCGATTTCAGGAGCCTCATTATCTTCTCAAGATTAAATGAGTTCCTACACTTCATTTTCATCTTGATTCTCAAGAGAGTCATCCTCTAAGAATCACATTCTTAGAGATGAGATCTTTTAAGAATCTCAAGGTCATAAAGTAGGTATCCAATACCATGCTTTATTTTCCTAATGAAGTAGCACTCTCAAGTGCCAGATTCCAGCTTACATGCACGGAACCTCTTTTAGTATATATATTGTAGTCTCTACTACACATATATACTTGGAAACTAAGGATAATTATGCTAAAATTCATCATTGATCAAATCATGTCACACATGATCCAATTGTATCTCCCTACAACTCTCTTGAGTTCAGGTTTATCTGGAGGAGTGAGATAGAAATGATATTCATATCTCCATAAGGTATTCTTTGAATTTTATCTAGCAGGTACAAGCTACCTAGGTTAGATCAAATTCATTTCATCTTTCTCCAAACTTTGATCTAAACCAAAATTGTGAAATCTTTGAACATTTCAAAGGTTTCTCAGGTGAAGAGAAGAAATCTCATATCATACGTAATCATCAATAGATATTACATATCCATAATGTTTACTATGATATAGATGATCTACATACATCAATATGTATAAGATCTTGAATACCTCGACATCTAACACCATTCCCAGAGAAGGGTGTATTGGACATTTTACTTTGAATACAATATTCACAAGTATGTAAGATTTGAATTTTTAGACATTCTAAAGTTTCATATCTTACTAGTCTATTGATCAAATCAACAAACAAAATGTCCAAGGCTTGATGCCAGATCATTGTCAAATGATCTTCATCCTCCTATTGACCTTATAAGGTTTGATTTCCAGTATTAGAAATCTCAATGAACCATACATTAATTTTCTAATTTTGTGGAGTCCACTAGATGTTAGATTACTATCTGAAATATTCACATCATAACTCTTTATGATAGTTCTATCTCAGAATTCATGTTTATTTCCAACATTTAGAAACAAACAATGAGTGTATTCTACTATCTAGGTCATAGAGACATTCTCTAAGACTAAGGACTCTCCCACTGAGAATATGAAGTCTATCTATCCGACAGAGATTGATGCAACAATTACATCAATATCCATGTAGATGACTTTTAAACCCTTAAGATCAAATTTCTAATCTTCTAATATATATGCAACCAATTGCAAATGTCATTAGAAAATTGTGATACAATTGTCAGACTTTATCTTATGAAATAAGAAAGTCAGAGTCAATGATTATATGTAGATTATTTTGATGCTTTATCTGAGTCCTTCACTAAGGATTTTAGACAGACTGATAGTCATACTATCAACACATCAATTATTGCAGTATTGGCATTCATCCAACTCTTTGGATGTCATATGGAAGTCACAGAAGTAGGTCAACTCTTTGACTTTCCTTCTTACTCGAGTCTGACCCATGCTTCCACTGCGCTCTCTTAATATATAAACAACCATTGCTTAAAACTAAGGATCTCTTATGTTAAATTCAAAAGAATTCAATGTAAGAGCATTTCAACATTTATACATGCTTCATTAAATTCATACAACATGAATATCATAAAGCTTCATGAATGACTAGAGTATAGATAATAGAATGATGACACTCATCATATCTACATACATCTTAACTCTTAGAGACTTAGGTTCAGGTAGGTATTCAAACATTTTGAATACATCATCTCTTTCGAGCCACCATTCTGCATAATGCAGAGAACCATGTCATTCATGATTAAATGTCTAGAGCACAATATTATGCCAAAATATCTTCTTTTATTTTATAAGGATTATTCGACAATTACGATCATTATCAACATGTCACTTCCCAAATACACTCGATGAAAGATCAAGACTATAGAGACATACAAACCCTAAGGTGATGTCTGATTGTCTTATTTAATTGCCCTTCCTCGTTATGTTGAGGGGACTTGCACACTGCAACCACATACATTATGTGTCAAATTGCAAGTACAATATCTGGATCATGAGTCCAATCCAAGATATTTTTACTGGTTATCATTGAGTATAACATTGAGTGGGTTTAATGAAGGATTATCTGAAATGAGAAATTTGCATAAGGGTATATATATTATATACATATTTTACTTTGATTTAGGAATTTTTATATCAAAGTTGTCTTGCCTTGTCAACACTGAAAGTTCATTCCCTTAATCACTTTCAAATGTAAGAGATATTCTTACCATTATATCTCTAGCAAGATCTGGGATCTCCTTTCCTATCTTTGTCGCATCCCAATAATATGAGAACTTACGACTCCGATAAAAAGAAGCGGGAACTCATTCCGCATTGCAAGTCCAACTTGCATTCCCAATTCGGTCTTTAACACACGGGCCCACCACCCCTAAGATGATGTTGACCCGTTGCTAATTGAACCAACCGTCAACAGGATTAGAACTCGCTATGCGCAATCCAATATCGCCCCAATAATATGAGGACTCGATATTGGGGTCACTACGCATACGGCCTTACTCTTTCGAGAAGCAAAGAGCCCCGATCCAGATGCGCTTGCATATAGGATCTGTCACTTCGGACAGGCGTCTCCTACATACAATCCCTGGCGACGGAACCTTTCGCCTTGACGGGAGACCATGGATGTCACTTATGTGATCCTCCACCTCATATTCAAATTGTAATTAATTATCGTGAATCATATTCACATAATTAATTCTTCCAAGGAAATACACATCTATTCATAATAGAGTGTTTATTGGATATAATTAATTTAATCACATTAAATTAATCATCAATCCAATCATCAATCAACAAACATGTCTTTTACTTGAATAGTAGGTATTATCTCAAAATACGTATTATTCGAATTTTAATAATTAGAAAAATACACATTGTCTGTCTCCGGTATTATACAGTCCCTACCCGCTGTCATGGCCAGTACCGACGAGAGTGGGACGGACCACATACGTTGCAACCCGCGACCCCAATGCTCTCCGACTAGGCACCACATCCGCCTCGGGAAAGGATAATACCAGATAGACCATCATGCACTTTGAGATGTTCATCGGTTTTTCAACCGAAATTATACCATAAATATAAATCAAAACATTTTTGATTATAAGGAGATTTGCTAGACAAATCCCCAATCCTATTCAAGCAAAAGGGTTTTTCATGTAAAAGTTGTCCTACAACTATTGTAGGATAAACTATAGTTTTCATGAAAGCAATGTATGTTGATGAACCAATGATCAAGATCTAATATCTCATCATTGTGGTTTAGGCAAGTGTCATTCAATGAAATAATTATCTCTTTAAATATTTCACAAATATTTATCACTAATTATTCCAGAAAATTAACAATTAATTTTCATCATGATAATTGAATGACATATCACAAGGTTCAAGATCAAAATTGTTAATTTCCAGCAGTGACCCCCAATCACTAAAATTAACTTATCTTGATCAATTTAAATCCAAAAAATGGAAACTCAGTTTCCAAAGATTGCCTATTTGATTTATTAAAGAACCCAAGTGATAATTCACGCATTTCAAGGCGTATTAAAACCGTAATTATCTCATTAATTACGTTCAAATCCGCAGTTCCCGCAACATTGAATATAGTCATATTCAAAAAGCCATATCTTGAGCAAATAAAGTCCAAATTTAGAAAACTCTAAGTCCTATGGTTTCCTTGTTTAATGGAGAACAAAATCCAATTGAAATTTTCGTATTTAAACATTTTAAACAGAGCTGAAAAATTCAATTAGACAGAGGTGCGAAAATTGAAATGCAGTAAAAATTTCGCAACCCTTTCAAGAACCAAATCGTCTAAGGTCTATGGATCATATCCAAAACCTTATTCGATCTATGGCTCTGATACCACTTGAAGGATATTGAGTATCTTCAAGCGCATCACGGAAGCGTGTCGATCGCATCGTATGCAATCGGAGCAACTAGTCGCACTAGTTGCTAGATGCAGCGGAAATTAAAATTTTAACTTTAAAGATGAAACCACATGATCACGAGAACACTTCTCGGATCGTTTCATCAAACCACAAAGTACAAGGAATACCTCTTGAAGCGTGGTTGTGATCGCGAGATCCCAAAGTAGAGATCCTCCTATCTTAAGTCCGATCCACGAAGAACGCACTTGCGGGCGTGATGATTAGTCACGTTCCTTCCCGCAATTCTCGATGAAGATCCAAGCGTCAAAGAAGAAGCCTAGAGTCTCTCCTTTCTCAACACAAAGTGGACGGCCACTTAATGGAGAAGAGAAAGAGAGAGAGGGCGAGAATGAGAAAGAGAGAGAGAGAGTTGTCACCTTGTACAACTCTTAATGATCTACCATGGAAGGCTACCCTAGCCCTCTATTTATATTAGTTTAGGATCCAATGGATCTCAATCCATGGGACACATGGATCCAAAGGCTATGCTTGGTCCATGCTAAATCAATGGCTATGATTGTTGTTGGTTAAAACCAACAACATTAATTTAAATTAAAAAATGTTGCAACATTATCAACATAATTTAATTTAACATTAACTAATTAAGAGATAATGTGATAAATAAAAATGGAGTCAACCAACCTCCCTAAAAATGGGGGGCTTTTGTCTCCTTTTATTTTATCTTATTATTTCTTAATAAATTGCAATAACTATTATTGCAATAATATCCACCAAATTAATTCCAAATTAATTTGTGAATATTTCAATCATGCCATTGATCATTATGTGAATCATATTCACAACCCAAACTAATTAGTAAATTGCATTTCCAATTAATTAATAAATGTGAATCCAATCCACATTATTAATTAACAAATGCTATTTACATAAATTCTCTCTCTTATATATGTATATTATAAATCATATTTATAACACACATATATCATGGATAGTGTTATCCACATTCTCTTAATCCTTGATAATTAAATCCCATTTAATTATCTTAGATAATCATTTTCACAATATGAGTAATATTCATATTTAAGCTTGATAATTAAATCTCATTTAATCATCAAGTCCTTGCTTGGATATTTCATCAAAAGAATTATTCTTGAACCCTTTCAAGAATAATGTGCTTTCTCCGCAGATACTTGGAGATAAGGACAGGGCGATTGTATTATTCCACGTATAGTGACTTGGATATTGAGATCTTATCTCAAATCCAGATCTTACGAACCTCCCACAGATGCTTGATTAAATCAAGACCGCAAATCTAATCTTCTCATTGAATTTGAATCTCATTCAGACCAATGTCCAATATTTGGACTAAGATCAGATTGCTTCTCTACTGAGAGGAGTCACTAAAATCCAGACCTGTTTCATCACTCCCTCGGAATGGAAGCGTCATGGATATACAATCGTTTATGATCACATCACCCTCAGGTATTCCCAATACCTGTACATCCTGCATACTGGAAGACCCATGGTCAACCCGAAGATCAAGATCTATTTTTCACTGTCTTCTTCAGGGTTTGATCACCAAGTTTCTCATTTGATCATTGGGATTTGGTATCGATCATATACTTTCCAAAAGCATATATCATACCTAGGTCTTGATCATATACTTTCCAAAAGTATATATCAAACCTACAAATTCAGTCAAGCTTCCAAAGCGAGACGACCGTGCACGGAATTTGATTCTTCCCAATATCTCATGAGTGAGCTCATGTCTTCCGGTTCAGTAGTGAACCTGTATGATCCTTTTGAGAGATCGTATTACTCATATGCCCTCATATGCACACCAGCTCGCCGGTGTATAGACCTTGGTTAGGTCATCAACCTATTGGTCTGCCAAATGTACATACTCAGACATATAGCAATACATCTGTCTCCGGTCAGAGGATGCGTGCCTATGCTGTAACAGCATTCAACATAGGACTTAGGTTATCTCGATCTCGTTAAGTCAACTCTTTGACTTAACTAATCTGACACCTCCGAATCTCTATTCCCATGCAGAGGACCTGCATCAAGAGGTCGGTCAGATATCAGCCTATGTGAGAAAGGATTGCCATCTCCTACTCAGGCTGGAGATCACATCTTAACAATCATTTGACGGTGCTTGATGAGTCCTCAATCTAACTCCTTAGATATTCATCCAAGCACCAGCCTCTATGATTCAATCATTGAATCAACAGCTGTATGATCATTAAGACAGCCATGGTACATAACCCTAATTGTACAGAGGGACCTATTATGCAAATTATTTATTCTTCATTTCAGATCAGGGAATGATATTCGCAATAACAATTATTGCATAATGGCTCGCCGTGGGCTCACATGTCCAACAGTATCCACATCATGCGAATATCATACATATCATTGAACCATTTAATATATGTAAATTGTATTGTAAGATTACATATTTCCATAATTTTTCAAATTCATCAGGTGTTTCTGAACCCCATATACATTAACTGAATTTGCTTTGAAATGGAGCATCAAATGCGGTTACAGCTCCAACTTTCTCTGAAACTTCATTAAAATATGTCACATGCAAAATCTATGAGTTGCATTATTAAAAAAAAGCTTGATAGCAACAATCATAGCTAGATCTTGATCGGTAAAGATTGACTCCATTTGATGGCCATCCATTGCATCCAAAAATCTCTCAAACAACTATTTAAATGATTCAAGTCGTTCATTCATTAATAATCCTACACCAAAGGTAATTGATTGTTTGTGGTGATTCATGCCAATAAATGGTGCAAATATCATCAAATACTTGTTAGTTTCATAAGTGGTATCAAAGATGGTGATGTCACTAAATGAACTATAATTTTTACGAAATATTCCATCTACCCAAAAGACATGTTGTAGTTCGTTCTCATCATCCAGTTGATATGCATAATAAAAAGATGGATGTACCTTCTTCTTGTTTTCTAAATTTTCTATGAAGGAAATAGCATCTAAATCTTTTGAAGACTGACGTAACATCTTCTCATAATATCTGATATCTCTATCCAAACATCTCATATTCTGATACCCACCAACTTGCGCCTTTAAAACATGCATCATCTTGGATGTGGGCACATTTGCTTGAGAAAACACATTATGAAGGACTTTTATGTGCAAATGTTACTTTCTGAGCATATCTTAAAAAATGTCTTTTTGTAGGAGTAGCTAACGCGTGATTATGTTCCTCATGAAATTTCTCCACCGCCCATTTATTCTCAATTTTATTGACAACTAAATTTGCTTCACAACCTTCTTTAGTGATACTTTTCTTTTTCTCACTTACAATTGCATTGTCTTCAGGGAAATATTTCTTTTCCTCTTTGAATCATTGCTTTGAACAAACAAAATACTTCCAAACTACTTCTTCGGTTATCTTGTCCTTTGTCTCAGAATATTTCTGTATACTAAATCCCACATCATGAGCACATCTCTTATAAAATGAAAAAACTTCATCCAATGAGTCAAACATCAAACCAATAGTGGGTTTTAGATCATCGATACTTGGAGGTTGAATTTGATTATTATGTTTATATATTAAAAACATGTAGAAAAGTAGGAACATCTTAAAAAAATATAAATAATATAACTAAAGAAATTACCATATACGCTATAGTAATTTACCTCAATGTATTCATTCGATGTGTACGCCTCATTTGGAAATATTGCTGTAGAAGAACACTCATTTGTGCTTGACTGTATTCGATTCTCTACGTCCAAATTTGTTATCGCAGTTCCCTCCGTAGAAGATGCAAACATATACATGTTTTTCACTTGAATCAGATTGAGTAATTTCAGGATATTAAATAAATATCTGAATCAACTTCGTTCTTCGCATAGAAACACAGTAGTAGATCCTCAATTTTTTATATCAACGAGTGATTCCAATCAATTATCGAGAAATCTATGTTCAAGAAGAACCATAAGATCACATATAAATGACAATAAAGTATGATTCCATAGAAAGTTACAATGTGAAAAGAATAAATCATATCATATAAGTCTAAAAAATAAATCTGTAAAGTATACGAGGACGTGGAAATGTCTTGTGCGTATCCTCGTTCGGGAAGGCAGAGAAACCAAATAGAGACCTTCTAGCGTCGTTTCTGCCGAAAAGAGGATACGGTAGGAGGAGCACTGGCGTCTTGAGGGAAGGGAATCGACGGGATGGATCGTCGTCGCAGGCAAGGGGGATCACAGACGGACGTCATCACAGATGGAAAGAACTTTGTTCGCCGGTTCATGGATCACGACCACGGAAACTTACGTGCACCGTTAAGTGCAAGGACTAGGGCTACAGGATGAAAGAATGCAGAGGAGAGAGAGGACGTGGGGAGTTGGGTTAGGGTTGAGTTATAAGACAAATCTCAGCCATTACTTTTTACTTAAAATCCAATGGCAGGTATGGATTGCTCTCATGCTCTAATAATGGGCGGCTTTCACAGGATCTCACACACACACAACATATTTATTTATTTATTTATGTATTACGGGGTCCCTTTTTCGCCAACTGGATATCAAAGTTCTCGTGTCATCGTGGGAATGATTCTCCTCTTTCGGGCCCTCAACCAGGAGTTTGAGTAAGTACATCGATGCTGCTCGCATCATGTACGATGTGGATGAAGTTGTAGGATGAAGAAAGTTTCTTCCCCTACCGTTCTTGACTGCTCGATCGTTGTCATTATCTTATCTTGCTTGATATTCACGTGGCAAATAGGATTTTTGAAGGGTTCTGAATTTGACCAACTAATATATTACTGAAATATTAATATCAAGCATGTTACACGATATATATTATACGAATAAAAATCATAGAAATTGTTATGTAAAATATTTATATTTTTATTATTTTTATAACTTAACTTCATCTATAAAACACATTCCACACAAGTGTGCATTCGGTTGAAGTGAAGTAAAATAAAATGCATACTTTCCATTGAATGTTCTCTTTAAATAGAATAGCCGGGTCAACCCGATTATTATTTAGATTGAGCTTTAAATGGGCCCAACTCCTTTTCAAACGTTCCATGGCGAGCCCAATGCTTGTTCGGACTTGTGATGGGTATTTAATTAAAAAAATGTGTATTTGCGATCTTTTCCTTTTCATTTTTTGCATTTCAAATCCGAGTAGCAAGAATGGAACCATTTCTTCATCAAAAGACCTTATATGGATTATAGAAAAAAAAGATGTGCTACGAACACACAAATAGATATATACACATGCATGTTTGTATAAATATATCTATGCACACATGCATGCATACATTCACGCGTGTATATGCATGCATGTGTCATGGTTGTATATGTATATGTATGTATGTATGCAGACACACGCTAAATGCGTGCGCATGCATGTCTGTCAATGCAGCAAAATTGTCATCTTGCCATGGTTAGTCTGGTATTTTGTCATAGTATGTTTCGTAGTTAAATATACATTAATGAACATTAGTTCTCGTTTAATTCTCTAAATTTGGAATGAGTATCGTATTCATTGCTATATCATTGGCAAGGAATCGTATAATAACGGTTGTTTGTTGATTTTTTTCTGATTGGTGTCGAACTTACAAGGAACATGATGCATTTCAACAAAAGAGTCCATGGATAATCGCTTTTCATTAACATTTAGCGACAAGTGCGATAGTCATGTCGAAATATATGGCAATGAATATTAGTTTATTCGTTGACATATGTCAAGTTTGTCGTAGTGGGTGTATATATATATATAAACATAAATGCATATGCGTGCGACACTGTGTATATGCATACGTACATATACATACACGTGTACGTATGTATGTATACATTTATGAATACTATGTACACACACATACATCATGCATACGTATATGCATGCATTCATACACACACATATTCATATATTTATGAATAGGAGATGTTATGCGTGTATATACAAGACCTAATTTAACAACGGGTTCCCCATGAATGTTGTAAATTTGTCGAGAATAGCCTCACCAATTGGAGTACATAGAGGAGCTCCCATGTCAATCACTTCCATTCCTCTTGCCAGATCATCTGTATCACTCACAACTATGGTTCTAACTCGATTATTTCCTAATAATTGTCGAGTTTGCCGTCAGAATGAGAATACGTATTTCTTCTAGAGAACATCCTAATTGTTCTCGAGCAACTAGAAATAGTTTCTTTAACCACAAAGAATTAAATTTAGATCTAAGATACTTACGATTCAATCATCGAAGATTTGATCTTTTCTAACTATGTATGTAATTCACTAGAGGCTCGAGAAACAAGTAGAAAATGCATAGGAACGAACATTCAACGACAAGAAAAAAAGAAAAGGATTGGATAGAGGAAGTCCTAATACCGTTAAGGCTCTCAACTCTGGCTTTCGACATTCCCAATGGGGCTTCGTACCGGCGGTGGAAGGAAGAAAGCGCATCTTCCACCCCCAACATTATCATAAGCTTGAATTCCGATACCTACAAGATCAACAATGTTATAAGCTCGGGCTTATGCTGCTGACATAAAAACATCCCTTTCTATGTTGGGATGCAACCATACATAGATATATCTTTATATGACCAATGCCGTATTCGTTTTTAAGAGGATATTGATATGTATTTTTTATTTTGACGAATATGGATACGAATGTGGATATGAATTTTTATTTTTTTGTGGATATGCATATGTATACGGATATCATTTTCAAATTTTTAGATATGGTTATAGAATTTTCTCATGGATATTGTATTACTTACAATATGGGCGTTTGTGTGTCATAGACATATTTATTAGTGTGTATATAAATATATGTATATATATTATAGGATTACACGTAATATAATGCATTTTAGAGTCATTTCAAATGATAAAAAGAAAAATAAAAGAGTAAATTACAAAAAAGTCACAACTATACCTCGATTCTCAGATAGGACCTTGTTTTGGATACATAACAAAACTGGCTCGATCTTATTTTTCTGTCTTAAATACATGTTTCCGTAAGCTTCTGCAATCCTTCTATGTCGACATTAAAACATAAAGTTAAAATGTTATAATCTCTATAGTATTTTAAAAATGAGGCCTCTAATTGGTAATTGATGCCTTGGATCTTTTTTGGTAATTTACGTAAGTACATAATTTATTGTGTAATTATTATAAAAGTTTAAATTAGCATGTTGCTTTTTTTATTTTATTGTATTTATAGTTTGTGTTACGTTGACATTGAAGTCTTAGGAAAAATTTATTATTCGTAAGATAATTCGTAGACACTATAACAAAAAAGGGCCATGGTGGCATTTTTTTCTTCAAAATCCATTGCTAGATCAGTTATTGTAAAATATATAATGACGATACTAATCAGAGCGAGATTATTTTTATATCTGAAATTAGCAATGAATATAGTATATTACTACATCATTAACAACGATCCATACAACAACACTTATCCATTGTTATTTTCCAGAAATTAAACGAATCATGCTAATTATTTTGTTCAAAATTTAACGACGATTAGCTAAAATTCTGAAAAATAAGAATGGATAAGTGTCGTTATATAAACCTTGCTAATGATACAACGACATACGATATTCGTCGCTAATTTAAGGTACAAGGCTAGTTTCACAACAAATATAATATCATTGCTATATATTTAACAACAATTGATTTAGTGACGAATTTTGACATAAGCGTCACTATAGTCCATTTTTTATGGGAATAGTACTATTTTCTTGTCCCCGGATAAAGGGATCATATCTCAGAATAAGTTAATCTCATCATGATTGCATAATCCACATGCATATGTGTCCTTCTTAACCCGAACCGTATTAAAGGGTCAATCAGGTTGACCCTCTCCCATTAGAATGGTTACCTATTTAACATATAAATTTAACTATACGTATGAATCTATTCATTAAAAAATAATATAAATTTAAACGATTTTATATAATTTAGTATATTCCCGCATAAATCATAATCACCATTTCAAAAATACTTTCATGTATAATTATGAATAAAAAAATAAGAAAATAATTGTCAAAATTTCCGACTTTCTTTCGCACGACATCAACATTCTCGAAGCCGCCCATAAGATAGCGGTTCACAATTGATCAAATTGTTGCCACATCATTTTAGCCAAAGGTAAAATTATCATTTCGCTACCTATTGACGTAATAAGATGCGATTTTAGTAAATCACACAATTTTCAAAGGAGGATGTTGAAGTTTTGAGGGATAAAATGCATATGGAGGGAGTCGATGCATTAACCTAACATCCCGATGTCGGAGTAGAACTCGAAGCTTGTGGCACGACCGCGTCCAAATCAGTGGAACCGGAGGAGGGGCTCAATGCATCAAGCATATATGGTAGCCTATTGTTGAATCGATTATTCTGGATCATTGAGTTGTGATTGGACCCGAGTCGAGTGGTGATAGTTTTAGGAAACGGGTTGGTTTGGATCGAGTACCCGCTCCATATGATTTTAATAGATATCCGAAATTTCAGGACCATTGTTCACGGTCCGGGTCGGGTACCGGTCCGACCCGATTACGACGGTCATCCCGACCTGCCGCCAATCAAGCGAGCCCGGAGGATACGGACATTGCCGACATGGTAGCAGAGAAGCTTCCCACGAACAACTAACCCTGTGCGATCGTGACCACACCCACTTCGATCGAGATGGACGGTGGATCTTGCGTGGACCACAGTCCTATGTAACGTGACAAATTAATCTGATGCTGTCCATATGGTCCATACTAGATCGGACCACTACCTAGTCGATAGTAACTAGGGTACACCGGATCATGAGACTTTTACAGACCAGCCCCTAAAACTTTGTCCAGTTACAGCATAGCCCTTGTAATCTTTATAATCACGAATATTAGTTGAGATGGCATTCTTTATAATACTATTTTGCTATAAACCAGAAATGATTTCAACGTAATAAACGATGATGACAGCTGACAAATAAATAGTTGAGATCGCACGCTTATCAGTTAGGGTCCGTTCGGTAGGAGAATAAACATGAATAAAGATGAAGAATAAGAGGAATAAGGGTCTATTCTCCGTTTGGCTGGAGGATAGGAATAAGGAGAATAAGGTGAAATAATGGTATGTAAGGTGGGATAAAGATAGAAATAAGAGTGAAATAAGATGGAATAATGAGGAATAGTCGTACCACTGGGAACCGTGTCGGGAGGAGAATTGGCCCCTTATTCCAGGGCCTATTCTCCAACCAAACAGGGCCTAAAGAGTTATGTGCTTACTATCTTTAGCAATTTTGATTTAATCGACTATTAATTTCATTTTTACAAATTAAAATTCTTCTAAACGCATGTGCCAAAAGGTATTTATCATATTGCTGTATATTAAAATATGAATTATGATTTTCTATTTTCACATCTCCGTCCAATAGTAAGGACATGATTTGGGATTTAAGTTACACGTTTTTTTTATAAGTAAGTAAGATTGTATTTCTATCAAAAAGAAAATGTTGTACATATGCCCCATCGGGCCCAAAAAAAACAAAAAATGGCTTTGTATCAGAGTTGCATACATTGCTAGATTTCAACCAGTAGGAACTGGGTTGCTAACAAATCAAAAAAGCTTAGGTGCCCACTTTGTTCCATAAGGAATTGGCGTCGTCAACGATCTGGGTAAGCAACTGGCTGCCACGACTGGACTGTGATTTGGTCCATATCGAGTTTCTTTCCCTCCAAGAGCTCCAGACCACAAGACCCAGGAGATTGCTAAGGAACGTGCGCGTCTTAAGATCCGGTTGGCTGGCGATCCAATCCACAGTTTCAACAAGGGGGAGCAGCGGAGGCGATGGCTGGCAGAGAGCAGTACAAGCATCAGACCATACTTTGCGCGTAAAGGGGCAGTTGAAGAAGAGGTGGTCGTGGGATTCAAGGTCCGTAGAACAGAGGTAGCATGATGTGTGCTCACAGACACCCCACAAGGCCAATCTATCAGTAGTTGGGAGGCGCTTCAGGATGGCCCTGTAAAGAGCACATGAGTATTTCGACAGGGAACCCTTAGACCATACGTAAGCGGCCCAGGGGGGGCTGCTGCAATGTGGGCGGAGAAGGTCATAAGCATCCGAGAAGGAGAAGCCTTTGTTAGAGTGGATCCATTTATAAGGGGGCATATCCCCATGGACAACAGCTCGTAAGGAAGGCCTAATCCGTAAAATAGCACGCCAAATGCGAGAGCTACCACTAGTAGGCTGGGCCTCCCAGAAAGTGGTAGAGTGGAGGAATTTTCTCCTCATGAAATCCGCCCAGATTGAGGTGTTGGAGGAGAGGATAGACCAGGTCCAAGACGCAATCATTGCTTCCCTCAAAGTTATAAGAGATTTGATGCCCAGTCCACCCTCACTTTTGGGGAGGCAGACAGTGTTCCAGGCAACGTCATGTCTCCTTCCCCCCCACAAGAAGTCCGCGCACATCCCATCTATCTTGTGTGCCACCTTAAGAGGGATGAGGACACCAGCAATCCAGTAGAGGAAAATGCCCCTGAGCACCGAGTTTATTAGTTGAAGACGGCCGGCAAGGGAAACATACGGCAACACCTATATCTGTATTTTTATATCCATATCCAGACTCAAAATATACAAAGATACGGCAACACCTATATCTGTATTTTTATATCGTTGTTCGCATCCCTATAAATCAGATTACATGATTAGCTTTTAGTTAAACCGCACCCAAAAGCTCGTATTACACGACTACAATATATAACACAATAAGTATGCGTAAATAATACGATGATCAAAGAGGATGTCTATCATCCAAAAGATCATGTTTCAAATCTTATAACTACATAATTTCATGAATGGCAATAAAAAATAGAGGATAATTTTATTAAAGAAATTACAGCTTTTCAACTGTGCCTCTTCTAGATTCAGCAATTACAGTTACTCCATTCCTATTTTTGCAATAACACACGTGAATTGCATTCTTACAAAATTCACAATATTGACATTCTATTATTACATTTATGCCCCTATTTTACCATAGCGGAAGGGTTGTACTGTGAATATTGCAATAATACATGGGATAAGTGTTAGTGCAAAAAAGGAAAGGGTATAACTGGAATTGTATAATCGAGAAGGGCTTAAGTGTAAAAAAATCATAATATGTTTTTGTGATTTTTACACTCATAACCTCGTATAGTTTCATTATTACATAGTCCTTCATAATCGTAGATTACACCCAGAACACCGAATAGTTCTTACACGTTACATGGCATAACATTGTTGTTAACTTTCATCCATTCTTTTCATTAACTTCAAAGGAATCCGTCAAAGTTTGATCTAGATTAGCATGTGGCTAATCCAGATGTCTCTAACCTGTTCGGATAAAGGGAAAAGGGAACCCTTCACTTCGACGGTTAGATGTGTGTCCATGATCTGATCCGACGATGGTTGTAGCGAGATGACTTCCTTCCTCTTCCTCTGTCTCCTCGAGAACACGGCGAAGAAGCTCGACTAAAGGGGAGCTCCGATCAGGTCTCCTCTCGGCACACGACAAGGACAAGAATTTTGTTGAAGCAGGAGCTTCCTATGGTGGTCAAAGATGCTGTGCGGGCCGGAGATGTCGAATGGTACTCACCTATACTAGGAGATCCTCCTCCTCTTGTCTAAGGTCGATGAAGATGAGAAGGGGATGAGAAGTAAAAGGGAAACGAGTTGCATAGGAAGGAGACGAGATGAAAAGATTCGCCTTAGTCACGATGATGGAACGAGAGAAGGGTAATGTGCCCATTGCGACGGAGCGACATCGTCGAGGGGTGCACGTGATGGAGGAGGCCAAGGCACAAGAGGAAGTTAGATAAATCATATGAAGTGATTGGGTTGATGGACCAAATAACGGGATTGTGGATGTAATTCACGATTAGGAAGGATTATATATGCAATAATCAAACTATGCAAAGTTACCTGTGTAAAAATCCCATATCTTCATATCTTCATCTAGTGCCCAAATTGCCCGACATGTTTTTTTACTATTTTTCGAATTAAATAGCACGACATGTTGGTACTATATGTCAGATCTGAGAGACCTTAGACTATCTTCAATTATGATCGATATGATTGTTCTGATATTATCATTAAAGGAAGGTGACGATATATACTACATATTTATTTAATTACATATTTAATATTGTCTAGGGATCACGTTGACGGCAAGCTGTGCATTGGGATCTTTGATGGCCCTCAAACCTCCACGTTTACATTTAACATAAAATATTTTAATGGGGTATTTGCATACATGTCTTCGAACAATTTCATAATTACATTATAACTCTCTCGTATTTTAGTATTTTTTTCCATCACATCCGTCTTATATCGTTTACCACTATGTTAATTTTGACCGTAAGGGATGAAATGTAGTGATAATATTTTTTAAACAGCCCCCAAATTTAATGATCGGGGATGTCTATTGATATTTTCTCACAAGACGATCTTGCAAGTTATACAAACACTTAATGTGATTGTTCCTAATGATAAAATTATTAGTGCGTAGGAATTGAGTTTGGACGAGTTTTTGCGCCAATATTCGTCTCGTTTCGCATCATATTTTTCCTGTTGATATAGTGTGTGCATGTCGAAGAAAAATGTATACAAGAGATGTGGGTAACAACATGAACACACAGGTGAAATCAGAACGACAATCAGAGAGTTTTTCAAACCAAATTGATCGATCATACCAAATTGAATGATCAATTAATTTGGAAAATGATCGATCATATAAAGTTATTGATCATAGAAAGTTGCATGATCGATCATACAAATTTTCATGATCCATCAATCTGACCCAGAATGCATGATCATGTTCTAGTGTTGGTCGAACAGTCCTGATCAATTAACAAAGTGAAATGATCGATTATTCTAAGCTTGCGGATCCATTTGGATCTTAAAAATGACATAAATTATTTTAGAAAAGAAGTAGACCCTATAAGACATAATTATATATGATAAATATCTGGATATATTAAAAAGAGTTGAAAAATAACTGAAATGGGTCTAATATGACCTAAATAGAAATAAAATCGATGCAGTGAGTCTTGGTGAGTGAGAACATCTTGAGCATCATTCGAACGAATGTAGGTTTCCATATCTGACGTATCTGTGCAGGCGGACGCCCTTTCCATTGCATCCTTTGTTTCATATTGTAGTGATATTCTTAAGTGGCATACTCATTAATCAAAATAAACGGATCCAATGTATTAGTCAAAAATAAAATCTAAATATAAATTACATTTAATCAATAAAGAATATGGATCAAATCATACTAATATTAATTAATTATATAAATCATATTCCCATATCAGTATTAATAATAAATATGAATCACATTTCACATTAATTTTAATTATTGTGGATCTATACTCAAATTACTTAAATGCAAATCATATTCCATAATTTCCCAAGATAATCGACAAAAATAAGTATTCATAATCCTTATCTTGATTATCAATTTCTTAAATGAAAGACTCCTAATCCAATTAAGAGCTGCATGCTGCATTAGTGAATACTTGGATATAATATCTAAGAGATTGAATAGGTATAGTATCTTGATATTTAAATTACAACTAGAGAAAGTCATATATCAAACAAATTCTCTAATTGACTTTGGACAATTTCAAATCAACTCCCAATACCTAGTGAGATTCTATGGATTGAGATTTAATTCATTTAAATCTCATTCATTTAATATCTAAGTGGAGTCACTAAAATCCATTGTGTTTCATCGATCCCTCTGATGATAGGTTAATCTGTTGTAGCACGAGCACTTAGCTTCTCATACAGGACCAAGATGAATCTCAGTGATAAGATTCTCGGCTTTAATTTATAACCTGGGAAGTTCAGGGTCAAACATAAGGACGCGGGAAAATTATTGATTAAATTAGAGATAAAATATTTTAGATAGCATTTTTTAAATTAATTATATTGCGTTAATGCACAAAATACAGCAAGATGTACTCTTTTTTTACACAAATTCCATGCAATTAAATTAAATGCAAACAAGAATGCATAAACAACATGAATAGAACATACACACACAGATACACACGATAAATAACTTGGATTAATTAAGAAGATACCTTGAAGTGATTACCTATTACATCGATTAGGTAACAGTGAAATTAGTTTTCTAAACTTATCCAAAATGAGTTAACAAAACTCACTTAAATGATCTAATGGTTTTATCCAGCAATTAAATGATGTAATGATCTAATAATGATTAGATTTAATTTAATAATAGATCATTAAGAATAAAGGTACTCTATAGGTTCAAATGTTCAATCAAAGTACTTTTTCAACAAGTTTCATGAACTAATCAAGTACTTTAAATACATATCAATTAATATGTAGCTTTTAAATCAAAATTAATCATAAATTTTACTAGCAGTTAAAGTATCAATCAGTCTTTGAAATGAGACCGAAATCACATTTATTGGATTTAAGGATAAAAAGATATTCAACACTGAATCCATGGGTCTTTTTACAAGAAAACTTCCAAGTTTTATTATAGAATAGGATAAATAGGGACTAAAACGTAAATAAAATGAACCTCAAGGTCTAATATGCAAATTACAAATAGACGAAAGGACTTATCTGTAATATTAGGAAATGATAGGACGAGCCCAGTCACGTGCGGAAAACACATGACATGTCTAGGTTCGGTCGGGGAGGCTGGGGCCACGCGTCAGCTTCTGATGCTTCAACCTAGACTCGGGTACAAGCTCGACACACGAGCCTGAGGCTTGAAGCGATGCTTCGGACCGGCTACATGGTTAAGTCCTGACCGTCAGATCTCGCTTAATTAAGCAAGATCAATGGTATCTGCTCCACGTCTGTTCTTCTGCCTCCTTCACGGATGGCAGTGCTAGGGTTGTGCTACGACAAAGGTGTAAAGGCTCCGCCTTGCTTCTTCTTGATCTCTAAAGGTCTAAGAACCTACGTAGACACCCACGATGATGTCTGATGCTTGGAGAAGGCACAAGGATGATTGTAGAGCTCTGTTGATGAAGCTCCACCGGAGAGAAATTTGGAGATCGGAGTTATGCTTCAATCTCCGACCATTGAACCCTTTTGATATCCTGCATAGTTAGTTCATAGCCGAAGCACATTGGGGAATCTATCCAGATGTTAATGATGCGGAATGGAAGCTCAACGAAGGGTGGAAGATCTGAGCCCTAGTGGGTTGTCTTTATCATGCAGAAGAAGACAATGGCATCGTGATAACAGAGATGGAGAAGTTGATTCAGAATGAGGAGTTCCACACGTGAAACATGGATGAGTGGTGAGGGTGTATGAAAGTCCAGATGAGTAAATGATTGTGTAGCAACCAAGGAAGAAATTCTAAAAACTACAACGATAAGAAGATTGAATATTGACATGAAACTGAAGGTTGAAGATGGCGTGATTTCAGTTGAATATTGTGCCAAATATCGAAGCAAAAAGCTTCAAGATCTTCGCTTGAAGTTCTTGGCTATGTAACTAAGCTCAACCAGCCTTGAAATTGGGCTGTCACTTGGCGATAAAGCCAAGGATCTCGTCAGAGGTGCACGACCATCATGACACTCTATCTGGCCCTTGTACTGTCAGTAGAGGTTAGAGAGGCTAGGGTACAAGTCCGTAAATGGCGGATCACCCGCTAAGATGGCTGGTGGAGAGGTATTTAAAGAAGAGATGACGGAGGTTACAAGAGATTTTGATGGAGCTTTCAACCTCCACCATTGTTTGGTTGGTTAGAATTAGGATGAGATCAGAGGTTGGCAGGAATTAGGGTTGAATGGTGAAGTGTTTAGCAGAGGCTTAGAGGGAAGATGATGCGTAAGGAGGTTGGATAAATTGGGGGAAGTTGTCAAGGAATGAAGAGTTGCGTCAATTGGGAGGTGAGGGTTGGAGGTTGAAGAAATCCAGGGGCTGTAAGATATTAATCCAACGTCCAGAATGAGGTGCGGGAGGATGGACTGGATTAGGTCTGATCAAAGAGATCAGACGGTCCAGAATTAGCTGCTAATGGGCGTCTGAGATTCGTTTGAAAGATAAGGAACAGATGGTGAAATAAGGATGCGAGTGGTGATACAGGAACATGTCATGTGGCGTGATATGGAGGTGCCACGTGGCCCAATAAGAATTAAGTTAATTCAAAAAATCAAAGTTAATTCTAGAAGAATTAGTTAGAAGGTGAATTGGAGAAAGTGCTAGATATGAAAGTTGTAGATCTCGATGAGATCTACAACTTTCATGTAGAGGTCAAAGAGATCAGAGGTCTCCTTACATATACTAATAAAAACCGTATAAAACAATTTTCTTTAATTTTTCTTTTATTTATATTATTTTTTTGTAATTTTGTTTTATTTTATGTTATTTTATCTATATACAATATTAATCTAATTTTTGTTTGATTTGTATTAATAAATAAAACATAAAGTAATACACCATATTAGTATATAGTAATTAGTGACAATTATATACAATACATAAATTAGCAATTATTGTTAATTAGTCAATGAATCTTGCAAATAACTTAAGTAAAAGAGATAAATGTCATGAATTAAGATGATAAATCTGGAATCACCCCCTATACTTAAGCTAAGTTCATCCTCGAGTTAATAAATAAAGAATTGTTTAGATTAAGTTAGATTAATTAGTGAGATCTCTTACAAGTGCAAGTGAAATTACAAGGCTTGATTGACCTAAAACACTAGGTTTTAGGAATCCTAGAATTCTAAGCTGATCCAAGTATTAATCAAAAGGAATTCAACTCTTCTAATTGTCAGACTTTCAATGTATACATAAATAAAGGGAATATGACTTAATGTAGACTGCATCAAGAGAGCAGTTTCAAAACATCGCCAAAAATTCCAATCTTTGGAAGCTCTCCTAACCACCCAACCCTCAACTCTAGGGAATAGATCTAGTCTAGCTTCATTCCACCATCTCTTTAGATTGTCAGACTTTAAAAGGATAAATGAAGGCCAGATAATGGAGGATGTATGATTGTGTACTTATTTTCTCTTCCTCTCAATGGAATAGGATTCTCTCAAGTGCCAATACGCAACACAATTTCATTTTAATTTTCGCCAATTAATGTGTCCATCAAGAGAAGTTGGAGTCATCTGCACTTATTTTCTTGGGAATACATCAGGTTGTGCCTTTTTTGAGTACTAATATACCTTCTACACCCAGACTTGTAGTATTTACGATGTAGAGCTCTTTTTGGGTGCTAGCCTGACTCCTGGTCCTAGTAGCGGTGGTCTAAGTGGATACTTTGGAATGGTTGGGAGGGCTTGCCTTTGGTGGTAGCTCTTTATTTGACTTTATATGGTAAGAGATTTTTCTTTCATCACTTATTTCTTTTCTTTGTTTTTGTCTAGCTCCAATACTTTTGCCATAAAGATTGGTGCACACTGATGAACTTACTAATTAAATGTCTTCACACCCAGGCACTTTAGATTTGATCAAGAGATAGCATGAGAACAAGTCCCATACTGGCTAAGATGCTGACACTAAGGTTTCGTGAAGCCATCATTAATCTTATCCCATCTTCGAGCATCCTAGAAACCAAGTTCGAACTCAAACTTCCAATCCAAGTTTCCTCAGCGATACCTTGACTCATCTCAATCACGAATACAGCCGTGTATGCGAGTGAAGGTCAAGTTATTTTTAAGGGAAATTAAGCATGGAATATAGCATGCATATCTTCCAACTAAAAGAGTATGAATTTTTAAGTATAGGACCCTAATGATTAATATATGATAACTCTAAGTCTAGGGACTCCTTAACAGAGTGTTAAAGATCATCTCAAGCCTTGAGTGCATAGTAAAAATGTGTCAGGGAAAGATAATAATTAATAAATTAGGTAGTTAATTATTTAAAAAGAATTAAGGGATTATTAGATTTATCGAGACAAAGATAATAGATCGGGTATCTTCAACATAACATTACAGAGGAACAATACTAAAAATATACCAAGATACCCAACACAACACTACGAACTTCAGCTCCTTAAAAATCACGATCAGCTCTTCGAGGTTTAAAATCACAGTTTGCCTTATATTTCAACTGCTTCTTCCTAATGGAAAACACTTCGGAATCTGAATAAGAAAGTTCTTCCTCAACTTGAAAATTTATTCTTCTAGAATGATGATATTCTTCCTCAAAAGTGATATTCATACCCACATGAGAAGCCTCAAAATTTCTCCATGATTATGGGAAGGCGAATTAGACCACGAAATCCTGCAGCAGATTTTTGGGTTTTCCTTAAAAGAGAAAAACTAGACATAGAGGGATGACCCAACTTACAAGAGAGGTAAGAATTCATCAAGTGAACATCCTCAAGAAAAGGTAAGGGAACCTCCATATCTATTTCTTCCATCAATAGATAGTCCTCCTCAATTGGCATCACTCTTTCTAAAGAACTCGTATCAACTTGATCTTCCAAAATATTGAATTGAAATCTTGACATTCTTCCATGTGTAACTCTAAACGACTCTAAGGCAGGCCAACCTTATAAAGGGAAAGACGAGACGATTCGGTGAACCGTCGCATCCTCTGAGAACCTTAAAACTCAAAAAAGGATAATGAAGAAATACAATAAGATTTAATTTTGATTTTTATTGCAAGGTTGATTAGTTATTCTCAGTTATACCCTTAAAATTGAAAAGAATTTTTGAAAACGTTTTGCAAATAATTTCACATAGATATAGATTTTCAAAATATTTTACAAATAATTTTCCAAACAAGTCAATCTAAGTTTTCACAAAACATGTAAAATACCTGAAAACATGTCAAAATATGTATACAATTTTCAAAACTTATTTCAAATTATTTTATACAAAACTCAGTTTAAAAAATGTAATAAGATACCCATAACCCCAAGAGTTTGAAAATTTTAAAATTAAGAGCTATTGATATAGTATATATGTAATATATATGGTAGGCCCCCTTATACTTAGATTTATCTATATTGATATAAAGCCATAGCTCAACTGATCATAAAATAGCGTACATGAACTGAGATTTGAGAATAAGACAAGCGTAAGAATGAGAAAGAATAAAACTTACCAGGAAGATCCCCCCTATACTCAGGTTTTGGAAAACCTAAGTAAAGATATGAAAAGATTATAAAGGAGAGATCCTTGTAGGCTGAACATACCCTAAGCATAGGCAAGAAAAAGAAATCTACTGTTGCTGAATCTTTTGATATGAATCTGTCTTGATTCTCATGCCTTATCTGAGAACTCGTGAACTACATCAACAGGCATGATGTCGATCATCTCTACAAGAGTTAACCTTTCTTTAGATTCTACAAAATGCTTAAGTAACCGTCCTTTAACCAAAAAGGAAAGCATATTTTCTAAAAGCTCTAAAATTCTACACTGCCATTCTCATGCACTTCCTTAACAATGAAAGGACCCATCTACTTTAGCTTAAGTTTCCCATGGAAAATATTTAACTTTGCATTAAACTGTTTACCTTCTGTCTAGGGACAAAGTTCTTGTATCTAATATGCGCATCATGCCACTTATTAACTTTGTCCTTATAGATCATGCTGTTGTCATATGCTCTATTGTAGGCCACAAGTTCATTTAGGTCAAGGTCTCTGCATAATTTCCCTAAGTGATAACTCCAATTTATCTTCTTAATTGCCCATTTAGATTTGTGCACTTACTCAGCGGGCAAATGGCATGGCTTGCCATAAATCATTCTAAAAGGTGAAGTGCCAAGCGGTATCTTGTAGGATGTTCTATAAGCCCACAGAACCTGGTTCAACAATTGAGACCACTTCTTCCTATATGGGTGGACTAACTTTTGAATAATGCTCTTCACCTCCCTATATAAAACCTCTGCCATGCCGTTTGATTGCATGTGGTAAGGACTAGTTACTCTGTGCTCAAATCTATAGTCCTTTGCTAATGATTTAATCATTCCATTCAAAAAGTGGCTACCTCCATTAGATATCAATAGTTTAGTACCCCGAACCGTGAAATAATGCGATCCTTAATAAATTTGCATACAGTCCTACCGTCTGCAGCTCGGGTTGGGATAGCCTCCACCCCATATTGACAAGTTTTCAACTGATAACAATATATACTCATAACCTTGTCTATTAGGGAAAGGACCCAAAAATTGATGCCCCAAGCATCAAAAACATCACAAAACATCAAGGGATGCATGGGCATTTCATCTCTAGAACCAACAGTCCCTCCCATTCTATGGCAAACAAGGCACGACCATAAAAAATCTGCTGCATCTCTAAATATGGTCGGCCAAAAGAAACTACATTGTAATATCTTGTCAGAAATTCTTTTCTCAGAATGGCGTCCTCATGCCTCAAGTGAATGACGATATGTGAGGACACTTTGGTATTCCTCCTGAGGAATACACCTTCTCCAGATACAATCCAGTCCTTCAAAGAAAAGGAACAGATCCTCCCAATAATATTTCCTTGAATCAGACTTGAGTCGGTCTATACTGCTCCTAGTCCAACCACGGGGAACTTGCTTGGAGACAAGGAGATTACCATGTTGGCATACCATGGAAGTGAGTCCACAATTCAAATAGACTAATCTGGAAAGTCTCTCAAATAGTCTTAGAATCAAGGGAACCCTTTAATTAAATCGTTGAAAGATGATCAACCACTACATTCTTAATTCCAGGTGTATCCTTTATTTCCAAATACAATTCTTGAAGTAATAATATCCACCTAAAAAGATGCGCCTTCATGTCCTTTTCCATGAGATACCTAATGGCTGAATGATCTATATATATTGTCACCTTAGAGCCTAGAATCACATACTTAAACTTCTCTAAAGCCCAAACTATCGCAAGCATTTCTTTTTTCAGTTACTATATAATTTCGCTGAGCTAGATCCAAAACTTTGCTTGCGTAGTGAATAACAAACAAAATCTGATCTCGCCGCTGCCCCAATACATTTCCTATAGCAAAATCCAAAGCATTATTCATGATATCAAAGGGAAGAGACCAATCCAAAGCCTGCAGAATCAACGAGTCACAGATCTTATTTTTAAGAAGCTCAAAGGCCTAAAGACACTTGTAATCAACAAAGAACTCAGTGTCTTTTCCTAAGATCTCAGTCAGTGGTCGGGAAATCTTAGAAAATTCCTGAATAAATCTTCTATAATATCCAGCATGACCCATAAGTGATCTCACTGACTTGATGTTGGTTGATGGATCTACCTTGGTAGGATCAACCTCCATTCCCTTTTTGGAGATGACATGTCCCGACACGATACCTTCCTTGACCATGAAATGATCTTTTCCCAGAAGAGTACCAGATTCACCTCCCTACACCTCCGAAGAACCCGATCCAAGTGTGCTTAGAAAGAATAAATTGAATCACCATGACCAACCATCTCAGTAAACACCGCAATCATACACCGCTGTATCTGGGATGTTACATAACGTAAAGGCATGCACTTGAATGCATACATGCCAAAGGACATGTAAAAGTAGCCTTTTCCTAGTCTTCAAGGGTGATCTCTACTTGATTGTAGCCTCAGTATCCATCAAGAAAAATGAAGAACTCTTTCCATGCTAATCTCTACAGAATTTGATTAATAAAAGGCAGGGGAAAATAATCTTTCTTGGTCGCAACATTCAAGCGCCTGTAAGATGCACCACGACGTGGGTACTCGTGTCGCAATCTCAACTCCTTCTTCATCAATGACCATTTGAATTCCTGACTTCTTCAGGACAACATGTAAAGGTGCCACCCATTCGGAGTTAGAGATGGGGTAAATAAATCATTCTCCACATCATTTCTCTATTTCTTTCTTAACTACTTCTCGAATATTTGGATTAAGCCTCCTATGAAACTCATGTAAGGTTTAACATTCTCCTGAACAAAAATATGGTGTGAGTAGAGTGTAGGGTTTATACCTACAAGATCCGACACCGTCCAACCTATAGCTTTACAATTCTTCTCTAGAACTTCCAACAATCTAGTCTCTTGTTCTATAGTCAACTTAGAACTAATGATGACATGAAGATTATTTTTAGGTCTCATAAGGAAAGTGTACTTGAGTGTAGGAGATAGTGGCTTCAACTCTGGTAAGGATGAATCATTAGGTACATCAGGCTGAACTACCATTGAATCTGGATCCATGTTGCATAGTGGAGCTGACTCAACTTTAGTGTTCTCGATTAACTGAATTGAAGAATAGGAAGTCAGATCATCAAAAATATATGATAATTTGGTTAAATCCATGTTCGACCCATCATCTAATTCCCTTGATTGTTTTGAAGGAAGGGGAGCTGACAAGTCCAAAGAGACTTCTATGTCATCAAGGGAATAGAGCGAAGCATAATTCAAGAACTCTGGAATTGTATCCATAACTGCTCTGTGTACATTATCATCTCTAGATGAGAGTATCTCACTCTATACGGTGGGATTCTGATCCAAGATCTCAAATGTGTTGACTACTTCGCAGTCTTCCTTTGAGAATGAAGAGAAATCTATGCTAGATTCAAAATCAGGTCGTTGCCGGTAATTCCACTTCTCATCCTGTAGACGGAACTTAATCATTCCTATCTGATAATCAACTGAGGCTCCAACGATCCTAAGGAATGGGTGCCCAAGGATGATCTGTGAATCTGTCCAATGATGAGGGATATCCATTTCGAGGACAGTAAAGTCCACCTTATAATCTTGTCCCTCAATAGAGATAATAACGTTCTTGACCACACCTTTAGCCTTCTTCATTGATTTATATGCAAACTGAAGTACCGCTCTAGATTTGCGTAAGTGATCTAGCTTCAGTTTCTCATATAAGGCAATGGGTAATAAATTGATAGAAGAACCATTATCTAGGAGAGTCTGTGTAAACTCTATGTCATCGATATGGCTAATCACATAATGAGCACATAAGTCTCTCTTCTTATGTGGAAATTTCTGGTTCTTGAGACAAAACGTAGTGGCAACTGAAAGAATATGGTTCTTGATATAGCTGTCCGATTTCTTCCTGCTAACTCTGCTTGGTCCGCATCTCACCTTCAAATATTTCTGAAATGCAAGGTGACTGACCACATACTCGTCAAATGATACTTTAATCATGATATTATCTTGACAAAATCGTGCCATATCCAGA
This sequence comes from Ottelia alismoides, assembly GCA_037367405.1. NCBI lineage: Eukaryota > Viridiplantae > Streptophyta > Magnoliopsida > Alismatales > Hydrocharitaceae > Ottelia > Ottelia alismoides. Next base: position 355,235 of record JAZKJV010002494.1, on the reverse strand, counting down.
TCGTCTTTCTGAATAGTATTAATGATGCGCTTTCTTATCGTAAGAGCATAGGGGAAAGGGATAGGCAAAGAATGAAGAGAAGACTCAGATTCATAAACAGAAACATGCTTCTTATTATTAGAAATTGAATTTTTCACACATGAATCTTTTATAATTGGAATAATAATTGAATTTCTTTTTTAGGATAGGGAATGTCTGCTAAATGTGTATTTTCCTTATCCGAAGGTGGTCCTTCGTAGACTCTGAATATGATGAGTGCTGCTTCGCTCTTGTACTCCTCCTCAATCTTCTCCTGGAAGTACCAGCTCTTTGGTGAAGATGTCTGGCATCATCATCCTCTGAAGTCTCCTCAGGTTGAGCTTCAGAGTTGGTTTTATCCATGTCCTTAGCTCGATTGGGTACGTCCACGGTCCATCCACTCCTGAGAGACATATGATGAACACAATCAAATGGAGAGATCTCGTGGTCATATTTGTGAAAATCTGAATAGTATACCTGATCCATAGACGGATGCTGTTGTGTTTTGTTCAGGCTATTGACATTACCCTAAACCTGGGCTGGAATGGATGTAGAAGAGATATTGAGCTCATCATGTAGACGGGAAAGAAGGTTGAAATCAACCCTCAAATCCTGTACTTCGTTTCTGTAAGAATACAACTCATCCAAAATTTGTCGTTGAAAATCCATTGAACCTGATGATGAATGTTGTTTTTGGGAAGAGGAAGGATATAAAGAATGTGAAGACAGACCCTGATGGCAATAAGAATGCTGATGCTGGGTATGATTATGCACATGCGGGCCCTGCTGGCCCGCATGGTACGTCTGCTAACGCCCGAGTTGCTACTGCTGCTGCCTCGATTTCTGATAAGGAACAACCCCTGAGCTCTGTGGCACTAGAAGAGGTGTAGGAGTAAATGATGTATTATAAAATGTATGGGACGTTGATAGGAGAATCGATCCCCAGAACCTCCCTACCTAGCTGGGTCTTTGGTGTACCATACACCATTTACCTCGCATACATGGGAATGCTCCTCAGTAATTGTTTCTACAGACGGTGGCTGTTGTTGACAAGGATGGGCTAAAGGCAGCTCCTCAACCCATGGCTGGAATGGACCTGACATCTGCTGCTCCTGAATGTGATGGACACGGTATATAGGAGCAACAGATGCAGTCATGGAAGGTACTCTCATCTTTGATACCTTCTCAAAAAGTTCTGCTATCTGTTTAGGCAGTTTGGACAAGTTATTGTCTAACTCATTCATCCACATGTCTATCCTCTCGACCACTATTAGTTTATCTGCCATTAAACCCATGTCAAAAGGATCCACTATAGCCTTTACTCTTGCATCGGATAAGAGTGAAATGGGGGTCTCTAACTGAGCTCTGTTAGCGGTATGTGCTCTACTTGTTTCAACCATTCGCTCGAACACCTTCCAAACAGTGACTGCTAACATGTCTATCTGGATAGCTCAATTCAGCAATTCTAAGACTGTTAAAATTTAGCAATCTTGATGGAGGGGTAAGAAGTCTCGAATTAAGTTGAATTTTGAATGACATCATGGTGATAGATGATGATCTAAATCCCATGTGAATTCATTTAATATATATATAGGTTATTTTTGGCACGGTGTATATAAAGTTACATGCACCTTGGTGCAAGCTTCCTGTCCTCTCTCTCTCTATATTGTTCTCATGTCAAAGGAAATGTACATGTTTTAAGATACTATATGATACAGGTCTTGGTATCTCGATCTCGTCAAGTTAACTCTTTAACTGGACTCATCCAACACCTCCAAATACCTATCTCTATGCAAAGGATCTGCATCAATATTGTTGGTTGGATTAATATTTAGGGAAGATTATCATTTTCTCAAACTGGAGATCCTTCTTGAATACCATTTGATGATTCCAGTGGCACCTTCGATTTAGCTCTTTAGATATATGAATTTACATTATCATCTATGACATAACTATTTAGATTAACAATTGTATGACATTAAGATGGTCATGGTATGTATTCCTATTCGTACTGAGGGACCTAAACAATAATGCAAATATAATAGTATTTTATTTCGGATAACAATGGTATAATTCACAATAACAATTATTTTATAATGGCTCGACATTGAGTCACATGTCTAACAACATGTTCGAATGTCATGCATCCAATCACCTAGAGACGAATCGCTCACACGTATCCAACGGTGCCGCTCGCAATTACTTATTGAACTAATAGCATATCTGTTGGAAATGCGAGCCCACGGCGAGCCATTATGCAATAAATGTTATTGCAATTCACTCCTTAATCTGAAATGAAGAATACATAATTTGCATAATAGGTCCCTTAGTACAGTTAGGGTTATGTACCATGGCCATCTTAACGATCATATAGCTGTTGATTCAATTATTGAATCATAGAGGCTGGTGCTTAGATGAATATCTAAAGAGTTAGATTGAGGACTCATCAAGCACAGTTAGATGATTGTTAAGAGATGATCTCCAGCCTGAGTAGGAGATGGCAATCCTTATCTCTGAAGGTTGATATCTGACCGACCTCTTGATGCAGGTCTTCTGCATAGGAATAGAGATTCGGAGGTGTCAGATTAGTTAGGTCAAAGAGTTGACTTAACGAGATCGAGATAACCAAAGTCCTATATCATATGCTGTCATGATATAGGCACGCATCCTCTGACCGGAGACAGATGTGTTGCTATATGTCTAAGTATGTACATTTGGCAGACCAATAGGTTGATGACCTAATCAAGGTCTATACACCGGCGCGCTGGTGTGCATATAAGGGTATATGAGTAATACGATCTCTCAAAGGGATCATACAGGTTCAGTTACTGAACCGGAAGACATGAGCTCACTCATGAGATATTGGGAAGAATCAAATTCCGTGCGCACGGTCGTCTCGCTTTGGAAGCTTGACTGAATTTGTAGGTTTGATATATACTTTTGGAAAGTATATGATCAAGACCTAGGTATGATATATGCTTTTGGAAAGTATATGATCGATACTGACTCCCAATGATCGAATGAGAAACTTACTGATAAAACCATGAAGTAGACAGTATAAAGTTGATCGAATACTTCGGGTTTAGTCTGAGTCTTCCAGTATGCAGGATGTACAGGTATTGGGAATACCTGAGGGTGATGTGATCATAAACGATTGTATAACCATGACGCTTCCATTCCTAGGGAGTGATGAAACGGGTCTGGATTTTAGTGACTCCTCTCAGTAGAGAAGTGATCTGATCTTGGTCCAAGTATTGGACATTGATCTGAATGTGATTCAGATACAATGAGAAGATTAGATTTATGGTCTTGATTTAATCAAGCATCTATGGGAGGCCCGCGATCTGGATTTGAGATACGATCTCAATATCCATGTCACTATACGTGGAACAATACAATCGCCCTGTCCTTATCTCCAAGTATCTGCGGAGAAAGCGCATTATCCTTGAAGGAGTTCATGGATAATTCTATTGTTGATTTATGTATCCGAGCATTGAGAATATGGATAATTAAATGTGATTTAATTATCATGATTAATATGAATTTGATTCATATTATAAAGAGAGCTATCTTAGATAATTAAATGAGATTTGATTATCAAAGATGTAAGTAATATGAATATGATTCATATTATTTGGACACAAGAGAATAGAGATCCAAAATGATTAAATGTGATTTAATCATCATGGATATGAATAATGTGGATAGCAATATCCATATTAATCAAATATATTATAAATGTGATTTATAATATATAAGAGAGAGATGTTTGTAATTTACATTTGTTAATTAAATGTTAATGTGAATTGGATTCACATTGGACATTAAATTGAAAATGTAATTTACATTTTGTTTTGGGTTGTGAATGTGATTCACAAATTTTTCAATGGCATGATTGCAATGTTCACAAAATAAATTGGATTTATTTTTTGTGAAATAATTTGCAACAAAAGTTGTTGCAAATAATGGAGATTACATAAAAGGTGAAATAGCCACCTTCCTAATGGAGGAGGGTGGACGGCCACCACTCCCATTAGGAAAGGGAGGCCGTCCCCCCTCTCCACATGGAAGGAGGCTTTCTCTCCTTTCATTATCTCCATGTATTGATGATTTAATTTTGTAATTAAATTGTGTTGATTTATCAACATATATTTAATTTAAATTAAATTAATTGTTGTTGTGTTTTTAGCAACAAATCATGACCATTGAAAGAAACACAAATTAATGTGGACCATTGGATTTGTGTTGACACATGGATTGAGATCCATGGATCCCAAAACCCTATATAAGGAGAGGCACCCCATTGCTCTTCTTTACACATAAGTTGAGGCAACAAATCTCTCTCTCTCTCTCTCATTCTCTCTACACGTCCTCTCTCCATCTCTCTCATGTGGCCGTCCACCATGGATGCCCTAGAGAGGTTCTCCATCGCCGCGGCATCGTCGTTATGCTGCCCGATGGTTTGCTCGTGGATCTCCGTCTCCTTCGGTGCGCCCCGCTCGTGAAGAAGACATCGGATCTCGTGTGTCGAGATCAGGAGATCCGCCGCTTGGATCATCAACATGGATTGCGAGAAGCACGCGGTTCATCCCCGCGCTCGCAAGCGTCTCCTCCGTCGGATCGGACTTGAGACAGGAGGTCTCTTTGTTTAGAGACTCGATCGCAACCACGCTTCAAGAGGTAAACCTAATACTTGTTTGTGGTTTAGACGAAACGATCCGAGAAGTGTTCTTGGATCATGTGGTTTCGTCGCAAGAAAATTGTTTAATTTCCGCTGCATAGAACAACTAGTGCGACTAGTCGTTCTTCGTCGTATTCGATGCGACGCTCATGCTTCCGTGATGTGCTTGAGGATCTAACCATATCCTTCAAGTGGTATCAGAGCCTTAGGTCGGTGGTTTTGGATACGATCCATAAATCGAGGACGACTTGGGTTCATTAGGATATGCGAAAGTTTTTCTTGCATTTCATTTTCGCATCTCTGTTTTGATATTATTTTCGGCGCTGTTTAAATTGTTTAAACACGAAAATAATAATTGGATTTTGTTCCCCATTAAATAAGGAAACCGTAGGATCTGAGTTTGCGTGATTTCGATTCCGTTTGCTCTAGATATGCTCATTTTAGTGAACATGTATCCACTGTTTCGGGGACTGCGGATCATGACGTAATTAAGATGTTAATTACGGATTTGAAACGCCTTGAAATGCGTGCAAATCACTTGGGTTCTGTTGTAAATCAAGTTAGCAAACTTTAGAAATTTACTTTGCTTAATTTGGATTTAAATTGATTGAGATATGATATTTTTAGTAAGTGAGGGTCACTGCTGGAAATACTTTCCTAATCAAGAACCTAGTGATTGTCATTTAATTAATTAGTGAAATTAAATTGTTTAATTTCTTGGAATAATTATGCATAAATATTTGTGAAATATTTAATGATAATTATGTCCTTAAATGACTTTGCCCTAACCAACAGATGATTAGATGTGATCTAGATCAAGATTGGTTACATGATCTACATGATCAACATTCCAACAAACATGTTGCTTGAATAGGACTTGGGATTTGTTTAGCAAATCTCATTATAATGTTAATCAAAATTGTTTTGATTATTACTATATGGTATAATTTCGGTTGAAGAACCGATGATCATCTCAAGTACAAAATGATCTATTTTGCATTATCCTTTCCCGAGGTGGATATGGTGTCTAGTCGGAGAGCATTGAGGTTGCGGGTTGCAACGTATGTGGTCCGTCCCACTCTCGTCGGTACTGGCCATGACAGCGGGTAGGGTTAGTATAATGCTTAAGAAATCATGATGTATTTCTAATTATTAAAATTCGAAATAATACGTATTTGAGATAATACCATAATTCAAGTAACAATTAAAAATTGTTTGTTGGATATTAATTGGATCATTAATTTAATATGATTAGATTAATTGGAATCCAATTAAAATTAAGACACTCTATTTTAAATAGATGTGTTATTTCCCTTGGAAGAATTAATCATAATGAATATGATTCATAATGATTAATTAGAATTTGAATATGATATGGAGGATCACATAAGTGACATCCATGGTCTCCCGTCAAGGCGAAGGGTTCCGTCGCCAGATATTGTATGTAGGAGACGCCTGTCCGAAGTGACAGCTCCTGCATATGATCCATTTGGATCGGGCTCTTCGCTTCTCGAAAGAGTAAGGACGTATGCGTAGTGACCCCAATATTGGGTCCTCATATTATTGGGGCGATATTGGATTGCGCATAGCGAGTTGTATTCCTGTTGACGGTTGGTTCAATTAATGACGGGTCAACATTGCCTTAGGGGTGGTGGGCCCGGGTGTTAAAGACCGAATTGGGAGATGCAAGTTGGACTTGCAAGGCGGAATGTGTTCCCGCTTCTTTTTATCCGAGTTGTAGGTTCTCATATTATTGGGATGCAACAAAGATAAGGAAGGAGATCCCAGATCTTGTTGAGATATAATGGTAAGTATATCTCTTACATTGAAAGTGATTAAGGGAATGAACTTTCAGTGTTGACAAGACAAGACAACTTTGATATAAAAATCCTAAATCAAAGTAATATATATATATATATTTATATTTATGCAAATTTCTTATTTCAGATAATCCTTCATTAAAACCCACTCAATGATATACTCAATAATAACCAGTAAAATATCATGGATTGGACTCATGATCCAGATATTGTACTTGCAATTGGACACATAATGTATGTGGTTGCAATGTGCAAGTTTCCTCATAATATTGAGGAATGACAATTAAATAGATAATAGGACTACAACCCTAGGGTTTGTATGTCTCTATAGTCTTGATCTCTCATCGGATGTACTTTGGAAGTGACATGTCGATGATGATCGTAATTGTCAAATAATCCTTATAAAATTAATGAAGATATTCTGGCATACATATGTGCTCTTGACATTTAACATGAATGAGATAGTTCACTGCATCATGCAGAATGGTGGCTCTATAAGAGATGATGTATTCAAATTGTTTGAGTACCTACCTGAACCTATGTTTTAAGAGTTTAGATGGATGTAGATGATGAGTGTCATCATTCTACTATCTATACTCTGGTCATTCATGAAGCTTCATAATATTCATATTGTATGAATTTAATGAAGCATGTATAAATGTTGAAATGCTCTTACATAAGAGATCCTTAGTCTTAAGCAATGGTTGCTTATAGATAAAGGGAGCGCAGTGGAAGCATGGGTTGGACCCGAGTAAGAAGTATAATCAAAGAGTTGACTATACATCTATGACTTCCATATGTCATCCGAAGAGTTGGATGAATGCCAATACTGCAATAAGTTGATGTGTTGATAGTATGACTATCAAGTCTATCTAGAATCCTTAGAGAAGGACTCGGATGGAGCATCAGATTAATCTACATAAATCATTGATAAGATAAAGTCAAATAATTGTATCTCAATCTTCTGATGACATTTGCAATAGGTTGCATATGTTTTAGAAGACTGGAAAATTTGATCTTAAAGGTTTATAGTTATCCACATGGATATTGATGCAATTGTTGCAACAATCTCTGTTGGATTGATAGACTTGTTAATTTCAGTGGGAGAGTCCTTAGTCTTAGAGAATGTCTCTATGACCTAGATATAAGAATACACTCATTGTTTGTTTCTAAATGTTAGAAATAAACATGAATCTGAGATAGAACTATCATAAAGAGTTATGATGTATATATTTCAGATAGTAATCTAATAATCTAGTGGACTTCACTAAATTAGAAAATTAATGAATGGTTCATTAACATTTCTAAATACTGAAATTAAACCTTAAGATCAATAGGAGGATGAAGATCATTTGACAATGATCTAGCATCAAGCCTTGGACATTTGTCTATTGATTTGATTAATAGGCTAGTAAGAGATGAAACTTTAGAATGTCTAAAATTTCAAAGCTTACATGCTTATGATTATTGTATTCATAATAAAATGTCCAATACACCCTTCTTTGGGAATGGTGTAAGATGATAAGGTATTCGGGATCTCATACATATTGATGTATGCGGATCATCTATATCATAGTAAACATTATGGATATATGATATCTATTAATGATTATGTATGATATGAAATTTCTTCTCTTCACCTGAAGAAACCTTTGAAATGTTCAAAGATTTCATAATTTTGGTCTACAACCAAAGTTTGAAGGAAGATAAAATGAATTTGATCTAATCAAGGTAGCATGTACCTGTTAGATGAATTCAAAGGATACCTTATGGAGATATGAATATCATTTCTATCTCAATCCTCCTAACTCACCTTAACTCAATAGAGTTATAGGGAGATACAATTGGATCTTGTGTGACATGATCTTATCAATGATGTTTTTTAGCATAATTATCCCTTAGTTTCCAGGTATATATGTGTAGTAGAGACTACAATGTATATCCTTAATAAGGTTCCATGCAAGATGGAATCTAGCACTTGAGAGTGCTGCTTCATTAGGAAAATAAAGGATGGTATTGGATACCTACTTTATGACCTTGAGATTCTTGAAATATCTCATCTCTGAGAATGTGATTCTTGGAGGTTGAGACTCTTGAGAATCAAGATGAAAATGAAGTTTAGGAACTCATTTAATCTTGAAAAGATAATGAGGCTCCTGAAATTGGAAACTAAAAGGATAATTGAAGATGAAACACTAAAACCTCTTCAAAAGAGTTTGAGGAAGGATTCCATGTGTCAGAGAAATCTGACAATGATCAAACTTCATGTGATGAAGCTTCTGAAGATCATAGCATGGATAGATGGATGTTAGCAATAAAAGTCTAAAGTAGACTTCATATACAAGTGTTGTATATGGACCCTATAGGATCCACCTATATAGGTAAGACCTGTAAAGGTGTAAATGGATCTTCAAGAGAAAGGGAACCTGATGAGAAGGTAGAGACCCTCAAAGCACGGTTCGTAGCCATGAGCCACACACCGGAAGAGAAGACATTGCTTGCAATGAGACTTGCTCTTCGGTGACCATGCTTAAAATCATCAGAATGTTGCTAATCTTAGCTACACAACTTGACTATTGCATCTTCAAGATGTAAGTCAATATTGCATTCCTCTACGAATACCTCTTTGAGGATATTCACATGAAGTAGCCCCAGGGCTTCATGGTTGAGGAAAGCAAGGTGTGCAAACCAAGGAATCCATCTATGGACTCAAATAAGCTTCTTGAAGTTGGACCATAAGATTTGATGGAATTGTTATGATTTCAGATAGAATCTTGATGAGCCATGTGAAGCTTAGTGGGAGTGCCTTTGTGTTCATCTTGCTGAATGTAGATGATATCCTAATCATTTAAAATGATATAAGGATAATAATAAGTGTTTTATTCTCTGGTTATTCCATATCTTGAAATATGATTTCAAAGATACCTCTTAGATCTTAGTTCTGAAGTTGTTCAGAAGCCAAGAGAAGAGGATAATTGGACTGTCACATTTGTAGTATACCTTGGACATATTCTATTCATAGAAATTCCAAGAAAGGCTTCTAACCCTTAAGATATGGTACTGACCTATCTTAAGGGCTAACACCTCAAAGAGTTGAGGAAGCAAATGCTACAACTACATGCACTTGTGCATTAGTTACGAGAAGCTGAGTGTATGCTAGAGTGTACAAATACCAGATGTCTGTCATGCAGTGGGAGTAGTAAAATCCTACTGTAGAGATAAAAAACTTGATTGCAGTAATAACAAAATCTTCATAGATGAGGAGATTTTTGAGATAGTAATCTCAAAGTCTTGTCTTCAAAAGTTTAAGACCATGTAGATAGTGATCTATAAAGGTCTAAACTTTAGATACCTTAGGAGATAGAGATCTCCGGGAATGAAGGTATTCTAATAAGGATTATGGGGATACTGGTTATGATGTCAGGGACACTGTAACCAACTAGATTGAGTATTGGTTGCATTAGATGCAAAATTCACATTAGATGCGAGCACTGTTACTGGGGATATGCAAGTGCCGTAAAAGGACTTGGCGTAGTCTCGCGGGAACAGAGTGACTGATCAGCTTACCTAGCTATTTTCTAAATAGCCTATGATTGTCACATGAGTGCGGGTTTAAATGATTAGCCCATTAATGGCTCTTTGGACTAGTGGGAGATTGTTGGAAATGTGAGCCCACGGCGAGCCATTATGCAATAAATGTTATTGCAATTCACTCCTTAATCTGAAATGAAGAATACATAATTTGCATAATAGGTCCCTTAGTACAGTTAGGGTTATGTACCATGGCCATCTTAACGATCATACAGCTGTTGATTCAATTATTGAATCATAGAGGCTGGTGCTTAGATGAATATCTAAAGAGTTAGATTGAGGACTCATCAAGCACAGTTAGATGATTGTTAAGAGATGATCTCCAGCCTGAGTAGGAGATGACAATCCTTATCTCTGAAGGCTGATATCTGACCGACCTCTTGATGCAGGTCTTCTGCATAGGAATAGAGATTCGGAGGTGTCAGATTAGTTAGGTCAAAGAGTTGACTTAACGAGATCGATATAACCAAAGTCCTATATCATATGCTGTCATGATATAGGCACGCATCCTCTGACCGGAGACAGATGTGTTGCTATATGTCTAAGTATGTACATTTGGCAGACCAATAGGTTGATGACCTAATCAAGGTCTATACACCGGCGCGCTGGTGTGCATATAAGGGTATATGAGTAATACGATCTCTCAAAGGGATCATACAGGTTCAGTTACTGAACCGGAAGACATGAGCTCACTCATGAGATATTGGGAAGAATCAAATTCCGTGCGCACGGTCGTCTCGCTTTGGAAGCTTGACTGAATTTGTAGGTTTGATATATACTTTTGGAAAGTATATGATCAAGACCTAGGTATGATATATGCTTTTGGAAAGTATATGATAGATACCGACTCCCAATGATCGAATGAGAAACTTACTGATAAAACCATGAAGTAGACAGTATAAAGTTGATCGAATACTTCGGGTTTAGTCTGAGTCTTCCAGTATGCAGGATGTACAGGTATTGGGAATACCTGAGGGTGATGTGATCATAAACGATTGTATAACCATGACGCTTCCATTCCTAGGGAGTGATGAAACGGGTCTGGATTTTAGTGACTCCTCTCAGTAGAGAAGTGATCTGATCTTGGTCCAAGTATTGGACATTGATCTGAATGTGATTCAGATACAATGAGAAGATTAGATTTACGGTCTTGATTTAATCAAGCATCTATGGGAGGCCCGCGATCTGGATTTGAGATACGATCTCAATATCCATGTCACTATACGTGGAACAATACAATCGCCCTGTCCTTATCTCCAAGTATCTGCGGAGAAAGCGCATTATCCTTGAAGGAGTTCATGGATAATTCTATTGTTGATTTATGTATCCGAGCATTGAGAATATGGATAATTAAATGTGATTTAATTATCATGATTAATATGAATTTGATTCATATTATAAAGAGAGCTATCTTAGATAATTAAATGAGATTTGATTATCAAATATGTAAGTAATATGAATATGATTCATATTATTTGGACACAAGAGAATAGAGATCCAAAATGATTAAATGTGATTTAATCATCATGGATATGAATAATGTGGATAGCAATATCCATATTAATCAAATATATTATAAATGTGATTTATAATATATAAGAGAGAGATGTTTGTAATTTACATTTGTTAATTAAATGTTAATGTGAATTGGATTCACATTGGACATTAAATTGAAAATGTAATTTACATTTTGTTTTGGGTTGTGAATGTGATTCACAAATTTTTCAATGGCATGATTGCAATGTTCACAAAATAAATTGGATTTATTTTTTGTGAAATAATTTGCAACAAAAGTTGTTGCAAATAATGGAGATTACATAAAAGGTGAAATAGCCACCTTCCTAATGGAGGAGGGTGGACGGCCACCACTCCCATTAGGAAAGGGAGGCCGTCCCCCCTCTCCACATGGAAGGAGGCTTTCTCTCCTTTCATTATCTCCATGTATTGATGATTTAATTTTGTAATTAAATTGTGTTGATTTATCAACATATATTTAATTTAAATTAAATTAATTGTTGTTGTGTTTTTAGCAACAAATCATGACCATTGAAAGAAAGACAAATTAATGTGGACCATTGGATTTGTGTTGACACATGGATTGAGATCCATGGATCCCAAAACCCTATATAAGGAGAGGCACCCCATTGCTCTTCTTTACACATAAGTTGAGGCAACAAATCTCTCTCTCTCTCTCATTCTCTCTACACGTCCTCTCTCCATCTCTCTCATGTGGCCGTCCACCATGGATGCCCTAGAGAGGTTCTCCATCGCCGCGGCATCGTCGTTATGCTGCCCGATGGTTTGCTCGTGGATCTCCGTCTCCTTCGGTGCGCCCCGCTCGTGAAGAAGACATCGGATCTCGTGTGTCGAGATCAGGAGATCCGCCGCTTGGATCATCAACATGGATTGCGAGAAGCACACGGTTCATCCCCGCGCTCGCAAGCGTCTCCTCCGTCGGATCGGACTTGAGACAGGAGGTCTCTTTGTTTAGAGACTCGATCGCAACCACGCTTCAAGAGGTAAACCTAATACTTGTTTGTGGTTTAGACGAAACGATCCGAGAAGTGTTCTTGGATCATGTGGTTTCGTCGCAAGAAAATTGTTTAATTTCCTCTGCATAGAACAACTAGTGCGACTAGTCGTTCTTCGTCGTATTCGATGCGACGCTCACGCTTCCGTGATGTGCTTGAGGATCTAACCATATCCTTCAATATCAACCTAGCTATGCAATGTAGAACACTTTGCAAACAATGCAATTATTTCATAGATTTTGAGTTCGGAGTTGATACCTAATGAAGGACAAGAAATTGCCCTTTTTCCCATGCAAGGATGGTTGATATAGAATAGGAAAAGGTATATGGGCACATAAATGCACATTATATGCAAGTGGTTTAAGTCAATGGCATAAGTATGTAGTGGAATATGTATTGCATAAAAATTTAGAGATTTTACGCTGGTAATCTTTCAAGTTTTTCCAATAGCATTTATACCCCCTACTACCATACTTGTTGTTGGAACATTATCCGTTATCAATAATTTAAAAAAAAGAAAAAAGGTTGATTATCCCTTTGGGGACTCCTACATCATGTAGGAGTAAGATTGGAGAGAGGAGGAAAGAGTAGTATAAGTAAGATCCCATCCATGACATTGGGGATCATCCTAACTCAAGCATCTCTCCCTCACTTCTTTGTTAGTTATCTCTCCCAAATAAAGGAGAGAAGTAGCCCATATAAGGCGTGAGGAGCAAGTTTGCGCAAGGCGTGAAGATTTATCCTATAGGGGCACAAAGAGAACTCACATCCGCGAGGAGCGTATGCGCTGGAGGCACAAGGAGCAGCCATCAGAGAGGTCCGTTCTTGAGGAGGGACAACTGGTGACGAGGAGAAGTATCGTATCGTGTTCTCCAAGTATAAGGTGACAGTTATCTAATATTATTCTTTTAACTAACCCTCGGTTTTGTTGGGCAACAAAACTGAGAAGACATTGTGCCCTCTCATTTTTCCGACCTAATGGATTTTGTTGCAGGTCATCATGTCATGTGAGTTTTCCCCCTCTCTCACATCGAGTAGGGTTTTCCCAAGTAAAATTTCTCATCTCTCTGTAGTTGCTTGATTATTGTGCTACGATTATTTTCTTGGTTCTTGTATGGGGAACGTTCCACTACTAGCCATCCTTTGTAGGATAGCTTTAGGGAATCCTTCCTTCAGGGAATCCTTCCATTTCCCATCAAGTGGTATCGGAGCCCGCGTTATTGAGATGAGGAAGAATGACGAAGGCATAATGATCAAGCTGATGAGCATGAATTGACAAATATGGAAGGCCAAGATGGAGGACATTTGTATTGCAAGGACCTCCATGATCCGGTGGAAGGAGAAATAGCTAAGCTCGAGGGCATGTCCGCATGTGACTGGACAAAGCTGAACAGGAAAGCAGTCGGTACTATCGGAAAATGGCTGTACTTATCAGTATTCCACCATGTCACAGAAGAGACAGATGCAAAGAAATTATGGGAGAAACTTGCAGAGCTCTATGAGTAGAAGACGATCACCAACAAGACAGTCTTGATTTGGAAGTTGGTGAATCTAAAGTACAAGGACATGATGAAAGTTGCAGAGCACTTGAATGAATTCCAGAATCCTATCAATCAACTGTGTACCGTGAACATGGCGTTAGATGATGAATTGCAGGTGCTTATTCTCTTGGGTTCCCTATCAGACAGTTGGGAAACTCCAGTGATTACCGTGAGCAACTCCGCTACGGACGGCAAGTTGACCATATCCATGGTCAAGAGTAGTCTTCTGAATGAAGAAATCAGATGGCGATCATCCGAAGAGTCCTCTTCTTCACATATGTACATAGTTGAGAGAAGAGACAGGTCCAACTATAGGGGAAAATCATAAGAGAGACAGAAATCCAGGGAGAAGTCTAAGGACAGAGGAAAGTGCCATCATTGCAACAAGCCTGGTCACTACAAGAGAGACTGTAGAGTCTGAAAAAGAGAGCAAGTAGAAGTAAAAAAGAACCAGAATAAAGATGAGAACGTTGCTGCAACAGTGGTTGATGACGATGAGGACTAGTTGGTTCTCACTATTCAAGAGCAGTGTCTACATGCATGGGATGACTCCGAGTGGGCTGTCGATACGACTGCCTCCTACCACGTGACATTGTAAAGGGAGTTCTTCATTTCCTATACATAGAGAGATTTTGGAGGATTCAAGATGGGTAACAACAGTTGCTCCAAGATCGTTGGCACATGTACCATCTCAGTTCAGACTGATATCGGATGTGCAGTGACTCTACAGGATGGTAGGTACGTTCCCAACCTGTAGCTTAGCCTCATATCCAATTCTCAACTGGATAGGGAGGGCTATCATATGATGTTTGGAAACAACAGATGCAAGATCAGCAAGGGTTCTCTTATCATGTTCAGAGGTAGGTTGTGTTGTACGCTCTATGACTCGGGTGAAGGTCATGGATGGCAACCTACATGCTGGTGAGGCTGACACATCAGATCTCTAGCATTTTCAGTTCGGACACATGAGCCAAAAGTGCTTACAACTTTTGAGTAGGAAGGAGTTGATACCATATCACACTGACATAACGTTGTCTCCTTGTGATTCATGTAAGATTGGAAAGAACAAGAGTGCACCTTTCAAGACCAGATCAAAGGTGAAGGAAGACCTTCTGCAGTTGATTCACTCCGATGTGTGTGGTCCCATGGACACAACGTATTTGGGAGGAAACAAGTATTTTCTAACCTTCATTGATGATGCATAAAGGAAGATGTGTGTTTATATGTTGAGGATGAAGGATCAAGTCTTTGATTGCTTCAGGAAATTTCATGCCATGGTGGAGCACGAGACAGACAAAGTATTGAAGTTTCTGCACACAGACAATGGAGGGGAGTACACCTCTCACGGTTTCTAGAGCTACTGTGCAGAGCATGGGATCAAGCATGAAAGGACATAGCCTGACATACCCCAACACAATGGTGTCGCTGATGAATGAATATGACAATTGTGGAGAGAGTTTGCTGCATGTTAAAGACAACAAAGCTGCCAAAGACATTTTGGGCTGAGGCAGTTCAGACCACCTGCTACTTGATTAATTGATCTCCATCGATTCCCTTGAATTTTCAGGTCCCTGAGCGCATTTGATTTGGGAAAGATCCCTCATATGCTCACATGAGGGTGTTCGGATGCAAAGCTTATGCATTTATACCAAAGGAATAGAGGAATAAGCTTGATCACAAGGCAATACCCTGTATTTTTATTGGCTATGGTAATTTGGAGTTCGGATATCGACTTTGGGATCCAAACAAGAAGACCATCACCATGAACAGAAATGTGATTTTTTATGAGAATCAGACTTTGGTTGAGGATGATATTGGTGGTGGTGACTCAGACGTGATTCCTATGGATGATGACAACTATGAGGACTCATATCCTTCTCCAGTACCATGTACATATGGAGAAGATGCACAACCAGAACAACATGAGCCAGATGCAGACCCCACTACTACAGGTCCAGGGGATCCTAAGCAAGGGAGCAACCTCATCAAGAAGCAGATGCATCAGAACCTCAGGTTAGAAGATCTGGGAGGACAAATCAGCTATCATCTTGCTATCATACTTCCCAGTATGTGATGCTGACTGATCATGATGAGCCATGCACTTTTGAGGAGGCACAAGAGCATAAGGAGAGAGATCATTGGCAAATTCAATGAATGACGAGATGGAGTCTCTGAAGAAAAATCATACCTATGATCTTGTTGAGCTTCCTACATGCAAGAAAGAACTGAAGAACAAATGGGTCTACAAACTTAAGATAGATGATGGTGGAAAGCAACTAAAGTACAAGGCCAAATTGGTTGTGAAATGATTCAACCAGAAAGAGCGCATGCACTATAACGAGATCTTCTCACCAGTTGTGAAGATGGATTCTGTGAGAGTAGTGCTAGGTCTTGTTGCAAGCCTAGACCTTGAGCAAGAGTAGATGGACATGAAGAGGACTTTTCTTCACGGTAACCTGAAGGAAGAGATCTACATGGAGCAGCCACGAGGATACCATGAGAAGGGGAAAAAGCATATGGCTTGCAGGTTGAGAAAGAGTATCTATGGCTTGAAGCAAGCCCCTAGATAGTAGTACTTGGAGTTTTATGCCTTCAAGATGAAGCCGAACTTCAATAGGACTACATCAGATCTATGTGTGTACATTCGACGTCTTCCCAATGGTAGGTTCACTCTCCTGCTGATATATGTGGATGACATGCTGATAGTTGGTCATGATCCCGAGTTGATTGCAAAGCTAGGAAGGGAACTCTCCAGGTTGAAGAAAGAGACATGTCTGTCTACTTTTGAGGAGAAAGCTAAGATGACCAAGATTCCTTACCAGTCCACAGTTGGCAGCCTTATGTACACCATGGTTTGCACCAGACCCGACATTGCTCATGTCGTGGGCATAATGAGCAGATTCATGTCAAATCTAGGGAAGGATCAATTGAGAAGCTGTGAAGTGGATTCTGAGATACTTGAGAGGGACCTCAAGTATGTGTCTGATGTTTGGGAGGTCAGATCCCAAGCTTTGAGGGTACACAGATGCTGACATGGCAGGAGTTGTGGATCAAAGGAAATCGACTTATGGGTACATTTTCACCTTCACAGGGGAGCGATTTCGTGGCAGTCTAAGTTGCAGAAATGCATTGCACTATCAACGATTGAAGCTGAGTACATTGCAACAGCAGAAGCAATAAAAGAAGTGTTGTGGTTACAATAATTCCTTGGTGAACTTGGATGCAAAGACAATGAGCCGATTGTCTTCTGTGATAGCCAGAGCGTCATTAATCTGAGCAAGAATATGATGCACCATGCTCGCATAAAGAATATAGGCGTGCAATATCATTGGCTTAGAGATACTATGGACAAGAAGCATCTCATTCTGAAGAAGGTACACACAGATGAAAATCCATCAAATAGATTGACGAAGACTGTGATTCGTGACAAACCGCAGCTCTGTAGAGGTCTGAGCAGTGTCAACTCTCAATGATCATCTTCTTGAAGATACCTCTCCATTGGGAATGGAGGGGGATGTTTTTGGGAACATTATTCGTTCCCAGTAAATTTTTTTAAAAAGGAAAAAGGTTAATTATCCTTTTGGAGACTCCTACTTCATGTACGAGTAGGATTGAAGAAAGGAGGCAAGAGTAATATAAATAAGATCCCATGTATGGCATTGGGGATCATCCCAACTCAAGCATCCCTTCCTCTCTTTTCTCTTAGTTCTCTCTCCCCAAGCAAGGAAAGAAGTAGCCCACGTAAGGCATAAGGACCAAGTCACGCAAGGCATGAAGAGTTAGTTTGCAGGATAGGTTCAGGGAACCCCTCGATTTCCCATCACTTGTATCCCCGTATACAGACAAAATTCACAACAATGCCCTTCCAATGTTAGACTTGTACCTCCGTTACACTAAGGGATGTGCAATACTTTAAAATTTGTAAGAATGCAATGACATGTGAATAATTGCAAAAAAACGTAGGGGCATAAATGTTATCAGGAAAACTTGACATTACACATGTGTAAAAATCTCATATATTTATTATCATTTGCTACCAGGTAACCCGATGCAAAATAACTTTCACGAGACCACAAACATCCATCTAGTGCGATCCTATGATTGTGGAGCACATGCCAACACAATCGGACGGTACCTTTGTCTGCATCCTATTGAATGATTCATCTCCATGACGACATCTGATGTTACATATATAATGATAAATGTTAGTCATAGTAAATGTGATGCCCTCGAGACCCAGATACTCAGCAATAGTCATATTCGTGCATCGTGATTATCATTCGAAATGTAAAGTATGAAAAGAAACAATTGAATTTTAAAAAGAACCAACAACACATTGTATTCACAGTTCCCAACAATTTATAAATAAATAATTATAAATTGAGTCCTCTAATTAAAGAATCACATGACTAAAAAATTTAGAAATACGGAAGCTATAAAAATAGTCTACAATTGACATTGATGTACCACTCTACCAGTAAGCGTCCTTTGAATAGTGCAGCAACCACAAGTCAAGTCTAGTCCCAATGCCGCCCACTACTACCGCAACATTGGCAACACCTGCCGATTCCAAAGCAAGGTTACATGATGAAAGTTACCCGGTATGGTGCAAAATAACTAAACAAAGTGAGATAAAGATTGTAAAGCAAAAGTGTGCAGCAGAGAACTAACGAAGTAAATTGTTCTCACAAAAGAACAACTCTCTATTCTCTTTTATTCCTCTTTTCATTTACTTCCCAATGTGAAAGTCATTGTTTAACCCCATGCGTTCAACTTGATTCCCAACACATCCACATTATCTATTCAAATTAGTAGTCCCACTTTACCATGATCAGAGAGCTACTCCTTAAAATGACACCCCATCTCCACGATCCTTGGTAAGAGTTTGCACTTGCACAAGATCCTAAAAGATATGTCTATTGATATTAGTTCCCAATCATATTTCATTAAATCACATTCATTAAAAGAAACATAAGAAATGATTACACTCATTTATTTTCAGAAGTTGATACTAATACATCCTTCCACTAGAGCTAATCATTTACAATGATTAACAATCCAATGTTTTATAACACCTTCTCACTTGTATTCTTCACGTGATTTTCTTATAATTGATCACATTTTTAAATCCTCCCCTTTATGGTTATTTTAGTACTCCAAGGAGATTATAATTATACATGTATATGTACGTAAGAATACCATATAAAACAATAACCAATCAGAATCTCTGACTTCCCAAATCATATACTCAACCTCCACAGTCACATACCATGAAAAGGAGAAACCAACTCTTGTAAATCAAATTTCAACACCTCAAACCATTTACCCCAGCTTACTCGTCACAAGGAGAATACACGAGAACGAGTACACTATGACGAGAAGGGATCACACCGGATACACTCTTATGATGAAATGCATGTCTTCAATGAGTGTCATACTATAGACGTGATATGCCAATAGTACTTGTAGCACTACGCTCTCTGACAGGATTGTGGCATACATACAGACCCACTGCTAGAACCAACATTCCATCTAGGACTCACCGGGACCATGAGAGTCGCGCCATTCTCTCGGATATACTAATGATGAATCTCAGAATCATCACGCTAAAATTGGTCAATTAGGCTCTATCACCCAAAATCCATATGCATTTAATAATAAATATAGCATCATTAGCATTCATACATGTGTAAATAATGTTCGCATCTCATCATGGATAATTGCATAGTGTAATTTAGCCTAAAAAGTTGCTAAATTACCATATTTTTTTATTAATTCATCCTAACTCCGATTGACCCTTCCATTGTGTAGATATTACTAACAAGAATAAATAAAATATAAAAAATTACTAACTCAAATACGTGATAAATAAACCCAAAGTCTAATTTCACATCTGACATACTAAAACACACATATTTCCCTCATACAATGACCGATTTTGGTTATTCACTTTTAAAGTACTCAATTTCCATATACCTTCAAAATAAGATCAATTTCACAAAATTCAGAGTTCATATGTGAAAGTTGGATTTTTGGCCTCTTTTACGCATTTTATATTTTTGCGATTTTTGACCTGAGTTTTTATGTACATAATTAACTCTTTTTATTTTATTTCTTTTTCATTTGTATTCTTTGATGAATTTTTTATCAAGCAACATAAAATCAAAATCTAGATCAAGAATTAATAAAAGAAACTAATTGTGTACGAGTATCCTCTATGAGTGTGTACAAAAATCTCGTGTTTTGTACTTCTATTTTATTTCCCCATTTTCTTATTTGTAAAAAATAAAAAAATAGATTAATGGGCAATTAATTTTCTTGTATTTTATCGTATATTTTCTATATTTTTTATCCTCTTTTAAACCACCAAAAAAATTGCAAAATCCCAAAAGCCGGTTATCTATACACATGGAGATCACGAAAGCTAGCACTATGTACATATGATCTCTTTTGCTCCTGAATTCTTCATGAAAGTTGTAGCTCGTTGAGACAAACAATTTTTGTGAAGGAAAATTTTCAATCTGAGGTATTCTTCTATTTATGTTCCAATTTTCTTTATACTTTAAATTTGATTTTTTTTCTGGAGAGACACGTGGCACCCCACTTTTCTCTCCAGTTCTCCAGCCTGGTCAATTCCATACACATGACCTCTTCTCCTCCCAGGTCAGGTGCGTGCACGTGACCCCCCATTCTCTGCAACCACCGGCCGGTACCTCCCGAGGATGGTTTCGAACACAAACCGTATTTCCTAGCATTGTTGCCTAAGTTCGGAGGGAATAATCATGAAGAATCGTACATCTTCCTCCATGACTTAGAGCTAGTCTGCGCTAATCTATGCCACCCTAGCGTTAGTCAAGACTATATAAGGCTGAGAGCTGTCTCTTTTGTCTTGACTGATAAGGCGGCTTACTGGCTGAAGAACTTAGGGGAAGTGGTCACCACATGGACCACCTTCAAGACATTGTTCTTAAAGAAATTCTACCCAGTGAGTAGAATTAATCAGATGAGGTTCAAGTTCACGAGCTTCACCCAACACCTGAGCGAGCCATTCCATGAAACCTGGGAAAGTTTCACAGACCTAATCCAAAAATGCGCAGGACATGAAATAAGCAAAATGATGCTGGTCCAAAGTCTTGTTAGTGGACTGAACCCTAAGACCCAAGGATGAGTGAGTGCATCCTGCAGAGGAAGCTACATGGGATGGCACGAGAATACCATCTACATGATGATTGATAGACTAGTAGAATTCAGCCGTGCACAGATCACTAGCTGGGCTTACATAGCTAGCTCTAAGAAGATGGTGCATAATCTGATGACCGATCAGAGCACTGACATGAGAATAATAGTTGATAAGCTAACTATGGCTGGACAGATTTATTAGAAGGTGGATGAACTCTATAAATCATCTAATATAGAGAAATTGACTAAATTACCTAAGCAAATGGAGGAACTGGCTAACAGGGTATCTAAGATGGAGATACCTGCCCTGACTTCACCCCCTGCCCCGATACACCAAATTCACTACATTGAAGGGCAAGGGGTAGGTCAAAAGAACCATAGGGGTAGAGACAAAGTCTTTTCTCATCAAACCGAAGAAACCTCCGCTCAAACTATTTACGAGGAACCTCCACAAGTCATGGAGCTAAATAGAGTCTATATAACCTGGAACCTGTCAACCGATCAGATCTAAACTCTACTTCAAACTCTCGTCCACCACAATCTTGACCCATCTACCAGCCTCAACAACAATAACATCAACGTCAGGAGTACCATACGGGTTATTAGGATACGCAACCGCAACAGCAACAATATCAACATCAGGGCCAGCAGGTCCAATTCAAACGGCATCAACAACCTCAGGCCAAGAAGGGCTAGGGGTCTTCTTCTTCTTCAATCTCTCCTGACCTCCAGCTAGTAGTGGACAAACTTCATGATATGATAGTCAACTTCAGTCAACTCTCTCGATGGAGAGATGAGGTAACTGTACCCCAAACCGTGATTCCAGCTCAAGTCCAGGCTAATTCAAATAGCCTCAAACAAAATCAGATATTAATCTCTGAATATTCTTTACCTGAATATGAGGTCTTTTGCATGATGATGCTCATCATATTTCTCTTAGGAGCGGAAAGATCGTAACCATGCCTTATAGAGCAAAAGATCACAATGACATAGCCCCAGTGTCTACTAAGTCACACAATAATGGGGAAATTGAGAAGGTGAGGCACGAGGAGGAGAACGAAGAAGTCCCGACCACACCACCCGTCGAGCACTACACTACTGAGGACCTCGGAGAATCAGAATATGAGTCTGACAAAGAAGCATCACTAGGACATCCGCAACAGTTGTCCACCAATTTTCCTATTTTTGGATCAGTCAATCCAAGTCATGTAAATATGTTTAACTCCTCATTCAATAAATGTGATGTTTTTGATCACAATGAATCCATTACTTTCCCCTGTGCTCTTACTACAATAAAGAATAAAAACTTAAAAAACCAAAAAAAAATGATGAAGACATGGCCCACATCTGTAGAGAAAACATCAAGGTCACTTTATCCCTAGAGAGATGACAAAAAGAGACCCGAATTTTAGTAAAAACTTTAACGTGAGATGCACACCAACAAGGACCAGCAAAAAGAACCCTGCCGAATAAAGAAACATATACTCTCTATTGCTACATCTCGCCTGATAAAAAATGAGCTACCAAGGAAGAAAGAGACATGGGTGCCCACTTTGTCACTATCCAGATCAACGAAATCAAGTTTCCCGAACACTGTTAGACAATGGGCCCTCCTATCTATCACTCTGTTCATCTCCTCGGCCCCCCTCCTGTGATTACTTCTCATACTTAGACCGACCTAAGCCTAAGTATAGGGGATAAGTAGGATTGTGTATACTTCACTTCTATTCTTCTTGGATCATCTATACTTGGTACGAGTTATGTCTACATTTCATTTTGTGCCATGAGGACATAGCACAAGCTAATTATATGGGAGTGTGCTTGTTTATATTCTACATACTCTATCTATATCTCGTACTTTAATTGTTTTCATCTAACATCGAGGATGTGTACAAGTAGTGTATATTATGTATATATACTAAATTCTTTCTATAAATAATACCTTCTTTTCAAATAAAATAGAAAAATAAAAAACAAAAATAAAAACAAAAAAAACAAAAAATCAAATAAAAAAGTTCACTCATGGTCTTGCATTTCATCAAACATCTCGTGCATTTCTTGGTTGGTATATTCCTGACACATTCACTGTCACTCAAGGCTTGAGGATTTGAAGACACTAAATTTCTGAGATCTTAAGAATCCGAGCTAACCAACTTTAGTCATTAGGATTTTTAAAACTTAATAATCCACACTTCCTTAGTTTAAAAGATTTGAGCGCTATATTGCACTCAATCTCTACCTTCTAAAGAATATGATCAACACATCACTTTCACAACTACATGATTGACGAGATGAGTTGAGTTATCACTTGAGGAACTAGGACTTGAGATTTGAGTATAGACCCGATCTAATGAAATTCGAGGATGGGATAAAGTTAGTGAAGACTCCAAGAAACCTGAGTGTCAGCAAAATCCTAGCCAGTATGTGAACAAGTTCGCATGCAATCGTTTGATATTGACATATGTGCCAGGGTATGATGAAACTAAATAATTGTTGATCAGTATGCGTCAACTTTTGGTAAAAGTAGTAGAGCTAGCCACGTATGAAATAAAAATAAAGAGTAGTTCTCTCATACAAGAAAAATCTCTACCATTACAAAGTCAAATTCAAAAGAGCTTCCACCCAAAGACGAGTGCTCCCAACCATTTTCAAAGTATCCACTTGGACCAAATGCTCTTAGGACCAAGGAGTCAGTCTAGCACCATAAAAGGTCTCTGCATCGTATAGTGATACAAGTCTGGGTGTCGAAGGTATCTTAGATACTCAAAAGAGACACACCTCAGTGTACTCCCAAAAAAACAAGTGCAGACGACTTTGAATTCTCTTGACGAACACATTGATCAACAAAAATAAAAATACATGTGTTAAGTAATAAGGTACGCAAGAGGTCCCTTATTCCAATGAGATGGAGAGAAAAATATACATAATCCTATGCACTCCATCATCTGGCCATCCATATACACTTTCAAGTCTGATGAACTAATGAGACGGTTGACTGAAGCAAGAATCGACTTATTCCCTAGTGTTGAGGATTATATCTATAGGAGAGTCTCTTGGTTTGGGACATTGGGTGACATCTTGACTCGGCTCTTATGAATGCATTACACTAAAAGTCATATTCTTATATTATATGTGCAAACAGAGAGTCTGATAAATAGAAAAGTTGGATTCCTTTTGATTAAAGCATG
Organism: Ottelia alismoides; assembly: GCA_037367405.1. Classification (NCBI taxonomy): domain Eukaryota; kingdom Viridiplantae; phylum Streptophyta; class Magnoliopsida; order Alismatales; family Hydrocharitaceae; genus Ottelia; species Ottelia alismoides. Next base: position 330,686 of record JAZKJV010002494.1, on the reverse strand, counting down.
ATTGAGCCCATAAGTTTAGGATCACTCAAATTAAGGGTCTTCTATGAATTGAGCTTTGAAAATTCACATGCACAGTCACAGATTTATCCAACTAAGTCATTCATTCATTGATGCTCAGGGACGAGCATGTTTCAAGTACAGGGGTATGATGAATCTCAGACTCATCATACTAAAATCGGTCAATTAGACTCTATTCTCCAAAATCCATATGCATTTAATAATTAATATAACATCATTAGCATTCATACATGTGTAAATAATGTTCGCATTTCATCATGCATAATTGCATAATGTGTAAATTAGCCTAAAAATATGCTAACTTCCTATATTTTTAATTAATTCATCCTAACTCTGATTGGCCTAAAACTGCTTCCATTGTGTAGATATTATTAACAAGAATAAAAAATACAAAAAATACTAACTCAAATAAGTGTTAAATAAACCCAAGTCTTATTTCACATCCGGCGAACTAAAACGCACATATCTCCCTCATACAATGTTCGATTTCGGTTACTCACTTTTAAAGTACTCCATTTTAAAATACCTATAAAAGAAGATCAATTTCATAAAATTTAGAGCTTATATGTGAAAGTTGGGTTATTTGCCTCTTTTGCGCATTTTATCTTGTTGCGATTTTTGACCTGAGTTTTTATTTACATAATTAGCCATTTTTATTTTATTTCTTTTTCACTTGTGTTCTTTGATGAAAGTTTTATCAAGCGACATAAAAATACAAATTTAGATCAAGACTAAAATCAAAGAAACTAACTGTGTACGAGTGTCCTCTGTGAGTCTGTACAAAAATCTCGTGTCTACTTCTATTTTATTTCCCTATTTTCTTACTTATTCGAAATCCAAAAAAAATTAGTGTGCAAATATTTTTCTTGCATTTATCACACTTTTCTATAATTTTTATCCTCTTTTAAGCCACCAAAAAAATTGTAAAATCCAAAAAGCTGGTTTTCTATACACATGGAGACCATAAAAATACCACTATGTACAAATGACCTCTTTTGCTCCCGAGTCCTTCATGAAGATTGTAGATCTTGTCGAGATGAAGAACTATCATGAAGGAATTTTTTCGATCTGAGGTCTTATTCTATTGTTTTTTAAATTTTCTTCATCTTTCAAATTTGAATTTTTTGGGCTGTCACATGGCACCCCACTTCTCTCTCCTATCCTCCATCCTGGTCACGTGCCACGCATGTGACCTCTCCTCCTCTCAGGTCACATGCGTGCACGTGACCTCTCCTCCTCTCAGGTCACGTGTGTGCACATGACCCCTGCCCCCTCTCCTTCCCTACAAATGCCGATGCCACCTTACGTGGAATGCCTCCATCACTCTCTACTCCATGTAATGCCTCCACCACTTTTCTTTCCTCCGGCCGTTACAAGGCTGCCCTCTCCTCCTTCCCATAACTCCTCACCTCTACCTCCTAAGAAGCACGATGATCGATGCACCCAGCAACCCTTCCGCCATTTCAGGAGGGAAAACCCTTGACATCCTACACTCAGCCTTGGTGACAACAAGGTTTGGACATAGGGAGACCTCCAGTGAGATCCAACTGCCCTTGCCTACTGCCACGAGCTTCCAAGCTCGTGTGAGCTCAGGTTCTCTAGCCCTTGAGTGAAGATCCTATCAGAAGCTTCGAGCTCCTCTCCCTAGGCGATTCACCCATGTCTTCTCCAGGTACCTCCCCCCTTCTTCTTCGATTTTTCACACTCAACCCACTCCACCTTAGTTTACACTGAAAGCACCACTACCTCCATCGCACCACTCCCATCTTTGCTCGTCATCATCATACTTCCTCCCCCTTCTTCTTGATTCAAGAACTACCTCCGCAACCTCCGACCTTGCAGGGGTCGAACACCTACGAAGACTTGCCTCCTCCACCTTGACAGAGTCTCCCCACTCGCTCCCCGACCAACCACACATCGCTTCGGCTAGTCTCTAAACCCTGTGGGTGTGTTCGTTTGGGGGGTTACCCCCCACTTTGGGTGGGTTACCCCCAAAACCCATATTTCTAACCCACTTGTGGGGTCCACCATCTTTTCATCAAAAAAATTATATATTATACCATCATATAAAATACTCAACTTCTACTCACTATTCCAAATTTCAATACAATCACATCACAACAACTACCCACTTTTTCAAATTTCAATACAATCATATCATAACAACTATCAACTTTTTCAAATTCCAATACAATCACATCACACAAACCTTCTCAACCCTTAACCCACCAACCAAACACACAAACACAAAACCGGGTTATCCACCCCTGGATAACCCACGAACCAAACGCACCCTGTAGGTCTCTAGAATACTTAAGTTGTCGGAATCACAAGGACCACCCTGATCTCGAAGCATCTCATTGCTCCATCCTCATCGATAGCGAAGTCCAGGTCCTCTCCGAGCAACGCCACCTTCGCATCATCTTCGTAGAGCCATCAGTGGGCTTCCCTGACCTTCACCGACGCCAACATAATCTAGAGAAGATCGGAGGGGGTCATCGGAGCTCTACCCATATGTCGTTGCCTACGAAGGAAAGGGGAAGAACACAAGCTTCATCCATCATTGGATCTGATCTTGTCGATTTGATCTAACATCCCAGATCCCCTCCGTACCTTCGTATGAAGCAACTGTGTGACCCTAGCCTCGGGAGCTCCGAGGTTGTTCCCCTGCCTGTCTGAGCCTCGGGCATCATCGAAGCATCAGTCAGAGCCACGTGTAGGCTTGGCCCCCAAGCCTCAGCCTCGTCGCCCCCGAGCCTCCTCCAAATTCTACACGTCATACCCATGTGTTTGGTGGGAAAATTACATAAGGGTCCCTCGCTAGCTCAGTCATATGTTGCGCATGTGACACATGGGAAAAATTGTACACAAGCCCCCCGTGATTTAAGGATATTACAAAAAGGTCCCTGCTAGTCGAGGCACGTGTGGCGCACATACCTTTTGGAGAATTTGCAGAACATGCCCTTGGGTTTTGATGATACAACAGAAAGACCCTCGTGCCAAGGGAAATTTACATAATGGATCCTGCAACTTTCAAAAATCACAGATAAGTCCCTTCAAAAACTCTTTTGATATAAAAACTTCCATTTTTCTTGCATTTTAGTCCCTGAACTTCATTTTGGCATATCTTTCTCATGTGAACTCAGTTTTTAATGTACAGTATATCGTTTCGAAGCCTATTCTATAATTTTTAATATTATATATCTTGTGGAAAAATCTGAGGTTGATTACTGTTATTTGAACCTCTTAATTTGTGCAAGCTTGATTAGTAATATATGTATGCTACTTTATTGAGAAAAGTTGATCTAACCTGCAGGTACCCATTTGAGGAGATTTAATTTGATTTATTCTCCATTGATAATTGATCTTTTTAATAAATGAATTAATCTTTGCAGGGGTATATGCGAGGAAGTAAAATAATCCAATTCCTTGATACTTTATTTGAGGAGTCTTGAGTTGATTAATCTGCTGACTGTCGAATATTATTATCAAGGAATTCGATCTGTTGTTAGAGACTCGTGATTCCCCTGATATTTGATATGATTAAAGGCTATTATTTTTTAGGAGTGATTTATAGAGGAATAAGGGGCCATAGTATCTTGATAAATTCTTGCAGGATAAAACTTTGATGCAATAATCTTTTTGGCCTTCATTTGAAATATTGATTGATATATATTTCTGGATTTGATATCTTTTGATTTGTGATTTAATTTTGAGGATATTGATTATTATTTGGAGTAAAAATCGTAATCTCAGATCATGTGCTGAATTATTCTCTCTGATATTTTTCGCATCGCATCATCATATTTTCCATTTCATTTTCAACACAGAAATTATCTTAGTAATTTAATTAATTATTTAACTTAATTTAAAACCACACAACTAGAATTTACCGTTCCATGTGTTCGATCTCGGTAGACTTGCCAAGTATAAATATTCCATAACATTCAAAATTTGTGATTTTTGATTGACCGAAGATCACCTCCTATACTACAATTCTCAATTATTAAAGGGCGATTTTCAAGCTCATCAACTAACTCATCTAAGAATAACACATACCAGCAAGCATTTAATCTGTCATTTATTCGTTAAACTTATCTCATAGGGATAATTCCGACAAATGGAAATTTCCATTAACCTTGCATTATCTGAAATATATCAAACCTCTCATCTGGATAATTTCGACAGGTGGAGCAAACTACTACTCATACAAACACTATCATAAAACCACCCAAACCACTACCCATCGGCTAAGGTACACGATGGCGGAGGGCATATATCAAGGCATACGATTTTGCACATTGATCATTTAAATCTCAATACCAAATAGTAGTTGGAATCACAATTTCCTTTATTAACTTAGAATACTGAACAAAGTATCAAGACTCATAATCATTCATGTCAACATTTGATCACCATACATCTCATTCTATCTCGTCACGTGCACTGACAATTACAACATAAATATCCATATGGTCTAGCTTAGCCCCTTTTAGTAAACTCATCCTTTACCATGGTACTTTACAAACTCATAAATTGATCCACTAGGACACTAATGCTTGACCTCTCATGATGTAACCATTCAATTATCTAACTTTATAAATATGGATAGTCTGTGGTCTTGTCCCATACCGGATCTCACGTTATGACTCCATGGTACTAGGTACTTGAAATAACAATTTTATAGAGGGTCGTGTCAATCCACAAGGCGGATCAATAGTTACTAAGTTGACCACTCAAGAAAATCACTAAATTCAACAATTAACCCACAAATAAAAATAGCAATAAAGATAAATGTGCGGAGCTAAAATTTATTATATTTAACTCTACAAAATGTGTGTATAGTACATGTATGTAGAGTCTCGAACACAGGGAGCAAACTGTACATTGAGAAAATTTTAATTTTTATATTTTTCAATTGTTTTTAATTTTATACTATTTATTTACTTTTTATATTTTTGAATTTTTAATTTCATTTTATTGTTAAATATATAGTATAGGAATATATGAGATTATATATATATATAAATAAGATAAGATAATTATAAATAAACTTAAAGATAATAAAATACATGAAATACAATATTTTTGGCTTTTATATAATTTTCTACTATTTTTTATGTTTTTTCAAGTAATCTTGCTAACTTTTAGGTATTTTTCGAGTGAAAATATCCCAAAACAGGGATTAAATAAATAGACTGAATTGACTTAAAGATTAAAAATAGAAAAAAGTGTCAAAAATTTTCCAAATCAATTATAATATATAATAAATAATATAAAGAAAATTATAGAATAGAACTAAATATTTTTGGAGTTTTGGAGATTTTTATGTTTTTATAAAGGATTTTAGAGCTTTTTATTTTTTTATCTTTTTTTTTCTATTTTAAGGACTTTTGGTCTAGAGTTGTAAATTACTAAAATAAACAATATATATATTTTTTATAATTTCCAAAAAAGAATTATATTTTTTGGTATTTTATAAGTCAAACATGGGTAAAATGCTATATTTTTTATTTTTAGAAAGGTAAAATGCCTAAAATACAATTTTAGATATATAGTGTGGATGTATACACTATCAGACACAATACCTATTTTCGTGTATTTTTTGAACACAGATGGTATTTTTAATAAATGAAAAACAATCACAAAAATTAATGTCCTAGAAAAAGCATAAATATAATTAAAATTAAGCTCATGGTTGTTTTTGCAAAAATCCCAAAAATTTCAACTAATAATAAAAATTACAAGAATAAATGTAAAATACAAAACTCACAGGTGGTTCTATGCAAAATGGTCACCTCACATGGGACGACATGTGAGGTGACTTGGCATGGACCCAAAGGCAATATTAAGTAAAAGCAAGGGGTTCCTTGCAAATTTGACAAAATTTTATACTAAAAATATAAATTACATGGCTAATATGAAAATAAGAATAAAAACATGGGTATGGATGAAATTTAACCCCATAAAGCACAAAGGAGGATAACTCAGATGTCTTTACTTGCAACGTCTCTCCCTCTCCGCGCATGATGACAGTTTGTTGCTGACGCCCAGGATTAGATCCTTGGGAAGGATCTAACGATCGAAGCTCCTCCTGTTCTGACGACAACTGCTTTGTCTTGGACCCGATCTCTGATCCAACGACAAAGGAAGTCTCTCGAAGAACAAGCCGAGAACTCGCGGGAGGTGAGTTTGAATCCGATGCTATACGCAGCTTCGGTCCCCCAAGCCTCCACTGAGCATCTCCTCGCATTCCTGCCGATGTACCCCATAGCCCTCAAAGATTGTCGAGACCCATTGTTGGGGTCCTGGCAGCTCGGAGAAGATGTCGGCTCCAGGCATCTTCCTTGCTGCTCAAAATCGATCCAGCTGGGCCCTTTGCCTCCGGGTCCTGCAAGAAAAGCACACACATGCAAAAATGGGGTTCCTGGGAGTTTTGTTGATGGAGATGTGAATGATGGGGCGTTGCGGTGTTATCCAACAAAGGGGTGGTGGAGGAGAACGAATCTCTTGACCCAAGGAGGAACAGGGGAGTGGAAGGTGTAGGGATGCATAGAAAGTGAAGGGGAATGAAGAGGCGATGGAGTATCGGTAGGAAAACTATCGAATGTACGGTGGAGGGTTCGCCGGAGTTAAGCTACAACGAACTACGAATGGGCTAATTTAGGCTAAGATACTTAATGAAAACTAAAACTAATAACGAGAAATTAATTCTATAGCTAAAGTCTATCTAAACAGCGATAAAAATTGACCTCGAGTGGTCAGGAGCCACTAGATGGACCTCATGGCGGTGGACCGATGGAGATGACGGAATCCACCTCCACACCAATTCCTCAATCCTCCTACTATTGGGCGAGGTAGCTGTCACCTTCCTCGAGCCTTGAGATGCAAAAGGGGAGAGAAGACTCAGAGCAAAAGCAATTCAAAAAAATGGAAGAAGGAGAAAGTAGAGATTTTGTACATGTGACAAAGTGGGATGGTAGATCGATGTCGAGAGGTTGATTCAGAGACCCAAAAGGCACACGAAAGAGAGTAAATCAAGGAGAAAAAGTTAAAGAGGAATCATTCCCAATCGATGCTTGTATCGATGGGAGAAAAAGGGAGATGGAGAGGTCAAACATCAGTCTGATAGGGCTAGGCTAGACGTCAAAGGGTTGACTGAGGTTAACTCTTGACGCAACCTGGTTGGTCTACGTGGACTAATCGGAGAAAAGCTGGTTTTAAATTATTTAAAAAATTAATATTAATTAGTAAATGAATTAATTAAATTTAAGTTATAAATTGGAAAATGTTTATTATTATTTTAGTATTTTAATATGATTTTTATTTATTTATATGGGTTTATTTATTATAATTTATTTATAGGTATATTTAACTATATTATGTCATTTTATTGTTATTTTGTATTTTATTATTATTTATATTTATGTTTTATTATTTATTTTCTTAATTTATATATTTATAAGTTATTTTAATATACATAAACATATTTTTATTTTAGTTTCTTGATGTAATATGTACACTTAAATAAATAGAGGTAGATAATATATAGATATAAATATAGGGTAAAATGGGGCTGCCCCCATGGGGGGAGCTAAGTTAGCTCCCCCCACCCCATTTTGTTCGGTTTTTTATTTTTTTGAAAATTTCTTCCGTAGATTTTCATCAATATATCCCTATATTTTGTCATTAAAATTTTATTCGAAACAGAGACTCCTACGTCCTACATCCAGACATGGTCGTTTTTAGCAATTCTGTTACCGTTAAAAAAATGATTGTCTGGATGGAGGCTGTAGGAGTCTCTGTTTCACACAAAATTTTAATGACATAATATAGGGATATAGTGATTAAATTATATGAAAGAAATTTTCAAAAAAAAAACCAGACGAAGTGGGGCAGGGGGAGCCAAGTTAGCTCCCCCAAGGCGCAGCCCCGTTGAACTCATAAATATTTATATTCATCTATATATTTTGTATATTATTTTATTTTAGTATATTTTTGATGGTTTTATTTTATTTCTATATTTTTAATAGAATATAAATAATATTTAAAAGGTTATAAAAATATATAATGAATAAAATAATTAAAAGAATCCCCTTATATATATATTGTACATTAGGGATCCAAAACTTAACTTTTGTATTTTAACTCCAAATTAAGTAAAACTACCATCATTAAATAGGTTATTAAAAGTTATATACAATTAAAGAGATTTTGGTACATTTTGAGTTCGTACGGAGAAGATATGGATCTGGGAAGTTTGCATTTTGGATTTTTATTCTGAGTATAAAATGTACGTTGTATATTATCTTGATGTGAAATCAGTTTTGTATATGTATTTTTATTTACAACTTTTATGTACAAAGTTTAGTTATTTAAGGTATCGAAAATAAAGAATAAAATGGGTCCCAAAATGAATTATTTGGCAAAATAAATTGGGAATTATATTGTATTTTTGGCCCTTATCTCCCCCTACTTTGTTCCTTGTCGACCGAGTCATCAAGATGCCTAGGTCTCAGGATTTAGGGTCATAAAATACCTTTGCCATTTTATTCTTTTTCTTTTCTTTTATTTATTCTATAATTTTGGCATTAAAAACTATATTTTATATACAATAAATAGAATAAATAATGAATGTTAATTTGTACAAAATAATTCCATTTACATGCATTTAGCTAGGATTTTTAAGGCCAAAATGATAGAATAAAGTGGTGAAATGGAGATTCATCACCCCCTATACTAGACTTTGCTAGTCCCTAACAAACAATTATGCAATAAGTGCGGAAAATAAAAATAAAGAAAATAAAATGAAAGAAATTGGTATGATTTTAATTCTTGAACTTGTCTTCACAAAATCAAAGTTTGGAGCTTAAGTTGGACCTTCGGATTTTAGGTGCAATCGGACCTTATTGGGAAATGGATTTGAAATACAACAACCTCTGAGAATCACAAAACCCTACTCAAGTCTCCTTAATAGCCATGTTAGAACAAATTAACTCACACACAAACCCTTGTGGCTATGAATCTATCTTGGACAATATGTGTGATACATAGCTCTCCTCGGCTAAAGAGGTAAAAGTCAGTCTTCTCCAACATGGTGACCCTGATTCCACAATACAACAACTCTTTCCTCGAGAAGCTTGGTATTCCCTTCTAAATTCAAGTACAACCAGCTCAAGAAGAGGAGGTGGAGAGAAGAATGGATGGTAGCTAGTGTAGTTACCTATTCTAGGATACTTGACCAATATATCCAAGTCATCCGGCTACAGGTTCACATACATATGACTTTCAAGCTCAAGCTAGCTTATTGACTATACAAATGTATACATACTCTGACATGCATTTTATTTTCAATCAGGCCTGTCCACTTTTTTGGAGTTTCTGATTTTACATTTTTCTTGAATACTATATACAACAACATTTACATAAGGACTTTTTCTTCTTGAGCCAATAGGCAATCCCTCTTTTGAAGCTTCATTGCATCCCAAAACTTTTGTCTTTAGACCTCATGGCTACTGGCTTGGGTTGGGGTACAATGGCTACAAATATGCGACTTTCGATGTTTCCATTGGCTTGGTCTCATGCCGACAAATCCAACCCTCTACCACTTCAACTGAAGTAAGCAAAGTATAATGTGCAAGTGCACAAGCTAGGTCATTATCAACAACAATTGTGCATGTGTTCCGAAATATTCTACTAAGGCAATCAAGATGACAATGAACCAAGTCTCACGATCTCAAAGAATTAAGTCTAGCAGACCTGAAGCATCTCAATTCTAGTTCATATAAGGTTCCTATGATTAAGTAGATTTAAGGTCCAACCAAGCTCCAATCTTCTGATTTTACTTAGACTTGTTTAATTGTTAATTCAATCTGAAAAATGTAAATGCTAGGCATAATGTAGAAAATGTTTTTGTGATGTTAAATTTCTGATTTTGAACATTTTATGGATTTTGAAAAAGGTTTTGCAAATTTTATGCAATTTTTGAAAAGGTTTTTGCAGATGTTTTTGGGATTTTTAATTTTGCAAAATTTTAGGGATTTTTCAAAACAAAGTTTTTTTAGAAAAGAAATAGGTACATATATTTACACGGGAGTGCTTCTTATTATTTACAAGGCTTGGGTTTTAGGAATTTATAAGATTGTATATATAAGATTTGTAAAGGATTTATTTACTTAAGTTATGTACACATTTCTCAAAATAATTTGAAAAGACTTTTGCAAATATTTTCAAAACCTTTTTTGAAAAATAATCTGACAAATAATTTTTACAAACATTTTACAAAATTTGAAAATCATTTTGCAAATGTTTTTCAAAACTATACATAGATTTTTCAAAATATTTTTGCAACCGTTTTTCCAAACATTTGCAAACATATTTTCAAATCATTTTATTTCACACAAAGAGAAGAAATTTTTACACACAACATATTTTTACAAAGGTTGAAAATATTTAACAAAATATTTTGCAAATATTTTTTAAAAGATTTTACAAAAAGATTTTCAAACTATTTTTCAATTATTTTGCAAAATTTTTTTGACATGATTTATTAATCAGTATATGCCAAAAATTTTATTGAATTTTATACAAGTATGTAATTAATTATATTTTAGCCATATTTATTGAAAATACGAAAGTACGAGTTATGGCTAAAGTGTATACGAAGTATATATGACCCTCCTATACTTAGCTTGAGCTATATCCTCATAGATCGGAGAGAAAAAAGAGGAAACATAACTTGTACTTAGTATAGAAAATCCTATACTACAATAACCGAATAAAGAATAAAAGAAGGAAGAAATGAATGAATGGGAAATCGACTGTCCCCTCGTACTTAGGATGAGATAATTTTAAGTATGATAGACTGTACACAAGGCAGGGAGGGTCAACGATGGTAATGAACAAATCATTAGCTCGGCCTGTACCCACTATACTTAGGGTAATAATATCCTTAAGTATATATAGAGTGCCAGAAGTTGAGGAGACGGGTGAGGGATCAAAGAATGAACAACTCAAGGTATATCCCCTATAATTAGGACAAAGTATGCCCTAAGTATAGCAATGAAGAAGGGGTGGCACATTTTTGGAAGAAAAAAGAAAATGAAAATGAAAAGAAGAAAAGAAGAAAGATCACTCAACTCATCCACCTCACCTATACTTAGGACAAAGTACATCCTAAGTATGGCAAAACCCATGAAATGAGGTGGATGAGAAAAAATGGTAGATGGAAAGAAATAGAATGAAAGCGGATATACAAAGAGGTGGATGTACAGATATCGAGAAGGTCGAAAGCAAACCTTCTTGAGTGATTGCAGATGAATGGATCTCATAAGGTGTAGGTCGATATTGGGGTCATCAACAGATACAAACTAATCATGATCGACCTGATAAAGATCCTCAACAATCTCAAAGCAGAAAGGCATGATCTGGTTAGTGGAAGTAGTATGGTCATGCTCGGCCTGGGAAGTCTCTGCTAGGTCAGAATCGAAAGTCCCCAGTTCCTTGATGAAAGAAATAAGGTCCCATTTTGACCTCTACAGTCTCTACTAAATCTTCCCTCAGCTCTAAAGTGTCTATAGTGTAAATACCATAGATGTCATCAATACATTGCCACTTACTAGAAGGGGGAACTCCAAGTTCTATGCTTTCTGATTCTTCCTCACCAAAGAGGAATCCTCTGGTCTCAGTATCATCCATCATAAAACAAACATCTCTGATATCCATATCAAAGTCATAGTCCTCAGGGTCGTTTAACACATGCACACTCTCGTCAGATGCGAGTTTCTGGTCAGTGGTAAGTGAAATGATCAACATGTCGCTCCCGACATCGGAATGGAAGTGAATCTATCCATATCCATAATCAATAATGGCTATCACAGAGGCAAGACAAGACCACCTGGAGATTATTGGAGGATGGCTTTACTAGGGTGAATGTCTCCATGGGCAATACGACAAAGTCATAAGCGAAGCTCAAGCTCTGAATCTGAATGACAACGTTCTCTAGAATACCCTTCGGCATCTTCATTGATACATCAGTAAATTGACAAATCATCACGATTTTCTCGAGAGGCCCTAGATGAATAGATTGTACAAATGAGAAGGGTATTATGTTAATCAAAGAACTGTTGTCAAGGAGAGTGTGATAATATGAACGGTCAGAGATGGTGCAATCACAAGAGGTGTGATAGTGTTACCTTTCCTAGTGTGTGTGCACAATAAGTGATGGCATAGGATGTGTCCATGGTCAAAATGTGTCGCTCAGACCTGCTCCTTCACTTTCTCTTCTTGGGTTTAGGTGCAGATAATTGGGTCATGGCCTGGCAAAGTGGGGCCTCAATAATCTCATGAATAACTTCCACCACTTCAGGTTCAATCAACATTTTTTAAGATTTTGGATCTCTTCCATACAAGGGAGGAGATCAGAATCATCATATACACAAGGATGACTATGAGAACTCTGTACGGTGTCATCCTTGGGGTCAAAGGTGGGAACTATGTGAGTGTGCGTGTGGTCAAGGGGGCTACCAAGGGTGCCTTCTCCTCACAAGCTGACTCGACTGTGTGTCTCCCAGACTTTTTTTGTATTTTAAGTTTTTCTCATTTTTTTGTGTTTTGGGCGATTGCAATCTCTCATAGGTGTCCTCAAATGATATCATCAAACGGTGAAGCGAAACTGTGGCTGTTATTTATACTAGCGAGGTCATCAATCCTCTTCTCATTTGCTCCGTCATCTGGGTTAAGTGCTCAAGAGTGGACTCCATGAGAGGTGACTTCAACAGGTTAATCTTGGTTGAGTGGAGTGGTGGGAAATGTGAGGGTTCTGGTGGTGTGTAAAAATACAAGGTCTGACACTGTGGATGAGGCGGCTATGTACAAGAAGAAAACTTAGGAGCAAAATCCTCCTGGTAAATGGACGTGGACCGGTTGGAGGGTATGAGGGATCCACAAAGTCCGGATAAAAATCACTTAGTATGTCATCTCTGAAACAAAAGAAAGTGTTCGAGAGAACATAAAAGTCAAATCAAGATGTGCGAGAAAAGGGTGCAATTGTTCAGAGAAGATCTAGTATAAATACAAACAATCACAAACAAATATACACAAAACAAACCCCTCAATTCATATATTTAACACAATGAGGACCATGAAAGTTCGATCTTCTCATATTTTTAAATTTTAGAGTTAGGCGATAAAAACAAAGTTGTACAAGCACGTAGGTAGGCATGGGATTGGGGCACTATCCTTAGTGTCTAAGTGGAAAATAAAATGCAAATACAATGAGGGGGTTAGTCTTCCCAAGATAAGAATTTTTATTTTGATTTTTTATTGTTGGTAATGTTAGCAGACCTAATTTTATTGGTTATCACTTTATATATATATATATATATAATAAAAATGCACGAACCTAACAAGGGATCAATTCTTTTTAGCTCCTAGGTAATCAAAATCAGAGGGAGAAGGCAGAAATGTAATGTAGGTTGCAAAACGATGACATATGCTCACATAGAAGACTCACAATGATTCCCAACGCTCTCCATGTAGGATGCTAAGCAGAATTGAAACCTATCTGCATGCAAATGCAATCCGATAAAAGCACCCTAGAGTAGAATATACTACTAGCGTGAAGCACTAAATGCCAATTAACTGGATATAAAACCTAAGTCCAATCTTGGGAACCTCTATGTGCCCACCACAGTGGATCCTGCAAGCACTGTATGAGGTTCCACGCGGCACACGATCTTCCAAACAATTAACAATTACAATTTGACTAAGTCCAAAAGCAAATATATAGGTACATAAGCTAGGGACAATCACAGAAAACAAATAAAAATAAAAGTGAAAATAAAGAAAAATAAAAGTGATAAAAACATGATAAAAATGACGAAGCCCCAAAGCAACCAATCGCTCGGTCACTTCATCTTGTGAAGTTGCAGTGTCCTGAGAGTCGAAGTTATTACAATTAAAGTATCTCTCTCTCACTTTAAATTACAAATGAAATAAATATACAAAAATGCTAGGTGGTAGTGTCTCCTGAAATTCCTCTAAGCTATCATATGTCACTTTCTCCTATCGGCTTGTGCTGAATAGGCGAATCCGCTTCATGTAGGTGCACATGCTCTTCTAGGAGTGCCTCCCTCGACCCATGGTTCCTCACAACAAAATAAAACAAGAAGGGTGATTAGGCAGATCGACAATAATATCGAATAAAATGAAAAAGAAATAAAGAAACAAATGGACAAGAAAGAAGAAACATACAAAAATCCAATCTATGCAGTGTTGCTACCCGGCAACCGCGTCATTTGATTCGTGTCAATCCACAAGGCGGATCAACAATCGTTGAGTTGACCACTTAAGAAAACTGCTAAATTCAACAATTAACCCACACATAAATATAGAAATGCAAATAAATCTGTCAAGTTAAAATTTATTTTTTTAACTCTACAAAATGTGTGTATAGTACATGTATGTAGACTGTCAAACACATGGAGCAAACGATAGATTAGGCAACTTAATGTGCAAAATTCTGTTCCTCTTCTTGTTTAAGTATTTTTGTATGGGTTTCTAATTTTATATTTTTTATGGATGTTAATTTATATATTTTATAATATTTAAATTATATATTTTATTTACTTTCTATATTTTCAGATTTTTAATTTCTTTTTTAAATATATAATATAGAAATATATTAGACTATATATACAATATAAGGTAAGATAATTATAAATACACTCAAAATAATCAAAATACAATACATAAAATGTTTTTGGATTTTATATAATTTTCTACTAAATTTATGATTTTTCAAATAATTTTGCTAATTGTTAGGTATTTTTAAACTAAAAAATATCTCAAAACAAGGATTAAATAAATAAGTCAAATTAATTTGAAGATTAAAAATAACAAAAAATGTCCAATATCCCAAATCAATTTTGATATATAATAAATAATATAATAAAGTTACATAATAGAAATCAATATTTTTGGTTTTTAGGGGATTTTTTACGTTTTTGTAAAGGATTTTGGAGCTTTTAAATTTTTCATATTTTTATTTTTCTATTTTAGGGATTTTTGGTACGGAGTTTTAAAATAGTAAAATAAACAATATATATTTTTAGAATTTTCCAAAAAGGTTTATATTTTTTGGTATTTTATAAGTCAAACAAAGGCAAAATTCTCTATTTTTTTTAGAAAATAGGTAAAATGCTTAAATGCAATTCTAAAAATATAGCGTGAATGCGTACACTATCATACACAATACCGTATTTGTGTGAATATTTAGAGAATGGATGGCATTTTTAATAAATGAAAAACAACCACAAATATTAATGTCCTCTAAAGGGCATAAATGTAATTAAATTAAGCACAGGGTTGTTTTGCAAAAAATCCAAAAGTTTCCAATTAATATTAAAAATTTTACAACTAAATGCAAAATACAAAACCTATAGGGAGGTCTATGCAAAATGGCTACCTCACATGAGATGTCTGGTAAGGTGACCTAGCATGTACCCAAAGGCAATATTAAGAAAAAGTAGGGGGTTCCTTGCTAATTTAAAAAAAAGTTTTAAACTAAAAATACAAATTATAGGACTAATATGAAAATAAAACAAAAATGCAGGAAGGATGAAATTTACCCTCCAAAGCACGAAGGAGGACGGTTCAGATGTCTTCACTTGCCACGCATCTCCCTCTCCGTGCACAATGACGGTTTGTTGTTGACGCCCATGATTAGATCCTTGGGAAGGATCTGACAGTCGAAGCTTTTTCTGATCGAACGTCTTCTTAATCTAGGACATGGTCTCCGATCCAACGAGGGAGGAAGGCTCTTAAAGAACAGACCACAAAAGGCAAGTTTGAATCCGATGCTATGTGAAGCTCTGGTCACCCAAGCCTCCACCGAGCGCCGCCTCACATCTGTGCTGACGTCCCGCAACTCCCAAAGCCCTCAAAGATGGTCGAGATCCGTTGATGGGGTCTTGGTAGCTCTAAGAAGAAGTCGGCTCCTTACAGCCTTCTTGTTGCTCAAAATCAACCCAGCTAGGCCCTTTTCTTCCAGGTTTGCAAGAAAAACATATGCACGCAAAAATGGGGGTTCCTTGGGGGTTGTTAGTGGAGATGGTGAAAGATGGGGCGTTGCAGCATTCTCTGGTGAAGGGGTGGTGGAGGAGAACATATCTCCTGATCCAAGGAGGAGCAGGGTGAGTGGAAGATTTAGAGATGTAGAGAAAGTGAAGGGGAATGAAGAGGGAGCGGAGTGCAGGTCAGAAAACAATCGAAGGTACGATGGAGGGTTCACCAGAGTTAAGCTCCAACGAACTATGAATGAGCTAATTTAAGCTAAGGTACTTAATGAAAACCAAAACTAATAATGAGAAATTGAATAGAAAATAATGGCTATCTAAAAAGCGATAAAAATAGACCTCAAGTGGTCGGGAGCCACGACTTGGACCTCACGGCGGTGGATCATCGAAGATGATGGAATCTACCTCCACACCTATTCCTCGATCCTCCTACTGCTAGGCAAGGTAGTTGTCACCTTCCTCGAGCCTTGGGACACAAAAGGGGGAGAAGACTTCGAGCAAAAGCAATTCAAAAATAGAAGAAGGAAAAGGCGGAGCTTTTGTATAGGTGACAAAGTGGGATGAAGATTGAGGTCGAGCGGATGATTCAAACACCTGATCCTCGAGGAATCAAAGACACGTGAAAGAGTGTGGATTGAGGAGAAAAGGAGAAAGATGAGTCATTCCCAATCTATGCTTGTATCGCTGGGAGAATAGGGAGATGGAGAGGTCAAACATCGATCAGACAGGGCTAGGCTAGATGTTAGAGGATTTGACCGAGGTCAACTCTTGACGTAACCTGGTTGGTCTACGTAGACCAACTGAAAAAAAGCTGGCCCTAAATTATTTAAAAATCAATAATGATTATTAAATGAATAATTAAATTGAAGTTATAAAACGAAAAATGTTTATTATTTTCTGTAGTATTTTAATATGATTTTTATTTATTTTTATGGGTTTATTTATTACAATTTAATTTTTAGGGTTTATTTATAGGTATATTTACCTCGATTATGTACCATTTATTTTTATTTTATTATTTTATTTTCTTAATTTATATGTTTATAATTTATTTTAATATACATAAATATAATTTTATTTTATTTTTGTGATGTAATATGTACACTTAAATAAATAGCGGCATATAAAATATATGTATAAATATAGTTTATTCATCTATATATTTTGTATACTATTTTATTTTTAACATATTTTTATTGTTTTATTTTATTCATATATTTTAATAGAATATAAAAAATATTTACATGATTATAAAAATGTGAAATGAATAAAAGAATTAAAAGAACAATTTTTCCTTTTATTTATATTCATTTATATTGTACAATAGGGGTCCAAAACCTAACTTTTACATCTTAACTCCAAATTAAGTAAAACCACCTTCCCTTATTAAAAATTATATACAGTTAAAGGTGATTTTGATACATTTTGAGTTCGTATGGAGAAGATATGGGTATAGGAAGTTTGAGTTTTGGATTTTTTCTGAATAGAAAATGTACATTATTTTGTGTGAAATCAATTTTTTATTTTTTATGTATTTTTATCTATAATTAAATGTACAAAGTTTCTTTATTTGATGTATAAATAATAAAGAATAAAATACCCAAAAATAAATTATTTGGAAAAATAAATTGGGAATTTTATTGTGTTTTTGGCCCTTATCTCCCCCTACTTTGTCCTTTGTCAACCCATTCATCAAGAGGGATGAGCATGGGTCGGGCCTAGGCCGGGCCCTACAGGGCCCAGGCCCATTTATGCTTTTGGGCTTTGGGTCGGGCCTAGGCCCACTAAAAACTTTTTTTGAAGGCCCAGGCTCAAGGCAGCCCAATTATTATGGGTCGGGCCTCGACCGGGCCAGCCCATAATGTCTCAAAAATCAATTGGGCTTGTACCGGCCCAAAACTTATGAGTCTAGACTTGGTGGGCCCATAAACTTGGCGTACCCTCATTTGGTTATTTTGATTTTAATCTTCGTTATGAAGTATTTATTAGTTATTTAGGTCTTTATTATTTAGTTATCATACCATTTTGCACGGATTTGGTCATATCTATGATTCTACAATATCTAATGGAAGAGTTTCATAGAGATATTATATAAACATGTGCAAATAATAGTAAACAAACAGGTTGAAAATGTACCTCAAGTGGATTAATCTGTCAACGTCGTCAACTCCCTCATTAAATCCAGATGAATATATTAAAGTGAGATATCAAAGTCTAGACACATATGGGCTCTGTGCGGGCTAGGCTATCGGGCCTAACAGGCCAAATTTTGGGCTTCTATGCAGGCCAAGCTATCGGGCCTAATGGGCTGGGCTGGGCCAAGCCCGAGTCTGGCCCAATTATTAAATTAGCCTACATCTTAGGCCCAAGCCCGGCCCATAAATAATTCGGGTTCGGGCTGGGCCGACCAAGCCCAATGCTCATCCCTAGTCATCAAGATGCCTAGGTCTCGAGGTTTAGGGTCATAAAATTCCTTTGGAATTTTATTCCTTTTCTTTTCTTTATTCTATAATTTTGGCAAAACACAATTCACATGATCCATTCATGACTCAATAATACTTGGATATCTAATACACGATTCGAATATAGAAATCTTGGGTAATTCTATTATGGGAAAGAGAAATCTCATACACATTGGTTATCCTCCTTCGTACAACAAATGTTCATACTTGTAGATATTAATGATGACATAGTATAACTATGCAGTGACCTAATATCAGATCGAAACTAATACTGGAGATATTGACCATCACAGTTATCCAACTAACAAGTAGAACCACCATACTATTCAATCTAAGTTCTTTCTGATTAATATCCAAATCATTTGCAACTTTATTAGCGTTGATGCACCAATCTCGAGTATTTCCAATATGTTTGCATTCTTCATCGTAGAACACATGGATAACCCGAAGTATATTATCCCATATATTCTTTCTCCTTCTAGTGTCAAGCAGAATATATCTCAATTGGTCATTATGAGACAATATCCTTGAATTCATATCCGTTTCCAAAAACATGATGATGATTGGTGGAATTTGCTTTTCACCAATGTCTCTTGAGCAAGATTTATATTCCGATTTATCGTGTATAAATAATGTATGTTTTTTAATGATCATATATCTCACATTTGCTTAACTCTAAACCATGATGATGGTATATAAATATTGACATTCCATCAACCCAATGGTATGCCAGGCACATGCGTACAGATACATCAACCCAATGGTATGCCAGACACGTGCCTACAGATACATGAAGGTTAATGAAAAACCTGAAGTGCATCATGGAAGCATAAAGATCACATCATATGCGATCGGAGCGACTAGTCATACTAGTGGCTCGGGATAGCGGAATTTTATAAAATTAAAGCTATGGAACCACATGATCCAAGAACACTTATCAAATCGTTTAATCTAAACCATAAATTAGATATCGAAATACCTCTTGAAACATGGTTGCGATTGGAGTCTCTAAAGCAATAGACTGTTTATCGACCTGACGAAGGTTATGTATGCGAGCGTGTTGATGAGATGTGTACTTCTCTCAATCCAAATGTAGATTCAAAGAATGGATCTCCTGATTTCGTCAAATGAAATATGAGGTCTTCTTTGCATACAGGAAGCATCGAAGAAGATGAAAATCCAAAAGCGATCAAAGCGACAGCACAACGGCATGGCGACAATGACAATTCCCTCTAGGTCAAGAAGTGGATGACCACTCTGAGAGACAGAGAGAGGGTGTGTATGAAGAGAATGAGAAAGAGAGAGAGTGAGACTTGCAATTATGTTGTGTTAAAAAAGCTAGAGTTGCCTCTTCTTTTAAAATATTGTGGGAGTCCATGGATCACAATCCATGTACAACATAAAATCAATGGTTGAGATTGATTTGTATCTCTTTCGATGGCCGTGATTTTGTTGTAAAAAATAAAATTAAAATTAATTAAATTAAATTAAATATATTGAATAACCATCAATATAGATCAATTCAATTACATGAAAGGACTAGAAAAGGAGGCAAACTCCTTCCAATTATAGGGGGGCGACTACCTTGAATTAGGACTAAGGGTGGTCGTCCACTCTCCTATTATGGAAGGTGCTCCATCTTTTTCAATTATGTGAGATAATGTATCTCATATAATCTTTTAATTATTTGTAACAACTTTTATTGCAAATATTTCAAAAAATAATTCTAAATTATTTTGACAATTTCTATCATGCCTTTGGAAATTTTGAATAATATTCACAAACCCAAAATAAAATGTAAATTGTATTTTCAATTAATTGTCCAATGTGAATCCAATTCACATCAACATTTTATTTGTAAATAGTATTTACAAATAGCTCTCTCTAATATATTATAAATCACATTTATAATATATATGATTAATATGGATAGTACTATCCACATTATTCATATCTATGATAATTAAATCGTATTTAATTATTTTGGTTCATCATTTTCATGCATATAAATAATATTAATCACATTAACTTTATTAATATAATTAAATCACATTTAATTATCAATTTTTCAGTGCTCACATATATAATTTAACAATAGAATTATTCTTGAACTCTTCCAAGAATAATGCATTTTCTCCGCATATACCTGAAGATAAGGACATTGCATTTGTACATTACACGTATCATGACTTGGATGTTGAGATCATATCTCAAATCTACATATCGGGACCTCTCATAGATGCTTGATTAAATCAAAGCAGTAAATCCAATCTTCTCATTGCATATGAATCACATTCAGATCAATGTCCAACATTTGGACTAAGATTAGATTACTTCTCTACTGTGAGGAGTCAATAAAATACAAACATATTTCATCACTCCCTAGGAGTGGAAACATCATCGTTATACAATCGTTTATGATTACATCTCTCGAGTATTCCTAATACCCGTACATCCTGCATACTAGAAGATCTAGACTAAACCCGAAGTTTTAGATCTTATTTAGACTGTCTTCTTTAGTACTTTATCATTAAGTTTCTCATTTGATCATTAGGTGATTTTATTGAGCATATACTTTCCAAAAGCGTATATCATGCCTAGGTATTGATCGTATACTTTCCAAAAGCATATACAAACCTACAAATTCAGTCAAGCTTCCAAAGCGAGATGATCGTGCATAAATTTGATCTCAATATCTCATGAGTGAGATCATGTCTTCCGATTCAGTAATGAACCTGTATGATCCCTTTAAGAGATCGTATTACTCATATGACCTTGTATGCACACCAACTCATCGAGGTATAAACCTTGATTAGATCATCAACTTATCAGTCTACCAAATGTACATACTCAAACCTATAGTAACACATCTGTCATCGATTAAAGGTTGTGTTCCTATATCATGATAGTATATGGCATAGTTCTTGGTTATCTCGATCTCGTTAAGTAAATTCTTTGACCTAACTTATCCAAATACCATCGAATCTCTATTCCTATACAAGGGACCTACATCAAGAGCTCTGTTAGATATCAACCTTTAGAGAAAGGATTGTCATCTCCTTGTCAGGATGGAGATCCTCTCTTACCAATACCACCGAATCTTTATTCCTATATAGAGGACCTATATCAAGAGGTCTGTTAGATATCAACCTTTAGAGAAAGGATTGTCTTCTCCTTCTCAGGCTAGAGATCTTCTCTTAATAATCACATGATGGTTCTTAATGACTCCTCAATCTAACTCTTTATATATCATCCAACCACCAATCTCTATGATTCAACATTTGAATCAATAGTTGTATGATAATTAAGATGTCCATGGTACATATCCCTAATTGTACTAAGATACCTATAATGCAACAATGTTCTTTATGGTGCATATCAATAACATTTATTGCATAATGTCTACAGTGGGCTTGGATGTACAACTATATCCAACTAGCCCAAAGTGCCATCAATGGGCTAATCTTTTAAACCCAACCCATGTGTTAAGCATAAAGTTTAGAAAAATAGCCTCGTAAGCTGACTATTCACTCTGATCTCGAAAGACTATGCCAAGTCTTTTTGTAGACGCATATCTCATAGTAGTAGTGCTCGCGTCCAATGCGAATGTTGTATATTATGCAACCAATACTCAATTTTGTTAAAACATTATAGTGTCGCTAACACTACAATTCAAGACATGGGGTTACTTCATATGAATATCCTCATTGAAGTATTCATAGAGGATTGCAATCTCGACGTCCATCATGTAGATGTCATAGTAAAGTTGTGTAGCCATAGTTAGCGATATTCTGATGGGTTTAAGCGTGGCCACTTGAGAGCAAGTCTCATTGCATGCGATGTCTTCTCTATGTATGTAGCTCTTGGTTACGAACCGTGCTTTGATGGTCTCTACCTTCTCATAAGGTTCCCTCTTTATATTGAAGATCCATTTACACCTAACGGGTCTTACCCTTATAGGTGTATCCTCGAGGGTCCAATAAAACACTTGTATATAAAGTCTATTTTAGACTTTATTGCTAACACCCATCTCTCCATGTCATGATCCTTGGAAGCTTCATCATATGAAGTCAGATCATTGTCAGACTTAACTAACACATGGAATCCATACCATTTAGGTGATATTACCACCCTCAAACTGATTTGAAGAGGTATGTGTGTTTCATCTTTAATTGTCCTTTTAGTTTTCGATTTCAGGAGTCTTATTATTTTCGTAAGTTCAATAAGTTTTGTGACTTCATTTTTATCTTGATTCTCAAGAAAGTCATCCTCTAAGAATCATATCCTTAGAGATAAAATCTTTTAAGAATCTCAAGGTCATAAAGTAGGTATCCAATATCATTCTTTATATTCCTAATGAAGTAACACTCTATGGTACTAGATTCTAGTACTTGCACACATGACATGGTTATGGACGAAGCAACCCTAAATCCTCAAGTGTCCAACTCTAGGCTAGGTTCTAAGCCATAGCTTATAAGGATTTTTGAGTTTAGATTTGCATGAAATCTTATTAAGGATATATATTGTAGTCTCTACTACATTATGCTAATATTCATCATTGATCAAATCATGTCACACATAATCCAATTGTATCTCCCTACAACTCAATTTGGTTTAGGTGTATTAGGAGGAGTGGTATAGGAATGATATTCTTTTCTCCATAAGATATTCTTTGAATTTATATAATAGGTACTTGCTATCTTGGTTATATAAAATTTATTTCATTTTCCTTCTAACTTTGGTTCTCAGTCAAAATTGTGAAATCTTTGAACATTTCAAAGGTTTCTAATGTGGAAGGAAGAAATCTCATATCACATATCATTAACACTTATTATGATATAGATGATCTACATACATCAATATGTATGAGATCTCAAATACCTTGGCATCTTACACCGTTCCCAAAGAAGGGTGCATTGGACATTTTACTTTGAATATATTATTCATAAGTACTTCAAACAATCTAAAGTTCAATATCTTACTAGCCTTTTGAGCTTATCAATAAACTTATGTCCAAAGCTAGATGTCAGATCATTGTCAAATGATCTTTACCCTCCTTTAGATCCTCTAAGGTTTAATTTTAAGTGTTTAGAAATGTTAATGAACATTCATTAATTTTCTAATACAGTAGAGTCCTCTAGTTGTTAGATTACTATCTGAAATATACCCATCATAACTCTCCATGATAGATTTATTCCAGAATGCATGTTTATTTCCAACATTTGGAAACAAACAATGAATGTATTCTAATACCTAGGTTATAGAGACATTCTTTAAGACCAAGGGCTCTTCCACTGAAAATATGTAGTCCATCTATCAAATGAAGATTGTTGCAACAATTGCATCAACATCCATTTGGATGACTATTAAATCTTAAGACCAAATTTTCTAGTCTTCTAAAACATATGCAACCAATTGCATCTGTTATTAGAAGAATGAGATACAATTATTAGACTTTGATCTTATCTAATAAGCAAGTCAATTTCAATGATTATAAGTATATGTATAATATGCCGATGTGCTATCCGAGTCCTTTTCTAAGGATCCTAGATAGTCTAGATTATCATATCATCAATACAATAGCTTGTTGTTGTATTGGCATTTATTCAACTCTTTAGATGTCATATGTTCGGAAATTACATAAGTACAGTCAACTCTTTAACTTTTCTTCTCGCTTGGGTCAAACCCATGCTTCTAATGCGCTTCCTTAATCTATGAACAACCATTGCTTAAAACAAAGGATCTTTTATGTTGAACTCAAAGATTTCAATATAAGAGTATTTCAACATTTATATATGCTTCATTCAAGTCATACAATATGAGTATTTATGAAGCTTCATGAATGGATTGAGTGTAGATAGTAGAATGATGACATTCATCGCATATCCATCCATCGAAACTCTTAAATCCTTTAGTTCAGGTAGGTACTCAAACATTTTGAGTACATCATCTCTAATTGAACCACCATTATGCATAATGCAGTGAACCATGCCATTCATGATTAAATATCGAGAGAACATATGCATGCCAAAATGTCTTCTTAGTTTTTATAAGAATTTTCAATAATTACGATCATCATCGACGTGATACTTCCAAAGCACATTCAATGAGAGATCAAGACTATAGATACATACAAACCAAAGGTTGTTGTCTTATTATCTATTTAATTTTCATTCCTTATAAATCTGAGGAAACTTGCACATTGCAACCACATACATTATGTGTCTAACTACAAGTACAATATCTTTATCATGGATCCAATCCATGATATTTTATCGGTTATTATTGAGTATAGTTTTGAGTGAGTATAGTGTAGGTTATCTGAAATAAGATAATTTGCATAAATACATATTTACTTTGATTAAGGATTTTATCAAAGCTATCTTGCCTTGTCAACTCTGAAAGTTCATTCCCTTATTCAATTTCAAAGTAAGAGACATATTTACCATTAAAACTCATGCAAGATCTGGGATCTCACTCTTACCTTTGTTACATCCCAATAATATTAGAAACTGCAACTTAGATAAAAGAAGCGGGAACTCATTTTACCTTGCAAGTCCAACTTGCATTTCCTAATTCAATCTTTAACACTGATCCCACCACCCCTACGGCAATGTTGACCCATTGTTAATTGAATCAACCGTCAACATGAATAGAATTTGCTATGCACAATCCAATATCGCCCCAATAATATGAGAAATCAATATTGCGGTCACTACGCGTACGACCTTCCTCTTTCGATAAGCAAAGACTCTGATCTATGTGCACTTGTAGAGTTGTCACTTCGGACATGCATTTCCAACATACAATCCATAGCGACAGAACCCTTCGCCTTAACTGAAGACCATGGATTTCATTTATATGATCTTCCGATTCCCATTCAAAATTTTAATTAATTATTGTGAATCATATTCACATAATCAATTCTTCCGAGGGAATTACTACTCTACTCATAATAGAATGCTTATTTGAATTGGATCTAATTAATTTAATCATAGTAAATCTATTATCATTCTAATCAATCAACCAATAAATAATTAGGGTTTGCTTGATATTACTATATAGTATACACCCTCACTTTAATAATTAGAATACAACTTGACTTACTCATGTTATTCTTTCCTCAAAAATGAATCCTGCCAGTACACTTGAGTTATGTTGGGAGGGAGAATTATTTTACATGCAGAGCGTTAATTAGTAAACTGAGTCAACATACCCGGACTAGATACCTTCACCATTTTAATTGAGAACAATATAAAGAATGCCAATATACTTGCGATTTTGTCGATTAGCTTTAATGATCGGCACTATACTATACAACAATTACTCAGAAATATTGGACATTTTAAAATATTTTTGACATTCAAAAATTTATAAGCATATCAAGCAACCATGTTTTGCATGTAAAAGTTGACCTACAACTATTGTAGTATAAACTAGGATTTTCACGATACATATACTCAATGACCAATGATGTTTAATTAATTATTTTCATAATTATTAGACATCACAATTAATCATGGAAAATTCATAATTTCCATGATTTCCTTTGAATGGTAAGCACAATAAGTAAGAAGATTTGATGATTCAATCCCCATCTAAATATGTTCTATCCAGGGCAAACGAAGTCAGAATCACACAAAATAAATTCGAACGATTTACTGGTTTGCTATCTACTTAATCCAAGTTTTTATTTCATGTTTCATGATGTGAAAAATAAGCGAAAATAATTTTCTTACATACCTTGAATAAATGAAAAAATATTTTCATGGTGAGAACTCTTCAAATTTTAATTATACACTTTTGGTACCAATAATAGGCTACTGTTTTTGGGAAATATTTAGTCATTATAAATGCATTTAATAATAAAAAACATTCCCAAATAAGCACAAATAATATGTCTATAGCGAAAAACCAATTCAAATCTGGCATCTTATGCAAAACAACAAGCCCCCATGCATCCGAAATACAAACCTTTATCACCTAGGGTTTTGGATCAAATTGAAGATCTCGATCAAGGTTATGATACTACTTTAAGGTTATGGGAAAAAACTTAAGCGCATCATGGAAGCGTGAAAATCGCATCATACGTGATCGGGAACGACTAGCCATGTTGATTGCTCGATGCATCGAAATTTAAAAATTAAAGTGATGAAACCACATGATCCTCGAACACTTATAGAATCATTTAATCTAAATGACAAAGTAGATAGCAGAATAAATCTTGAAGCGTATGTACGTTCGAAGTCTCTAAAGTAAGAGATTGTTGTCTCAAGTCTGACTCGACGAAGGAGACACTTGTGAGTGCATTTATGAGGCGTGTCCTTCTCGCAATCCAAGATGTAGATCCAAGAAATTGATTTCCTGATTTTGCCACGAAAATCCGAGGTATTCTTCGCATAGAAGAAGCACCAAGGAAGATGAAGATCCACAATTGGTCAAAGCAGCAACACGATGGACAAGCGATGACGAGGATTCCCTCTAGGTTAAGAAGTGGACGACCACTCTTGAGAGAGAGAGGGGCGTGTATGATGATAATGAGAGAGAGAGACTTGAAATTATATTGTGTTAAAGAAAATATCTAGAGTTGGCTCTTCTTTTATAATAATTTAGGAGTCCTTGGATCACCATCCATGTACAACACAAAATCAATGGTTGAGATTGATTTGTGTTTCTCTAAACGGTCATGATTTCATTGTAAAAAATACAACAAAAATTAATTAAACTAAATTAAATATATCGAATAATCACCAATATATATATATATAAATTCAATTAAATCAATATACATTAAAGGATTAGGAAAGGAGGAAAGCTCCTTCCAATTATGGGGGGAGGACCTCCTTGAATTATGACTAAGGATGGTCATCCACCCTCCATATATGGAATGGGCTCCCACTTTTCCAATTATGTCAGATGATGCATATCATATAATCCTTTAATTATTTGGAATGACTTTTATTGCAAACATCTCAAAAAATAATTCAAATTATTTTGTGACAATTTCAATCATGTCAATAGAAATTGTGTAAATCGTATCCTCAATTAATTATCCAATATGAATCCAATTCACATCAATATTTTAATTTGTAAATAAAATGTAAGGACAATGGGATTGTACGTTCCACGTATAGTGACTTGGATATTGATATCATATACCAATATCATATATCAATTCCAAATATCAGAGACCTCTCATAGATGTCTGATTTAATCAAAGTCGTAAATCTATTCTTCTCATTGCATCTGAATCACATTCATATCAATGTCCAACATTTGAACTAAGATTAGATTACTTCTCTACTGAGAGGAGTCACTAAAATCCAAACCTATTTCATTTATGGTTATACAATTGTTTATGATCACATCACCCTCGAGTATTTCTAATACACGCATCCTGCATACTGGACGATAATAAACCCGAAGTTTTAGATCTTATTTAGACCTTCTTCTCCACTTATATACCACACCCACACTTCGTGAGTTATCCATGTGGTACTATGTTTTGGGGTTGGGGTGTTGTAACCCCCCCCAAAAAATAAAAAGTCTCACACCGTGGAAACAAGAAGTTTTCGGGTGGGATAAATAGTGACGAGATTACTACTTGACAACCCGGCTTGAGCATTTTGGGGGTGGTTAATCGGGTCCGTATGGGCCCGATCCCGAGAGGTTGTCAGGGTCAGTAATGCTCCGTTAACGGACCGGGGACCTAAGCCCGGGACATTACAAATGGTATCAGAGCCGAACGCCCTCTGACAGTGGAAAGGGCTACCCGAGAGGTGGAGCCGCCCCTACAAAGAGGTTGGAGGAAATGGCTACCCGGAGCGTGAAGCCGCCACTGTCACTGGGAAGAAGTGATGTGCCATGTCGCAATGAGGACGTTGCGAATATAAGTGGGGGAGGTTGTAACACCCCCCAAAAAATAAAAAGTCTCACACCGTGGAAACAAGAAGTTTTCGGGTGGGATAAATAGTGACGAGATTACTACTTGACAACCCGGCTTGAGCATTTTGGGGGTGGTTAATCGGGTCCGTATGGGCCCGATCCCGAGAGGTTGTCAGGGTCAGTAATGCTCCGTTAACGGACTGGGGACCTAAGCCCGGGACGTTACATTTTATCATTAAGTTTCTCATTTGATCATTGTGAGTTTGTACTGATCATATACTTTTCAAAAGCATATATCATACCTAGGTATTGATCATATACTTTCCAAAAGCATATACCGAACTTACAAATTCAGTCAAGCTTCCAAAACAAGTTGATCGTGCATGAAATTTGATCCCAATATCTCATGAGTGAGCTCATATCTTCTAGTTTAGTAATGAACCTATATGATCCCTTTAAGAGATTGTATTACTCATATTCCCTTTGATTCACATCAACTCGTCGGTGTGTGGATCTTGTTTAGATCATCAACCTATTGGTCTACCAAATATACATACTCAAACATATAGTAACACATCTATCTCCGGTCAGAGGAAGCGCGCCTATATCGTAGATAGTATACGACATAGATCTTGGTTATCTCGATCTCATTTACCAACTCTTTGACCTAACTTATCTAACACCTCTGAATCTCTATTCCTATGTATAGGACATGCATCAAGAGGTCAGTTCGATATTGGCCTTTAGAGAAAGGATTGCCTTCTCCTTCTCAGGATGTATATCCTCTCTTAATAATCATTTAACGATGCTTGATGAGTACTCAATCTAACTCTTTAGATATTATCCAAGCACCAGCCCCTATGATTTAACATTTGAATCAACAGATGTATGATCATTAAGATGTCCATGTGTTAAACATGATTTCAGCGAGGGTCAGCTAATCAAACAAAATTAACGTCATTGCAGTGACCACTCACGAGACCCTGATTCGGAAAATAACTAACCAACAAATAAATATAGCAATGCAACTAAAAATGTGGAGTTAAAAATTATTATAACTCTACAAAAGATGTGTATAGGTGTAAGTATGTAGTGTATCAAACACAAGGAGCAAACGTGATAGATTGTGCAAATGGATGCATACAATTTGTCCTCTTCTTGTCTTTTTATTTTTTATGTGGGTTTTAATTTTATATATTTTATGGATTTTAATTTATATTTTTTAAATGGATTTTATTTTATATTTTATATTTTCTTTTTATATTTCTTATTTTTAATTTCCTTTTTTTGAATTTACAATAATATAGTATAAGGAAAAATATTTATAAGTAAAACTAAAAATAAACAAAAATTTCATAATAAAATGTTTTTTTATTTTTTTTATTTTCTAATATTTTTGTGATCTTTAGATATTTTTGCAAATTTTTATATATTTTTAATGTAAAAAATATCCCAAAATAGGGATTGAATAAATAGGCTGAATTGATTTGAACATTAAAAATAGCAAAAAGGGTCGATATTAATCTAACAAATTTTAATATATAATAAATAATATAAAGAAAATGTAGATACATAAATAAATATCTTTTGGAATTTTCATGATTTTTTATATTTTTAAAGGATTTTGGATCCTTTCAATTTTAAATCTTTTTCTTTTTTCTATTTTAAGGTTTTTTCTGTGGAGCTATAGAATAATGTAATACACAATATATATTTTTTAGGTATTTTTAAATACTATTTTAGTTTTTTTTATAATTTTACTTCAAACAAGGACAAAATGTTCTCTTTTTTATTTTTAATAAATGGGAAAAATGCGTAAACTGCAAATCTAATTTTATGACCAAAAAGTGTATGCAAGCAGACACCTAACTCTATTTTTTATAATTTTTGGAACAAGGATGATATATTTTTAATAAATGGAAAACAATCACAAAATAAATGAACTAACCAGGGTATATTTGCAAAAAAATTAAGATAGGGGCTATAGCGCAACATATCTAGAATATTACAACTAATATTCAAACTTTATAGACTAAATATAAATACAAAAACTTGCAGGGGCCTAAAGACAAAATGCTGAGCTCACGTGGGGAGCCATGTGAGTTGAGCTAGCAAAGACACAGCTACAAATATCCAAAAACTCAGAGATTCACATGAAAATACCCCACAAAATATAAGGTGTTTCTTAACTTTTACAAGACTTAAAAAAATAGAACTAAAACGAGTGCTAGATGTGTACATTACCCCCTAAATGCGCTCCATCGTGCAACGATTGTTGATTGACTTGACACATGGCACACACACAACACACAATGATGCTTCAAGCTAGATGTCCAAGATTAGATCTGAGGAGAGGATCCTATGGCTAAGGCTTTGGCTGATCAGATGCCCCTGACTCGATGTGGGACTTGCTTCAAGATCGGACAATGTTGGGTGGAGGAGGAAGAACATGTGATGAGCTCCCCTCTGGTGATCTTTGATTTGTTTTATTGCATACCTCTGGCTACATGAAGCAAGGATGAGGTCCTCTACCCACTCCTACAAGATCCCCTGAACTCCCAGGTGCAACAGAAAGGTGTGAAGCCCATTGGGGCTCTGGAGGTCGATGGTTCAACTCAGAACTCAGAGCTTGTTCTTGGCAAAATCGATGCTCATATATGCCTATCAGGACCTGAAAAGTATATAGAACAATTGACGAGGCGTGGGCGATCGATCTTGGTCGTTATTCAGGTATATCGTGGTAGAATAGATGGTGGCGGTCGAGGTCCGATGAAGGGGGTGGAATTGAGCTTGAAGACCAGATCAAGGGTCGACCTAGGTGGAATGGATGGTGTGCACGGTGGAGAAGCAAAAGGGAAAGAAGATGGAAAGGATGCGGTGGTCGGAACATGGTGGATACGATGAGTAACGGTGGCCTGAGCTCGAGAGATCCAGTGAGGTTTAACTCCTAAATTAATATAATGAAGTAAATAGAACACAAAATAAAATGTACAAACGAAACCTAAGACTATAGGCTACCTAAAAATCAAAGAAAAGCGAACTTCAAGTAGCAGGAGCAGCAAGATGAGTACCTCATGGCGGAGGTTTGCCGGAGATGTGGAATCGACCTCCTACAATACCTCCTCGATCCACCTAAGTGTTGGGCGAGCTTCTTGTCACAAGGCTCGAGCCCTTGAATACAAAAAAAGGGAGAATATGTGAAGCAAAATGGATTCAAATTCAAAAAATGGAGGTGGCTATAGTTATGTATAGGCAAAGAAAGGGAGGGGTGATGAAGCGCTAAATGCATGTATTAATTACGATCCATTGTAGTATGGGAACTTAGCATCTCATACAGAGCTGAGATGAATCTCAGTGACGAGGTTCTCAGCTTTAATTTTATAACTTGGGAAGTCCAGGGTCAAACACAAATATGTGAGTACTTTGATGATTAACTTTAGAGGACAAATAAACTTAGACAGTAATTTTCAAATTTATTACTTTGAGCTCATGCACATCACACAGTTAACATAGAATTTTAACACAATTTCTATGCCCATAATCTAAGTTCAAACATAGATGCACACACAAGATAGACAGGAGATCAATACTTAAACGAAACTCACAACTAAAAACTTAGATGATTAATAGAAAAATCCCGAATTATTTTATTGAAGAAATCAAATCAACGTCTTGTTTAATAATCACTCTAATGATTCAATCAACAAATACATGTTTTTTAAAAAAATTGATTCATATTCAAACCTAGTAAATCTTAACGACGATTATGAATAAAGGGTTATAAATGATCATGCAAGATATTTGAATTCAATGATAATACATCAATCAATCAAGACTTTTAAACTTTAACAACTAATGCATCCATTGTTAATCGAAATCAACCATTCGTGCTTCTAAAAGATAAAGTTCAAAACAAGCTTTCAAACGAGACTAAAATTGCATTAATCAAATTTTAGGATAACAATACATTCAACAAAGAACTCAGGGGTACAACTGCAATAAAAACTTCCAAGTTTTCTTACATATAAGGATAGACAAGGGCTTAAATGTAAATATGAAAAACCGCAGGGGAAAATGTGTAAATTAAAACCGGGTGGAAGGACTTATCTATGTTTATTTTAATTCACAAGACTGAATATACAATTAGCCCACTAGCAGGTGCTATTCACATGACCTTCAAGGTTTGGATAAGGTGGCCTGGGACACGTGGCTGCTTCAGAGACCCTTTGCGTTAAGCATGGTAGTCACACCTATGGCTTGAACTGTTGCTTCGAAAAGCAATGTGGTCGATCCTGGATCGTTAGATCTTGCCCCAAATATGAAAGATCAATGGTCTCTGCTCTGCTCGTGTTCTTGAAGTCCTTCGTACACGGTGGAAACAGGGCGGAGCTCCGATGAGGTCCATCCTGCTCCTCCTTTCTTCTTGTATCGATCTGAAGAACCAATTATTTTCTCTTGACATCGACGAAGGAGATGGTTGCTCAACGAAGATGCAAGGATGCCTGAAGATCCTGATCGATGAAGTGTCGTTGGAGACCAAATACGAGATCAGAGCTCTCTTTCATTTTCCAATCATTGAAGTCGTGTTGTCCTGCATGGTTAGTCTAAAACGACAGACAAGTTTATATCCTGACAAAATGCATTGGTTATAGGATGGCTATTCGAAGGTTGAAGAGGAGTCCTAATGGGGTTTGCTTCACACAGAAGTGAAAAATAGTTGATTGAAAGATCACATATATTGAGATAACGAATTGATAGCTCAGGTTAAAACGCGCGACTGACGGATCAACAGTGGATGTATCCTAAAGTTCTGATAAGCTTAAGGACTTATAGCAACTGTGAAATAAATTCTCAAAACTACAATAAAGGAGGATTCGAGTGCTAACATGAAACTTGAACTTTGATGAAGGAATGAAATCAATTGAATCTTTAGCCAAAAGACAAAGCTAAGAGCCTCGTCATCTTCGCTTGAAGTTTTTAGCAAAAAAATAAGCTCGAACATCCTCAACTTAGGTTATGACTTGGTCTAGAAACCAAGGTTCTCACCAGAACTCATAACCTATTATTGCTTAATCTCAATCTCACTCTCTGTCACTGAGGAGATCAAAAAGCTAAGGAGAGTTCTTGCAAGGGTGGACAACCGCCGCACTAGGCAGAGGTGGGGTATTTGAAGGAGAGGGAAGAGGTTGCAAGTGGTTTCATGGGAAGTTTACACCTTTGCCATTGGTAGGGAAGTTAGGTTTAGGGAGAAATGGTTGGTTGGAGTGAATCTAGGGAGTTAGGTGTGGAGATTCACGACTGTAGTTGGTTAGGAAACAACTGGAGATGGGTGACAACAATGGCAGAAGTTGTCAAAGAACGAACGGTCGCATCTCTTGGCATAAGGGCTGGAGTTTGAAGATAAACCGCAATCGTCCGATCATCAGATCAGACGGTTAAGGTTAAGGTGATGCTGAAAGGCTGAGATTAACTGATGCGATTGATCAAACGGTCTTGAATAGAGCACTAATCAATGGTGATGATTGCATCTGAAGAGAGTGATTAGATGATGCAGGAAGGAACTGATGTCTAGCCAAGAGCTTGTCACGTGGCACATTCTGGAAGCGCCACGTGGTCCAATAGAAATTTAAAGAAATTGAAAAATCAAGGAAAAATCTAGAAAAAGTAGTTAGAGGTCAAATTTGGAAATGTGGTATAAAAGTCAAAGAGATCAGAGGTCATTTGTACATAGATAAAAATTAAATACTATTAAACACTATATAAAATAATTTTCTTTAATTTTCCTTTTTCTTATTTTTCTTATTTTTATTTTATTTTATTCTAGTTTATTTATATACAATTTTACTCTAATTTTTATTTGATTTTTAATGGAAAATAAATGTATAAAATATTATGCCATAATAATATATAGTACTTAGTGTTAATTATATACAACACATAAATTAGTAATTAGTGTTATTTAGTCAATGAATCATGTTATTAACCTAAGTAAAG
Source organism: Ottelia alismoides (assembly GCA_037367405.1). Taxonomy (NCBI): domain Eukaryota; kingdom Viridiplantae; phylum Streptophyta; class Magnoliopsida; order Alismatales; family Hydrocharitaceae; genus Ottelia; species Ottelia alismoides. The sequence continues at coordinate 296,251 of JAZKJV010002494.1, read as the reverse complement.
GATATTAATATGATCAATTAAGCTGATAAATATGAGATTTATCACTCCCCTATACTTAATATAAGCTCATCCACGAACTAATAAAGAATTGGTTAGATTAATTAGTGAATTCCCTACCTTGTGTTTGTGAGATTACAAGGCTTGATTTAACCGAGAACATTAAATTTGTAGAAATCCTAAAACTTTGAATTGATTCAAGTATTAATCAAAAGGAATTCAACTCTTCTAATTGCCATACTATTTATGTTTACATAAATATAAGGAATATGACTTAGGGTTGACTGCAACATGAGAGTAGAATCAAGACATCACCAAAAATTCCAATTTTCAAAGCTCTCCTAAGGATCCATCCCTCAACTCTAAGGAATAAATCTAGTCTTGCCTCAATCCACCATTTCTTTAGTTTGTCAGACTTTAAAAGGATAGATGGAAGGCCAGAATATGGAGGATGTAGGATTGCGCACTTATTTTCTCTTCCTCTCATTGGAACAAGGTTCTCTCTAGTGCAAAAATGCAATATATTTTTATTTTGATTTATCTAATCAGTGTGTCAGTCAAGAGAAGTTGGAGTTTTCTGCACTTTTTTTCTTGAAAATACACCGAGGTGTGCCTTTTTTGAGTATCTATTATACCTTCTACACCCAGACTTGTAGCATTTACGATGTAGAGCCCTTTTGGGGTCCTAGCCCGACTCCGTCCGACTCCTGATCCTAATAGTTGTGGCCGAAGTGGATACTTAGAAATGGTTGGGAGCGCTTGCCTTTGGTGTTAGCTCTTTGAATTTTGTCTTTGTATGGGTAGAGCTGTTTCTTTCATTGTTTCTATCTTTTCTTTGTTTTTGGTGATCAACTTATTAATCAATGTTATCATATTCTGGAACTATAGGTTTGATCAAGAGATAGCATGAGAACAAGTCCCATACAAGCTAAGATGCTGACTCTCAGGTTTCATGAAGCCTTCATTAATCTTATCCTATCCTCGATCATCATAGGATTCAAGTCCAAACTTAAACTTCCAATCGCAGTTTCCTTAGTGATACCTTGACTCATCTCAATCACTGTTGCAGTCATGCATGTGACTGAAAGTCAAATTCTTTTCAAAGGAGATTAAGCATGGGATATAGCATGGATGTCTTCCAACTAGGAGAGTATGAATTTTTAACAAGACCCTAATGATTAATGCATGATAACTCTAAATCTAGGGACTCCTTAAACCAAGCGTTGAAGATCATCTCAAGCCTTGAGTGCATATTGAAAAATGTGTCAGGGAAATACACCAATTTAATAAGTTAAAAATTTTTACGAAGGATTTTCAAGAATTATGAGCTTTATTAAAATGAACTGGGTTACTTTGACAGGATATCACATAGATGTAATACAAAGATACCCGACATATCATTACATACTTCAGCTCCTTAGAAATCAAGATCAGATCTCTGAGGTTTATAGTCACAGGCTGCCTCATGTTTTTTAACTGCTTTTTCCTAATGGAGAAAATTTCTGAATCTGAATAAGAAAGATCTTCATCAACTTGAAATTTTATCCTTCTAGAATGATACCATTCTTCCTCGAAAGTAATATTCAAATCTGCATATGAAGCCTCAAAATTCTTCATGATCATGGGAAGGCGAATTGATCCCTGAAATCCTGCCATAGACTTTTGGGTATTTCTTAAAAGAGAAAAACTACAAGAAGAAGAATGACCTAACTTACAAGAAAGGTGATTTTTCGTCAAGTGAACATCCTCGAGTAAAGGTAAAGGAACTTCCATATCTAGTTCTTCTATCAAAAGATCATCCTCCTTAGTTAGCATCACTCTTTTCAGAGAACTTTGTATCAACTTAATCTTCCAAAATACAGAATCTATATCGAGATTTTTCTCCATGTCAGATCCTTGTAATAATTAAAGGAAAAGGAACCATATAAATAAGAATGTCAAGTTAGTTTAGAGAAATGTCACAACCTCTGAGGTATGAATGAGACACTAAAGGAAAATGAAGAGTCATAATAGAGGATAGTGAAGGACTTTTGAGTTAGAGTGTTAAGTAATTAGACTCATTTACACCTTTAGTTTTGAAAAGAGATTTTTTCAAAACCTTCTGCAAACATTGTCACATAAATATGTAGATTTTTAAACTATTTTACAAATGCTTTTCTAAACATGTCAAGCCATATTTTCACAAACCATGTAAAACATTTGAAAACCGTATCAAAAATGTATATAATTTTCAAAAGGTATTTTCAAAACATTTTTGTGCACAAATCAGTTCAAAAGTGCAATACGATACCCATAACCCCAATAGTTTGAAAAAAAATTAAAAATAAGAGCTATGGATAAAGTATATATACGATATATACATTAGACCCCCCTATACTTAGCTTTTGCTATGTCTTTGTTAGACATGTGAGCCCTAGGTGAACCATTCCTGTAATAAATGTTATTGTAATAATTGTTTTATCAATAAAAGATATTTATTATTTTTCACTCCCTTTCTGAGATTAAATGAATGAATGCACTATAAGATACCTATGTACAATTAGGGTTATGTACCATGGCCATAGTAATAATAATACATTTGTTGATTCAATAATAGAATCATAGAGACTGGTGTTTGGATGAATATCTAATGAGTTAGATTGAGGTCTCTTCAAATACTGTCAAATGATTGTTTAGAGATGATCTCCATCCTGAGTAGGAGATGGCAGTCCTTTCTCACATAGGCTAGTATCTGACCGACCTGTTGATGCAGGTCCTCTGCACAGGAATAAAGATTCAGAGGTGTTAGATTAGTTAGGTCAAGGAGTCGACTTAACGAGATCGAGATAATTAAAGTCCTATATCGTATACTATTGCGATACAGGCATGCATCCTCTGACCGGAAACATATGTGTTACTATATGTCTAAGTGTGTACATTTGGAAGACCAATAGGTTGATGACCTAACCAAGGTATATACACGGACGTGCTGGTGTGCATGCAAGGGAATATGAGTAATACGATCTCTCAAAGGGATCATACATGTTCAATTGTGAATCGGGAGACATGAGCTCACTCATGAGGTACTGAGACCAAATTCCATGCATGGTCGTCGTGCTTTAGAAGCATGACAAGAATTTGAAGGTATGATATATTCTTTTGGAAAGCATATGATTGATACCAAATCTTAATGACCAAGAATGAGAAACTTGGTAATCAAACCATGAAGATGACAACGTAAAATTGATCTATATCTTCAAGTTGACCATAGGTCTTCCAGTATGTAGGATGTACAGGTATTAGGAATACCTGAGGGTGATGTGATCTTAAATGATTGTATAACCATGATGCTTCCATTCTGAGGGAGTGATGAAACATGTCTAGATTTTAGTGACTCCTCTCAGTAGAGAAGTAATCTGATCTTGGTCCAAATGTTGGACATTGATTTGAATGAGATTCAGATGCAATGAGAAGATCAGATTTACGACCTTGATTATATCAAGCATCTATGAGAGGTCCATGGGATATGAGTTTGAGATGTAATCTCAATATCCAAGTCACTATACATGGTGCAATACAATCTCCCTGTCTTTATCTCCAAGTATCTGTGGAGAAAGCACATTATTCTTGAAAGAGTTCAAGAATAATTCCAAAGTTGAATTATGTCTAAACATTGAGAAATGTATAATTAAATGTTATTTAATTATCATGAATAATATGAATTTGATTCACATTATCTGAATGCATAAGAATGATTATCCAATATAACTAAATGAGATTTAATTATGGTGGATATGGATAATGTGGATAACACTATCCAATTATACATGTATATTATAAATATGATTTATAATATATTAAAGAGAGATTTTTGTGATATATATTTTTTGATTAATTATTAATGTGGATTGGATTTACATTAAATAATTAATTGAAAATATAATTACATTTTGTTTTGGGTTGTGAATGGGATTTGCATAATTTCAATGGCTTGATTGAATTTTTCACAAGATAATTTCGATTTTTTTGTGAAAAATATTTCCGATAAGAGATCAGTTGATATCATGAGATAATGAGATCTCATGATAATTAGAGGAGATAGACCCATTCCTCTCAAAAGGAGTGGACGGCCACTACTCTCCTTGTGGAGAGGAGTAGCCGTCCCCCCTCTTTTAGGAAAAGTGGTTAGTCTCCTTATTATCCTATCTCTAGTCAAAGGTGATTTAATTTGAAATTAATTGTATTGATTTATTAATATAAATTAATAATTTATTATTGTGTTTTTTACAACAACATCTTAGCCATTGAAGGAAATGCAATTCAATCTCATCCGTTGATTGTGTGTTGTCCATGGATTGGGATCCATGGACTCCCAAAACCCTATATAAGAAGAGGCAACCCTTGCTCTTTGAGTTACGCAATCTCGATGAAGTCTCTCTCTCTCTCTCATTGTCCCACATACCCTCTCTCTCCCTTCTCTACTTGAGTGGTCGTCCACTCTCGTAAAGAGAAGGTGGTCTTCATCATCGCCATGACATGGTACTCCCGCTTCGATGACTATAGACTCCCGTCTTCTTTGGTGCGTAGCACTCACGAATAAGGCATTAGATCTCATGAGACGAGATCAAGAGATCTATTGCTTGGATCATCAACATGGATTGTGAGAAGCACACGACTCATCCCCGTGTTCGCAAGCGTCTCCTCTGATGGATCGGACTTGAGACAGGAGATCTCTTCCTTTAGAGGCTAGATTGCAACCATGCTCTAAGAGGTATTTATATATATTTTTTATGGTTAGATGAAACGATACAATATTTTTTTGGATCATATGTTTCATCATTTGAAAAAATTTAAAATTCCGCTGCACCGAGCAACTAGTGCGACTAGTCGCTCTTGATCGTATATGATATGATCATCACGCTTCTGTGATGCACTTGAGGATTTCTTCATATCTTTCAAGTGGTATCAGAGATACAGGTTGAAGGTTTTGGATACGATCCATGAACCTAGGAAGATTTGAGCTCGTTAGGGTTCGTGAAAATTGTTATTGCATTTCAATTTTCGCAGCCTTGTTTTGTGATAAACTTCGGCCCTGTTTAAAATATTTAAATATGAATATATCAAATGGATAATGTTCCTCATTAAATAAGGAAATCGTGGAATCTGAGTTTGCATAATTTGGATTTTGTTTGCTCAAGTTATGATCATTTTAATGATCATATATCCACTGTTTCGGGGATGGCGACTAATGACGTAATTAAGGAGTTAATCACTGTTTTCAAACGCCTAAAAATACAGATTTATCACTTGATCTCTGTTTTAATCAAATTAGCAAACTTTATAAATTTATTTTGCTTAATTTGGATTTAATTTGATTGAGATATGTTAATTTTAGTAAGTAGGGGTCACTGTTGAAAATTACATACACGATCATGAACCTTGTGATTGTCATTTAAGTAACTTGTAGAATTAATGGTTAATTTCTTGGAATAATTACGAATAATATTTGTGAAATATTTGATAATAATTTTTCCCTTAAATTACATTACCTCGACTAATAAATGATTAGATATGATCTAGATCACCAATTGGTTACTTGATACACTTTCATCAAACATATAGTTGAATAGGTTTTGGGAATTTGTTTAGAAAATTTCCTTGTAATCAAATTGGTTTTGATTATTACAACATGTTATACTTTCAGTTGAAAAATCGATGAATATCTCAAGTACACAGTGATCGATTTTGCATTATCCTTTCCTGAGGTGGATATGGTGTCTAGTCGGGGAGTGTTGGGGTAGCGGGTTGTACCATGTGCGTTCTGTCCCACTCCCGTCGATACTGGCCATGACAACGGGTAGTGACTCAAAAATGCTAGAGAAATCATGATGTATTTTCTAATTATTAAAATTCGAATGATACATACTTTAAGATAATACTATTCTTTCAAGTAACAATCAAGTTTGATGATTGAATTGGATTGATTTAATGATATTAAATTAATTATATCTAATTAAAAACAATCTATTATGAATAGATGTGTATTTCCCTTGGAAGAATTAATTACATGGATATGATTCATGATAATTAATTTAAATTTGAATATGAGGTGGAGGATCACATGACATTCATGGCCTCCCATCAAGGTGAAGGGTTCCGTCGTCAGGGATTGTATGCAGGAGACGCCTGTCCGAAGTGACAGCTCCTACATACAAGTGCATCTGTATCGGGCTATTTGCTTCTCTAAAGAGTAAGGTAGTATGCGTAGTGACCCCAATATCAGACTCATATTATTGGGGCGATATTGGATTACACATAGCGAGTGCTAATCTTGTTGACGGTTGGTTCAATTAACAACGGGTCAACATCGTCTTAGGAGTGGTGGGCTCGGGTGTTAAAGATCGAATTGGGAAATGCAAGTTGGACTTGCAAGGCAGAATGTGTTCCCGCTTCTCTTTCTTGGAGTTACAATTTCTCATATCATTGGGATGCGACAAAGATAAAGAGGAGATCCCAATTCTTGCTTGAGATATAGCGGTAAGCATATCTCTTTCTTTGAAAGTAAATAAGGGAATGAACTTTCAAAGGTAACATAGCAAGACTAATTTGATTAAAAAATTACTTAATCAAAGATTTGTAATTGAATATATAATTATTTATATGTTCTAATATAGTGCATTCTTAATTTCAGAAAATGAAGTCCATGAACCCACTTAGCAAGCTCTGGAGGTCAATCAGTTGACCAGGCCAAATTATTCGGATTTGATCCGAAATTTGGATCTTGTCCTTTCTGTTGAGCGCATTTTCTATGTGCAATCAAAGGACAAGTATGCAGACCCTAAGACTCCATAAGAAATTTCATTTAATGAAAAATATGATGAAGATCATAATTTGGCAAGGTGTTACATACTTGGTTCATTATCCAATGTGCTCCAGAAGTAACATGTGGAAATGAACACTTGCCATGATATTATGACGAATCTGAAAGAAATGTTCAGTGATATCAACCATACATAGCGTTATAATATTATGAAAGAACTTATTCACTACAAGATGTAAGAAGGGACCTCTGTCAGAGAGCATGTACTCAAAATGTTTGGGTACCTTTCTGAACTGGAAACCTTGGGAGCTGACATGGACTTAAACATGCAGACTGACTTCATTCTGCTCTCACTCTCCAAGTCTTTCAATAACTTTGTGGTCACGTACCACATGAATAAAGGAAATTTTACTAATGCTGAGTTATTGGCTGCATTAAAGTCCGCTGAGGATGTAATGAAGAAAGATAGCCCCTCTGGCAGTGCAATGGTTACACAGGTCAAGGGAAAGCGCGGTCAGAATCATGATTTTCGGAAGGGCCCATCATAGAAGAGAAAGGAGAAGAGTCAAGGAGTTTGCTCGTCTACCAATGCACTGCTTTGATGACATCAAAGAAAACTGATGTCTGTCATCAATGCAAGAAACCTGGGCACTGGAAGCGTAATTGTCCGGATTACCCGAAGTCGGTTGACAAAGGTAAAGCCCTAGCAGGTATGAAATCTACTTTCATCATTGAAACTAGTTTTCTCGTTGGACAAGAAGGAAGTTGGGTCATTGATTATGGTCCTTATGTTCATGTATGCAATTTATTGCATCTGTTTCAGGAAACTAAGAATCTGGAAGAAGGGGAGAGTCATCCAGATAGGATCTGATGCAAGTGTTGCAGCAGTCGCCATCAGGACTTGCAGACTATCATTATCTAGTGGAAGAGTCTTTATGCTTAAAGATTGTCTTTATGTACCTGAAGTCATAAGGAATTTAATATATGTATCTAAACTTGTTAAAAGTGAATATTCATTCCTTTTCTGTAATAAACTAATCATAAATCGTTATGATAAGCATATTGCGGATGGAGTATTGACTTCTGGTGAACTCTATTAATTGTGCATTAATGAACATGTCATAAATGTTACTACCACTAATAAAAATCCTAAAAGAACTAGGGAGGATGATAATCAATCAAACTTGATTTGGCATCATAGGCTTGATCATTTATCTGTTGATAGGATCAATAGATTGATAAAGGATAGACCTTTAGATTTTCTAAAGGTTCAATCTTTACCTACCCGCGAACATTGTATTCGAGGTAAAATGACTAGGTTGCCTTTTCATAACAAGGTTACAAGATGCAAAGGTATTCATGACCTTATACATACTAATGTATGTGGTCCCTTAAGTACCGTGACCCGAAATAGATATCGATATTACTTGACGTTTATTGATGATGTTTTACGATACGGGTTTATCTTCCCGCTACGTCGTAAATTTAAAACCTTTGAAAAGTTCAAAGAGTTTAAGGCTTTTGAGAACCAAACTGATAGGAAGATTAAATGAATTCAATCTAATCGAGGTGGTGAGTACCTCTCAGATGAATTCAAGGAATACCTTAAAGAGAATGGAATTGTATCCAATCTCACTCCTCCTGGAACCCCAACTTAATGATGTTGTTGAAAGACGCAACAAGACCATCATGGACATGGTCCGTTCAATGATGAGAAAATTGCATTTACCTCTTAGTTTCTGGGGATATGCAGTAGAGATTGCAATATATATTCTAAATAAGATTCCTAGCAATCTGTGCCTAAGACTCCTCATGAGCTTTGGTATGAAACCAAATCTAGTGTTAATCACTTAAGGGTTTGGTGTTTCTTGGTCCATGTGAAGAACATGGACGTAAGTAAGCTAGAATCTCGCTCTCATGAGTGTTACTTCATTGGGTATTTTAAAGATGGTATTGGATACCAACTTTATGATCCTGAGACCCAAAAGGTTTTCTTTCTAGAGATGTGAAATTTCTGGAGAATGACTTCCTTAAAGGTCAAGAAAAAAATGAATAGAAGAACTCATTAAATCTCCTGAGGATTCTGAGCTTCCTGGATCAGAAACTGGAGAGATAAATAAAGATGAAACATCCATACCTCTTCGAAGGAGTTCGAGGCTGGTTGCACCACCTAAAAGGTATGGATTGCATGTGTCAGGTGAAATTGACAATGATCATACTTCATTTGGTGAAGCACTCACATATCATGATATGGATGGATGGATGCTAGCGATGAAGTCAGAGATTGACTCCATGCATAAGAATGGTGTATGGAACCTAGAGGATCCACCTGAATGGGTAAAGCCCATTGGGTGTAAATGGATCTTCAAGAGAAAAAGGGGACCTTATGGGAAAGTGGAGACTTTTAAGGCACATCTTGTAGCCAAGGGCTACATACAGAGAGAAGGCATCGACTACGATGAGACGTTCTCTCATGTAGCTATGGTTAAGTCCATCAAGACACTGTTAGCTATAGATGCATATCTTGACCATGACATCTAGCATATGGACGTCAAGATGGCTTTCCTTAATGGATAACTCGATGAGGATATCTATATGGATCAGCCCTAGGGCTTCATAACCGAGGATGGTAAAGTATGCAAGCTGAAGAAATCCATCTATGGGCTCAAAAAATCTTCTCGTAACTAGAACATCAGATTTGATCAAACCATTGTTATGATTTTGTGCAGAATCCTGATGAACCTTGTGTGTACAAGAAGCTTAGTAAGAGCACCATTGTGTTCATCGTACTTTACGTAGATGACATCCGCATCTTTGGGAATGATACAGGGATGATGACCAGTGTTAAGATTTGACTATCCCATACCTTCGAGATGAAAGATTTTGGAGAAGCCTCTTACATCTTTGGTCTAAAGCTGTTTAGAAATCGAGAAAAGAGGATATTGGGATTTTCACAACATGAGTACATTAAGAAAATTCCTAAACATTTTTGTATGGATAGTTCCAAGAAAGATTTTGATGATAGAGAAATTCCGTCGGTCTCGCATTCCACAAAAGGGCGGGAGCGCAGTCGCTGAGGCCACCGACAAAAGATCTCAATCAATCAACAATTAACCCACGATCAGACTAAATCAATGAATCTAAAAAATGTGGAGTTAAAATTTATTATAATTCTACATGCAAATGTGTATAGGTGTAAGCACAAGTAGAGGTCGAACACTGGGAGCAAACGGTTGGGAGCAAAATAAATAGCACAAAATTATTCAATTCTTTTCTTGTCCATGTTATTGTTTTCGTGGGTTTATATTTTTTATATTTTTGGTTTTAAAATTTTTATATGGTTTTTAATTTCCAAATTTTTTATTTTCTTTTTATATTTTTATATTTTCTTTTTATATAAAAACAATATAGCCTATATAAGGCTTTATTTACAATACATATAGAAATATAGTTATAAACACTATTATATAACCAAAAATCAGAAAATGATTTTTTGGGGGATTTTTACATTTTTCTAATGTTTTTGTATTTTCCAGGAATTTTTGCTAATTTTTATGTATTTTTAAAGTCAAAAACATCCCAAATATGGGATTAATAAATAATCTGAAACTAATTTGGGTTTTAAAAATAGCAAATGGGTCCAAAATTACCCAAATTAATTTTAATACATAAATAATAATATATAGATAATTATAAAACATGAAAACATATTTTTGGTATTTTTGAAGAGTTTTCATATTTTTTTGGATTTCGGAACTTCTTGAAATTTTGATATTTTCTTTTTCTAATTTTTAAGGGTTTTTGTTTTCTGAACTCAATAAATATCATATGTAATTTTTTCAAAAGTATTTTCTATTTTTTGGTATTTTATTCTTTAAGCAGTGATTAAATGCTCCTTTTTCATTTTTAATAAATAGATAAATGCTCAAAAATTGCCGAATAAATGTAGAGCGTGAATCCACAGGGCATGAAGCATCTATACTAATTTTTGTTGATCTTTAAGAGCTAAGTAGCTATTTTTAATAATTAGGTAAAATTCATAAAAATAAAAGGCCTGGCAGGGGCATAACTACAAATAAATTAAAAGACAGGGAGCTCTGTACAATTATGCTAACATAAAACTTCCTTTATTTAATATTCCCGTATTATTTTACAATTCCCAAAATGGCCAGGGACATACATGTAAAATACCCATTTTGTCACCTCATGTGGGACGACACGTGAGGTGATGTGGATTGGACCCAATAGCAATACACATAACTACAGGGACTGATATGCAAAATATCCACTTATTTTCCAAGTTAAGTTTTATTTGCAGGACCAAAATGTAAAATACAAAAAGCGGGGGTAAAGATGTGCATTTTACCCCTTATGCGTGCCATCCGACGATCTAGCCTTGCCCACTTGACACGCATCGATTCCTTGGGGCGCGAAGACACTTTTTTTCGTACGGTTGAGATTAGATCAATCAAAGTGATCTGACGATTGATGCTGGCCTCGATCGTACGACTCTTGCCTAATCTGGGATCTTCATCTTCATCCAACGGCGATGTAGGTGTCTGGAAGAATACTACAAGAACTCACCACTGGCGAGTTTCAATCGAGTACTAGGGTCTCCTCCAACCACCATTTCCACCGCTGATGCCTTCATCGAATTCCTGGAAGTACCCCGTGTGAGATGATGGCTTCAATCGAGCACCTAGAGCTCTGTCGTGCTCAGGCGAAGTCGCAGAAGGTGGCGAGCTCCAGGTGCATGTTCGTCCTTCAAAATCGACTCAATGTGGGTCCTTTGGCCCTCCAGTTCCTACAAGAAGATTCGCATGAGCAAGACAAAGGTCCAGGGGCGTTATTGGTGGTGAAATGGACGATAGGTGGTGTAGGCGGAGGTGCTCCTATGGGGTGGCGGAGTTGGAGCACCCGACTCTAGATCCACGTTGGATCTGGATGAGCGAGATGGTGTGGGGCGTAGGGAAATTCGAAGAGAATGAAATGAGGGTGAAAGGTGGTCGGAAAACATACATAGGTTTTAATTCTTGCATTTCATTTATGCAATTAGAATAGTGTTTAATAATTAGGTTTAATGTAAAAATCGAAACCCATAGTTCGCCGGAGCTCGGCCGTGGGTGCTTCTCCTCCCCCGCGGAACGGAGAAGGGTTGGCCCTCGCTGGTTGATTTCGGAAACATATGATTTTAGGAAAAGTCCTGCCTTTCGACGTGCTTTGCCCTTTGGGCTGCTGGTATGGAGATCGAGAAGTCTGTCTTGCAATTCGACCTTGGCGGCAGGAGAGGATGACTACGCGAGGGGGCCCATTTTCTCCTCTTCAGTCAGATTCTCAGTTAAGAGAGATTCCTTCGCAGAGGGATGATCCCCGCTCATTCATAATTCTCTTCTCTTTCTCTTTGGGCCCCCCTAACCCCCCCCAGACCCCCAACCCTTCGAGTTGCAAAGCTCAAGCAAAGCAGAGCGAAGGGAGAACTCCACTTTCCCGAGGTTTGCCTAGAAGCAGCCACCCAAAGAGTGCGTAATAGCTCACTGATCGAGCGCTCTGAGAAGTAGGAAAATCAGAGAAGAGAATAAGAAAAAGTCAGCGCAGCGGCTTCTTTTCCCCCCACTCACTCACTCTTTGCCTTCGCTATTTGTAATCTTGGAGCAAGCGCTTCCCGCTGGGGGGCAATCCCGAGCATTGGCGTGAGGGACGCCGAGGAGGGGAGACTCCCCCTGTCACGGGGATATGCATTGGATCGAGGACCAGGGATCCAAGGGTGAAGAAATGGCCAAAATGATCGAAGGAGAAGATGGAGTTATTTAAGAATATGGTTGGAGCCCTTATTTGACCGGCCAAAAATAAGGAATCAGAGCTATGCATAAGAGATCTAAGGCGGGGGTGTGGATGTACAATGATCAGGGAAGAATTCGTCTGAAGGAAGCGATGGCAATTGATGGATGGATCTCCCGCAAAAAATGGTAGAAAAGTGGGGATTGAACAGGTCCACATCAAATCAGACCTGGGAGGGGCAGTTGACCGAGGGTCAACGTGGGACGCGTCCTGATTGGTCCACCTAAGACCACTACATGACAAACAAGGTGTTTATTAAATAATAATTAATTAAAAATAGAAAATGATTTTATTGTTTTTTATTATAAAATGAAAATTGTTTATTTTTATGTAGTATTTTATTATGATTTTTATTTATTTTTTTGATGTATTTTATTACAAGTTTCTTTTTAATAGCTTATTTATAGGTATATTTACTTGTATTTTGTACATTTTTATTTTATATATTTTATTTTATTCTTTTATTCTTTTATTTTGTATATTTATAATTATTTTTATGAGTATAAATATATTTTTATTAGATTTTTAATATGTTATTTGTATACTTTAATAAATGAATATGTATATTCTATAGGTATATTCATAGGTATTTTACCTATGTTTTATGTATTCCATTTTATTTTAATGTATTTTAATGAGTTTTATTTTAGTTTTGTATTTTTAGTAGAATATTAATGATATTTACAATATTATAAAAATATGAAAGAATAAAAGAATTAAAGAATGCATTTCCCTTTTATTTATATACATATAGAACATAGGTATTTCATCTACATTTTTACGTAGATTTATTTTAGTTTACATTTCCCTTTCGGTTTTATTCTCATTTTAATGTACACATATGTTATAAATAATGTATAAAAAATTATAAAAATATGAATTTGTAGAAATAAAGAATAATAAATAATTTGAATATTTTAATCGGTAGAAAATACAATAAGGACCCAAAACCTAACAGTTGCACAGTAACTCCAAAAATATAAAATGGCCACCATTAAATAGCTCATGAAAAGTTATATACAATTAGAGTGATTTTGCTATGTTTTGAGTTTTTATTGAAAAGATATGGATCTGTGAAGTTTGGTTTCTGGCTTTTTATTCTGGGTATAAAATGCACTATGTGTATTATTTTTGTACAAACTCAATTTTGTATTTTTATTCACATTAACTTTCATGTACAAAGTTCCTTTATTTGATGAATAAATAATAAAGAATAAAATAGGTGTCAAGAAAGCATAATTAATGAATAAACTAATGAGGTATTTGATGTATTTTTGGCCCTTATCTCCCCCTACATTATTCCTTGTCGACCAACTCCATTCTGGACCTGATCTCGGGGTTAGGGTCATAAAATATTTTCAATATTTTATTCCCTTTTCTTTTATTCTCTTTATTCTATAAATTTGGCATTAAAAATCTTATTTTGTATGCAATAAATACAATAAATAATGAATGCTATTATGTACAAATTAATGCTATTTACATGCATTTGCTGGGGTTTTTAAGTCCAAAATGATAGAATAAAGGTGATGAAATGGAGATTCATCACCCCCCTATACTTGCCTTTGCTAGTCCCTAGCAAATACTTATGAAATAAGTACAAAAATAACAAAGAATAAGAAGAAAAGAAAAGGCAATGATAAATAATTTAAAGAATAAATTGAATTGATCATGATTATTAAAGTTATCTGTACAGAATCAAAGTTTGGAGCTCAGGTTAGACCGTGGTATGGAAATGTGTGTGGAACCTGGTTGGGAACCAAATTTAAAACACAACAGCCTTCGAGAGTCACAGAACTCGGTTCAAATCTCCTCAATAGCCAGGTCAGAACTAGCCTACATCATACGCAAACCCTTATTACTATGAAGCTGACTTGTACAGTGTAAGTGATGGTGGCTCTCCCCAACTGAAATGACAAAGGAACTGACTTCTCCAGAATGACAACCCAATGATTGCCCAATCCAACACTCTGTCGTTGAGGAGCGGGGTATTCCCTTCTATGTTCAAGTAGAATCCAACTCAAGAGGAGGAGGTGAGGAAGAGAATGGATGGTAGCCAGTGTAGCTACTTATCCTGGGATGCAAGACTAGTATAGGCAAGTCTTCCAGCTGCAGACTCACTTGGTATAACTTTGATGCTCAAGCTTGCTTATTTTCTATACAACATATATACATACTCCGGCACGCATTTTATTTTATTTACAAGCATGTCCACTTTTTTGGAGTTTTATTTCTACATACTATTTACAACAGCATTTACACAAGGACTTTTTCCTCTTGAACCAGAAGACTATCCCTCTTTTGAAGCTTTATTGCAACTCACACTCTCTTGTAATTCGACTTCATTGAAACTGGACCAGGTTGGGGTGCACTTCCCTCCTTAGACGAGGACGAATGTTTCCACCCATGTGCGTCTCAGATTGACAAATCCAACCCCCTCACCACTCCAACTGAGTTGAGCCAAGTGAAAGGTGCAAGTGTCCAAGTTAGGTCACGACTGACAAGAGTCATGTGTGTGTCTCGAAAAGTTCTAGTTAGTCAGATGAGGTGACTTGAACCCATCCTTGATTTCTCATAGAATTACATCTGAATAGACCTGAAGTACCTTAAACCTAGTTCCCAAAAGGTTCCAGTACAGTTAGGTGCAGTAAGGTCCAACCAAGCTCCAATCTTCGACTTTATTGGACTAGTTTAATCATCAAGCTCAATCAAAAGAATATGATGCTATGTACAATGCAGAGAAATAATGCAATTTTTCAAAAAATTAAAAAATCAAGGAATTTTTTACAAAAATATTTTTGCAAAAGAATTTAAGCACACAAAGTATAAAGTATGTACATCTATTTACACGGGCGTGCCGCTTTGTTCATTTACAAGACTTAAGAAAAGAATTTCATAGGTTTTAACAAAGTGATTTATTTAGGTGCATATATATTTGATAAAGAATTTTATGTGTTTTATTTATGATTTATGTTATTTTTAATGATGCTTTTATTCCTCAAAGTTATTTGAAAATCACTTTGAAAACTATAGTACAAAATAATTTTTGCAAATATTTACAAACATTTGAAAGCCATTTTGCAACGATTTTGCAAACACTATATATACATTTTTCAAAAATATTTTTACAAGCATTTTCCAAATCATTTGCAAATAAGTTTTCAAATCCTTTATTTCACATAAATAGAAGACTCTTTGTAATCAAAATATTTTTTACAAAGGTTGAAAACATTTCACACAAAGTTTTCCAAATAGTTCACGCCATTTTTCTAATCATTTTGCAAAAATATTTTTAACCTGATTTATTAATCAGTATATACAAAAAGAATATGAGGAATAAGAAGCACTATTAATGAATTATATCCTATTTTTAGCCATATTTATTAATAATTATACGAAAGTACGAGTTATGGCTAAAGTATATACAGAGTATATACGACCCCCCTATACTTAGCATAAGTTATGTCCTCGTAGGTTAAAGAGAAAAAGAGAAGACATAACTCGTGCTGATTATAGAAAAGCCTATACTACAATGACTAAAAGAATAACAAATGAAAGAATAACGAGAGAAATGAATAAGAAAATGACCGTCTCCCCTATACTTAGGACCAAATAATCCTAAGTGTAGCAGGCTGTACACAACGCACAGAGGGTCAAGGGTGGGAATAAACAGATCAATGAACGAACGAATCATGGGTGCATCCCCCTATACTTAGCACAAAGTACATCCTATGTACAAAAGGCTATCACAAAGGGGCGACACCTTTTATGCAGATAAAGAAAAATGAAAAGGAAAAGAAGAAAAGAGAGATATATACATATATACGAGAAGATCATGGAGAGTGTACGCATTACTCCCCCTATACTTAGGGTGAGATATCCCTAAGTATAGACAACAACAGGAGTGACGAAACTTTACGAGGAAAGAAGAACGCGGTGTGTACCCCTTTACTTAGGACTAAGTACGTCCTAAGTATAGACACAAAGATATGGCGAAAGATCTGGGGCACACAAAACATACGGAAGAAAGAAGGAGTAGAATACATAACACATATATACAACAGATCAAGAGTGTGAAGTACATGATGGTATCTAGAAAGCGAGTATCATGCTCTCATCATCGTCTCCCTGTGAGAATGAGGACACAATCAGATAGTGAAAGGACATCCGAGTATGCAATCAAGTGGGTGTCAGCTACCGGGGAATAGAGATCGAAAACTAAGGGAGGGACCGGTAGCGTGAATTAGAACATCGACTCATAAGGAAGGAATGGGTGAGCGGAGCCGATACCGTAAGACTCGGAGGAAGAAAGAGCAGTACATACCCCTCCTAATCAATCATGTTATCCAAGAGATCTATAAGATTTAAGAACAAGATATTCTCAATGTAGCTGCGTGACATCCGGTGGGCATAGAGTCAGAAAGTCAAAAGAATACACCGAACACTACACATCAGGGCTCAACCCTACGAGGGTCCTCAAGGTGAGCAGGATCAGAGAATAATCAGAAGACTCGGCTCTGTGCTCCAACAGAAAGGAGACACAACCAGGGAGGAGACTGAGTATCAAAATCAACAGACTCGACTTCGTGCCCCTCCAACGGAGAGGAAGCACCGACAGTAAAGGCGAATACGGGAAAATGATGTAGTCTCCCGCAGATAACCCTCGAGGAGAGATACATACTAGTCAATGAATAATCAAACCAGAAGGTCACCCTTGCGAGGGTCGTCAAGGTGAGCGGGCTCAACGGAGCCTGATCCATCAAACAGATTGCAGGAGCGGTCTCGATAGGTGACAGATCAGCCACCAGCAGAAGAGAACATCAAATCAAGAAAGTGTGGCAACATCCCGCAGGCTACCCTCGGGAGCATACTGCCAACTAAGCATTTAGTAATCAGAGTAGATGGCTCATCCTTGTGAGGACCGTCAAGGAGAACAGATTCAAAGGAGTCAAGTCAAAGGGGTCCCAAGGTCTAACATATTGGGTAAACATCAAAACAAAGGGGACCAAAAGCATATCAGACGACTCGGCTCTGTGCTCCCAGCAATAGGAGACACAATCTGAAAGGGAAACCGAGCGTACATAAAGTGTTGCATTTTCCTGCGGATAGTCCTCGGGGAACAATGCAAGCTAATCAGGGAATAGTCAGATCATATCTCATCCTTGCGAGGGTTGTCAAGGAGAGAAGACTCACATGAGTTGATCAGAATGGTCTTGTAGACGGGATATCGTCTACTAGTAGAAGAGACCGCAGATCTAGTAAGGTGTCATAGCCTCTCGCAGATAACCCTCGGAGAGCGCTATGAACTAGGCAAGGAATAATCTGAGATGTAACACTCATCCTTGCAAGGACCATCAAGGAGAGAAGACTCAAAGGAGTCTGGGTCATTGTCCTCGTGCACCGACAAATCGGATACACCATCAACAGAGAGGCCAAACAGTCAAATTCGACCATGCGGTTTCGTGCCCCAACAGAAAGGATGCCCAATCAATGTATGAAACCTATCATAAAGAAAATGTCGTATCCTCCCGCAGATAGTCCTCGGGGAGTAATACGAACTAGGTCAATCAAGTATAGGGATTGCTTGCATCGAATCTTAGATACTCAAAAAGCAATCAATCCGTGAAACCTCAGGAGGGCATAAGATCATGTGAGGGAGTTATAATTAATCAATTACAATACATCCCTCCGATCAATCCAATATAGCCGAGATGGAACAAAAGATGATCAAGAATCCTCAAAGTGCCACAGGTGGATGATAAAATTATGAGATGGAGAATGGATCAACCAAAAGATGCGAGATCATGCGGGTTCCATACACCTTTGTCTTGAAGTTCAAATCATAATAGTCAATCAATCCTCAAAAATGGAGATGGGTAGGAACCTCAAAATTGATAAATCAATCAAAGCTTAGGAAAGCATCGAATCAGCAAAATAGATTACATCCTCATCTGGTGTGTGAGATCTATATCCTCAATAAAGAATCACACCTAATGGTCGTGCATCCTCAAAGTCCTTAATAACCTCCTATGCACATATGAAAATCGCATCCACCAAATCAATCTCAGCATCCTCAAAACATGCTCGACTTACTCCAATAATTAATGTAAGTCAAAAATCCTTGATGTGGGCGATCTCTAAAAACGCAGCAATCCCGGGTGACAGAAGAGATGATACTAGGGACATGAGGAGGGTGGGCAAGGAGTGGAACACAAAGGTAGAGCGAAGGTGATTGAGCGCAAGCGCCAATATCATGATTCAATGCAGAATGAAGAGATATATGTATAAGAGAGGTAGAGAGACTCAATGATGAAAAATGCTTGACTCGCACGGATGAGGTTGATGACTCTAAGAAAGATGGACACATAACAGACTCCAAGTCACAATCAATGCACAAGGCAAACCCGCGATTCACCTACTCAACACAGTGAAGACCATGATGTGGTCTTTTTATCTTGTTGTTTTTAGAGATAGGTGATCATAGAAAGTTGTACATACCAGAATTAGGCTTTGGGATTGGGGCAATAATCCTTAGCGTGTACGTAGAATACAATGCTCAAATAAGGGGGGGGGGGGTTGCTCTCCCCAAGACAAGTAATCCATTACATTTTTATTTTAGGTTCAATAGAGTTAGCAGTCCCGTTTTTATTTTGGTTATCACTTTTTTTTGTTTATTTTTCCATGCACGTGCCTAACGGGGTTCTAATTTCCATTTAGCATCCTAGGTGAGCAAAATCAGAGGGAGAAGATCGGGAAAGCCATGCATGTCGGAAAACGATAATGAATGCCAAGTAAGAAGACTTACAGTGCTTTCCATCTCTCTCCATGCGGGATGCATAACAGAATTGAAACCTATGCCATATGCAAATGCAATCCGATGAAATCGCCCTAGAGTAGTAACTGCTATTATCGTGAAGCACCAAATGTTGCTCATTTAAAGTCAAACCCTAAAGTACGATCTTGGAGACGTCTCGGTGCCTGCCACAACCGGTCCTGCCAGTGTTGTATGATGCCTTTTAAGGCGTGCAGGTTCGAAGCTAAATAACAAACAATTATTATTTGACTAAGTTCAAAAGCGTATCTATAGGTACATGTAAATTTATTAGGGGCTTTGGACCTTAATCTATCAGCAAAAAATTCCTAAGCTAGGGCTCATTCACACAAAATAAAAAAATAAAAATAAAAACATTGTCAAAACCGTCGAGGCCCTCAAGGGAACAATCCCTCGGGCACTGGACCTCGGGAAGTTGGAGTGTCTGAGAGTCCTGGTATTATTACAATCCAAGGTTCACTCTCTCACATGAATATATATAATAATAAATAATGCAAAAATGTTAGAATACTCTGTAAAATCCTCCTCCATTTTCCTTTGGTGCTCTCTCCTACCGGTTAGGTCTGAAAGCCGGCTCCTCCTTGCTCGGGTGCATAGGTCCTCCTAGGAAATCCTCCGTCGCGCAGCGGTCCCTCGCATCAAAGTCAAACAAATGAGATGGCCAGAATAGTCACAATAATTATCAATAAATAATCAAAATAAATAAAAAGATATGGACAAGGTCTAAGAATCAAATAAATCAATAAATATCCCAAACGACGTTGCTCCCCAGCAACGACGCCATTTGATGACAAAAAAAGTCCATCTATCTTGTGTTCCACAAAAGGGCGGGTGCACAGTCGCTGAGGCGACCGACAAAAGATCCAATCATCAACAATTATCCCACAATCAGACTAAATCAATGAATTTCAAAAATGTGGAGTTAAAATTTATTATAACATTACATGCAAATGTGTATAGGTGTAAGCACAAGTAGAGTTCGAACACTGGGAGCAAACGATTGGGAGCAAAATAAATTGCACAAAATTATTCAATTCTGTTCTTGTCCATGTTATTGTTTTCGTGTATTTTTTATATTTTTATTTTTGGTTTTATAATTTTTATTTGGTTTTTAATTTCCAGATTTTGTATTTTCTTTTTATCTTTTTATCTTTTTATATTTTCTTTTTATATAAAAACAATACAGCTTATATAAGGCTTTATTTACACAATACATATAGAAATATAGTTGTAAATACTATTAAATATAAAAAATCAGAAAATAATTTGTTTTTGGTACATTTTTCTAATGTTTTTATATTTTTCCAGGATTTTTGCAAATTTTTATGTATTTTTAAAGCCAAAAATATGCCAAATATGGGATTAATAAATGATCTGAAACTAATTTGGATTTGAAAAATAACAAATGGATCCCAAAATTACCTAAATTAATTTTAATACATAAATAATAATATAAAGATAATTATAAATAGGTAAACATATTTTTGGTATTTTTGAAGTGTTTTTATATTTTTTTGGATTTTGGAGCTTCTTGAAATTTTTATATTTTCTTTTTCTATTTTTTGGGGTTTTTGTTTTCTGGACTCAATAAATATCAAAATATATTATATGTAATTTTTTTTGTAATTTTTTCAAAAGTATTTTCTATTCCATTAGTATATTATACTTTAAACATGGATTAAATGCTCCTTTTTCATTTTTAATAAATAGATAAATGCTAAAAGAATTGTCGAATAAATGCAGGGCGTGAATCCACAGGACATGAAGCATCTGTCCTAATTTTTGTTGTTTTTTAGGAGTTAAGTAGCTATTTTTAATAATTAGGTAAAAGTCATAAAAATAAAAGGCATGGCAGTGGCATAACTACAAATAAATTATAAGATAGGGAGCTCTGTGCAATTATGCTAACATAAAACATCCTTTATTTAATATTCTGGTATTATTTTACAATTCCCAAAATGGCCCGGGACATACATGTAAAATACCCATTTTGTCACCTCACGTCCCCACGGCTCGTGAGGTGATGTGGATTGGACCCAATAGCAATACACATAACTACAGGGGTTGATATGCAAAATATCCACTTATTTTCTAATGTTAACTTTTATTTGCAGGACTAAAATGTAAAATACAAAAAGAGGGGGGTTAAGATGTGCAAATTACCCCTTATATGCGCCATCCGACGATCCAGCCTCGCCCAATTGACACGCGTCGATTCCTCGAGGTGCGATAACGCTTCGCTTCGTGCGGCTGAGATTAGATCACTCAAAGCGATCTGATGGCTGATGCTGGCCTCGATTGTACGGCTCCTGCTTGATATGGGATCTTTATCTTCATCCAACGGCGACGTAGGTATCTAGAAGAACAGAACAAGAACTCGTCGCTGGCGAGTTTCGATCGAGTACTAGGGTCTCCTCCGGCCACCATTTCCACCACCGATGCCTTCATCGAATTCCTAAAAGTACCCCGCGTCAGCTGATGGCTTCAATCGAGCACCTGGATCTCCATTTTGCTCAGGCGAGGTCGCAGAAGGTGGCGAGCTTAGGGTGCCTGTTCGTCCTTTAAAATCGACCCAACGTGGGTCCTTTGTCCCTCCAGTTCCTGTAAGAAAATTCACACGAGCAAGACAAAGGTTCAGAGGCCTTATTGGTGGTGAAATGGATGATAGGTGGTGCGGGCGGAGGTGCTCCGTCAGGGTGGCGGAGTTGGAGCACCCAACTCCAAATCCACATTGGATCTGGATGAGCGAGATGGTGTGGGGTGTAGGGAAATGAAAAGAATGAAATGAGGGTGAAAGGTGGTCGGAAAACATACGTGGCACAGTGAAAGAGTTCGTCGGAGCTCTTTCGATTTTTATGCTAAACCTAATGATTAATCACTATTCTAATTGAATAAATGAAATGTAGGAATTAAAACCTAACTAAAAATGCAAGAAAAATGCAGCTCTTATACCTGAGCGAGCTCAGGGAGCAGGACCTCGTCGGAGCTCGGTCGCGGGCGCATCTCCTCCTCTGCGGACCGTCGTGGATGCTCAGGGGACTCCCCATGTCACGAGGATACGTACTGGACCGAGGTCCAGGGATCCAAGTGTGAAGAAATGGCCAAAATGATCGAAGGAGAAGATGGAGTTATTTAAGAACATGGTTGGCGCCCTTATTTGACTGGACAAAAATAAGGAATCGGAGCTATGTACAAGAGATCTAAGGTGGGGGCGTGGATGTACAATGATCAGGAAGGATTTCGTCTGAAGGAAGCAACGACGAATGATGGATGGATCGCCCGCGAAAAATGGCGAAAAAGTGGGGATTGAATAGGTCCGCGTCAAATCAGACCTAGGAGGGGTGGTTGACCAAGGGTCAATGCGAGCCACGTCATGATTGGCCCACCTACGACCACTACAGGACAAAATAGGGTGTTTATTAAAGAATAATTAATTGAAAGTAGAAAATAATTTTATTATTTTTTGATTATAAAATGAAAAATGCTTAGTATTTTATGTAGTATGTTTTTATGATTTTTATTTATTTTTTTGATGTATTTTATTACAAGTTTCTTTTTAATAGCTTATTTATAGGTATATTTACATGTATTTTGTACATTTTTATTTTTATTTTATATATTTTATTTTATTCTTTTATTTTGTATATTTATAACTTATTTTGTTAGTATAAATATATTTTTTTTTGATTTTCAGGATGTTATTTGTACACTTTAATAAATGAATATGTATATTTTGTAGGTATATTCATAGGTATTTTACCTATGTTTTATGTATTCCATTTTATTTTAATGTATTTTAATAATTTTTATTTTAGTGTTGTATTTTTAATAGAACATTAATGATATTTACAATATTATAAAAAAATGAAAGAATAAAAGAATTAAAGAATGTATTTCCCTTTTATTTATATAAATATAGAGCATAGGTATTTCATCTACGTTTTTACATAGATTTATTTTATTTTTACATTTCCCTTATGGTTTTATTTTCATTTTAATGTACACATATGTTACAAATAATGTTTACAAAATTATAAAAATATCAATATGTAGAAATAAAGAATAATAAATAATTTGAATATTTTAATCGGTAGAATGTACAATAAGGACCCAAAACCTAACTTTTGCACAGTAACTTAGAAAAATGTAAAACCACCACCATTAAATAGCTCGTGAAAAGTTATATACAATTAGATTGATTTTGCTATGTTTTGAGTTTTTATTGAAAAGATATGGATCTGTGAAATTTGGTTCCTAGCATTTTATTCTGGGTATAAAATGCACATTGTGTATTTTTATACAAACTCAATTTTGTATTTTTATTCACATTATTATCTACAACATTCATGAAAAAGTTCCTTTATTTGCTGAATAAATAATAAAGAATAAAATAGGTGTCAAGAATGCATAATTAATGAATAAACAAATGAGTTATTTGTTGTAATTTTGGCCCTTATGTCCCCTACTTTATTCCTTGTCGACTAACTCTATTCTGGACCTCGTCTCGTGGTTAGGGTCATAAAATATTTTCAATATTTTATTCCTTTTTCTTTTCTTCTCTTTATTATATAATTTTGGCATTAAAAACCTTATTTTGTATGCAATAAATACAATAAATAATGAATGCTATTATGTATAAATTAGTGCTATTTACATGCATTTGTTGGGGTTTTTAAGGCCAAAATGATAGAATAAAGGTGATGAAATGGAGATTCATCAGGTTTCCTCCCCTTAAAACATGGTATACACATGTCTAAAGGGATGACTCCTCAAAGTATTAAGGAAAAGAAGGCCATGCCTGGATGCCTCTATGTATCGGTTGTAGGAAGCTTAATTTATGCCATGATGTGTACTAGGCCAGATATCTGCCATGTAGTGGGAGTGGTAGGTCGTTACCAATCCTGCTATGGAGAGCAACATTGGAATGCAGTGAAGAACATTTTCAAGTATCTAAGACGGACGCAAGATTACATCTTGGTCTATGGAGATGGTGTTCTCCAAGTATTGGGATACACATATTCAGACTTCCAATCAGATATTGATGACCAAAAGTCGACATCAGGGTTTCTATTCCTGTTGAATAGTGGTGCTGTGAGTTGGAAAAGCAAGAAGCAGGACACTACAGCAGATTCAACAACAAAAACTGAATATATTACCGCATCAGATGCTGCAAAGGAGGCAGTGTGGTTGCGCAAGTTCATCCTGGAACTTGGCGCAGTTGCCTCTGATACTCCCATTCCATTATCAACGATAACACGGGAGCGATTTCCCAGGCTAAGGAACCCGAATGGCATCAAAAGAGCAAGAACGTGGAAAGGAAATACCACATCATTCGGGAGATTAAAAGTGAGATGATATCATCATCACCAAGGTGGCCTCTGCCGACAACGTTGCTGATCCTCTTACCAAACCTCGAACACAGAAGGTTTTCGACCATCATGTAATGTGTATGGGTTAAAGATTGTTCCTGAATGTTCTGAGGACTAGTGGGAGAATTGTTAGCCATGCGAGCCCGATGAGAACCATTCCTACAATAAATGTTATTGTAACCGTTTTTTTATTAATAATAGTTATTGATTATTTTTCACTCCCTTTCTAAGATTAAATGAATAAATGCACTATAAGGTCCCTCTATACAATTAGGGTTATGTACCATGACCATCTTAATAATCATACAGCTATTGATTCAATAATAGAATCATAGAGGCTGGTGTTTAGATGAATATCTAATGAGTTATATTGAGGACTCATCAAGCACCATCAAATGATTGTTAAGAGATGATCTCCATCATGAGTAGGAGATGGTAATCCTTTCTTACATAGGCTGATATCTAACCGACCTCTTAATGCAGGTCCTCTGTATATGAATAGAGATTCATAAGTGTCAGATTAGCTAGGTCAAGGACTTGACTTAACGAGATCGAGAAAACCAAAGTCCTATACTGTATACTGTCACGATACAGACACACATCCTCTGACCGGAGACAGATGTGTTACTATATGTCTGAGTGTGTACATTTGGCAGACCAATCGGTTGATGACCTAACCAAGATCTATACACTGGTGCTCTGGTGTACATGCAAGGGCATATGAGTAATACAATCTCTCAAAGGGATCATGCATGTTCAATTGTGAATCGAGAGACATGAGCTCACTTATGAGATATTAGGACAAAATTCCATGCATGGTTGTCGTGCTTCGGAAGCATGACAAGAATTTGAAGGTATGATATATGCTTTTGGAAAGCATATGATCGATAACAAATCCCAATGACAAGAATGATAAACTTTATCATCAAACCATGAAGATTATAGTATAACATTGACTATATCTTCACGTTGAAAATTGACTATATCTTCACGTTGATCATACGTCTTCCAGTATGCAGGATGTACAGGTATTAGGAATAATGAGGGTGATGTGATCTTAAACGATTGTATAACCTTTATGCTTCCATTCCGAGGGAGTGATGAAACATGTTTGGATTTTAGTGACTCCTCTTAGTAGAGAAGTAATCTGATCTTGGTCCAAATGTTGGACATTGATCTGAATGAGTTTCAGATGCAATGAGAAGATCAGATTTACGGCCTTGATTAAATCAAGCTATGAGAGGTCCATGGGATCTGGGTTTGAGATGTAATCTCAATATCCAAGTCACTATACATGGTACAATACAATCGCCATGTCCTTATGTCCAAGTATCTACGGAGAAAGCATACTGTTCTTTAAAGAGATCAAGAATAATTCTAAAGTTGAATTATGTCTAAGCATTTAGAAATGGATAATTAAATATGATTTAATTATCATGAATAATGTGAATTCGATTCACATTATCTTAATGCAAAAGAATGATTATCCAATGTAACTAAATGAGATTTAATTATTGTGGATATGGATAACGTGGATAGCACTATCCAATTATTCATATATATTATAAATGTGATTTATAATATATCATAGAGAGACTTTTTTATTTATATTTGTTGATTAATTGTTAATATGGATTGGATTCACATTAAATGATTAATTGAAAATATAATTAAATTTTGTTTTGGTTTGTGAATGTGATTCACATAATTTCAATGGCTCTATTGAAATTTTTAAAAAGATAATTTCGAATTATTTTTTGCGAAATATATTTTCGACAAGAGATTAGGAGATATCATGAGATAATGAGATCTCATGATAATTAGAGGAGATAGACTCATTCCTCTCAAGAGGAGTGGACGGCCACTCCTCTCCATGTGGAGAGGAGTAGCCGTCCCCCCTCTTCTAGGAAAAGCGGTTAGTATCCTCGTTATCCTATCTCCAGTCAAAGATGATTTAATTTTAAATTAATTATATTGATTTATCAATATAAATTAATTTAAATTAAATCATTTGTTATTTTTTTAAAACAACATATTAGCCATTGAAAGAAATACAAATCAATCTCATCCGTTGATTGTGTGTTGTCCATGGATCGGAATCCATGGACTCCCAAAACCCTATATAAGAAGAGGCAAACCTTTCTCTTCGAGTTACGCAATCTCAACGAAGTCTCTCTCTCTCTCACACTCTCATTCTGACACAGACCCTCTCTCTTCCTTCTCTACTTGAGTGGCCGTCCACTCTCATAGAGAAGGTCGTCTTCGTCGTCGCCTTGCCATTGTGCTCCTGCTTAGACGACTATAGACTCTTCATATTCTTTGGTGCATGGTGCTCATGAAGAAGGCATTCGATCTTGTGAGACGAGATCAGGAGATCCATTGCTTGGATCATCAACATGGATTGCGAGAAGCACGCGACTCATCCCTGCTCTCACAAGCGTCTCCTCCGACGGATCTGGCTTGAGATAGGAGGTCTCTTTCTTTAGAGGCTCGATCGGAACCACGCTCCAATAGCTATTTCTATATCTTTTTTGTGGTTAAATGAAGCGATCCAAGAAATGTTCTTGGATCATATGATTTCATCATTTAAAAAATTTTAAAATTCCGCTGCACCAAGCAACTAGTGTGACTAGTCGCTCTTGATCGTATATGATATGATCATCATGCTTCCATGATGCGCTTGAGGATTTCTCCATATCCTTCAGTCCTCATAGCACAAAGCAATATGAAGCCATAGCTCATGCTAAATATAAAAAATATATACTAGAACTCATGATATAATTACATGTGCAAAAATGAATAAAAGAATCAGTTAATTGAAGACAGGGACTCAGGCCCCCGTATATTTAAAACGAGAAATATATTAAGTATAAATATATGAATTAAAAGTAGGTAACCCAAGGAAACAATTAGAATGAAATTGGATCCCCCCTACACTTAGGCTGAAAATAGACCTAAGTATACAGAATAGGAAGCTCAGTAATGAATCTCCAGAGATGGTGATGGAGCCTAGGATTTTCGGGAGGCTGAAGAATCAAACAAGATCAAAACAAATCCAATTTTCACCAACACACCTAATGAAGACCATAAATATGGTCTACTTTTCTTGTCGCTTTTTTTGGTGATAATACAAAGTTCATGTTCATTACGAGCATGCTGAATTAGGGTTTGAGCTCTATCCTAGGGATACGTCCTCACCTCTTAACGAATTCATACAACTACAAATAAAAAGTAGGGGTTTCTCTCCCAAAAACATGGTGAATTTTAGCTCCATTTTATTTAAATCAACTTGCATTAATAGTCTAATTTTTAGAGATTAAGTTACCAATTGTACTAAATCTCTTAGCATATAAAACATCATCTACCGTCCAGTCCCTTTTCCATATTATCCTAAGTGACCAATCATGAAAGGCGAAAATCATGTAGACGAAAAATCATGATGTCATGCTCAAGAGAAACACTTACAATGGCTCCATCTCTCTATATGCATATAGATTGAATATAAAATTTTAACTAAATGCATGTAAGTTGATGGAAATCCACACCTAATCATACGTCTATTAGCGGGCAGATAATCAATCTCGTTTGGCTAGGTTCAACATAGATTACGTGTGTCTCATGAATCTTAGAGATGAGTGAATATCATAATATGAAGTTAGTGTACCCTATACTACGATATAAGCACTTAGGGATAGAAAAAGAGGAAGCTCTAATAGCCGTATGCTTAAATCCTAGAATCAGTCACTCAAAATGAATCCCACCCATATGAGGGTGAAACAGACTCATCACACACAAATAATAAAGTTCAGTCCAAATTATACATCAAATATATAAGATATAATAATCCTCGAAAAACTTGATGTCATCTTATGCAGTTCTTCTCAGCGAGAACTCCACTCTAAGTTTCACGCCTCCGTTATCCACGAGCATCCTCGATGAACGGGTTTCCCTGCCACAGAAGAGAGAAGTTTAGACATTTCAAAGATTATCGACACACAGATTATAGTGCATAAAACATCACAAATACGTGATTGCCCTAGATAAAATAAAAATGAACTCAACCAAAATATAAAGCCTAAATAAATATATTAATGAAGTCGTGTCCCCGGCAAGGGCGCCATCTGATGAAGCGCTAAATGCATGTATTAATTTCAATCCGTTGTCGCACATGTACTTAGCATCTCATATAGGACCGAGATGAATCTCAGTGATGAGGTTCTCGTCTTTAATTTTATAACCTGGGAAGTCCATAGTCGAACACAAAGATGCGAGTACTTTGTTGATTAACTTTAGAGGACAAATAAACTTAGATAGTAATTTTCAAATTTATTACTTTGAGCTCATACACATCACATAGTTAACATAGAATTTTAACTCAATTTCTATGCCAATAAATTAAGTGCAAACATAGATGCACACACAAGACATACATGACATCAATACTTAAATGAAACTCACAACTACAAACTTGGATGATTAATAGAAAAATCCTGAATTATTTTCTTGAAGAAATTAGTTTATATCTTGCTTCATGATCACTATCATGATTCAATCAGCAAATACTGCTTTTTTAAAAAAAATGATTCATATTCAAACCAAGTAAATCCTAAAGATGATTAGAAATAAAGGGTTATAAATGATCATGCAAGATATTTGAATTCAATGATAATACATCAATCAATCAAGAATTTTAAACATTAACAATCAATACATCAATTATTAATCTAAATCAACATTCATGCTTCTAAAAGATAAAGTTCAAAACAATCTTTCAAACGAGACTAAAATTTCATTAATCGGATTTTAGGATAACAATATATTCAATAAAGAACCCAGGGGTACAACTAAAATAAAAACTTCCAAGTTTTCTTACATATAAGGACATACAAGGACTTAAACGTATATAAGAAAAACTGTTAGGGTAAATGTGTAAATTAAAACCAGGCGGAAGGACTTATCTGTGTTTATTACAATTCACAAGACTAAATCTGTAATTAACCCATTAACATGTGCTATTCGCATGACCTTTAAGGTTTGGATAAGGTGGCTTGGGACATGTGGCTGCTTTGGAGACCCGTTTGAGTTAGGCGCGACAACCGCTCCTATGGCTTGAACCGTTGCTTCAGAAAGCAACATGGCCGATCCAGGATCGTTAGATCTCACCCCAAATATGAAAGATCAACGATCTCTGCTATGCTCATGTTCTTGAAGTCCTTCGTGCATGGTGGAAACAGGGCGGAGCTCTGATGAGGTCTATCCTGCTCCTCTTTTCTTCTTTTATAGATCAATTAGCTTCTCTTGACGTCGATGAAGGAGATGGTTGCTCAGCGAAGATGCAAGGATGCCTGAAGATCCTGATTGATGAAGTGTCGTTGGAGACCAAATAGGAGATCAGGGCTCCCTTTCATTTTCCGATCATTAAAGATGTGTTGTCCTGCATGGTTAGTCTAAAAATGATAGACAAGTTTATATCCTGACAAAATGCATCGGTTATAGGATGACTATTCGAAGATGAGAGAGGAGCCCTAATGGGGTTTGCTTCACACAGAAGAAGAAGATAGTTGATTGAAAGATTACAGATATTGAGATAATGAACTGATAGCACAAGTTAAAATACGTGATTGACTGATCAACAATGGATGTATCCTATCATTCCGATAAGCTTATGGACTTACAACAACTGAGAAATAAATTCTCGAAACCATAATAAAGGAGGATTCGAGTGCTGACATGAAACTTGAACTTCAATGAAGGAATGAAATCAATTGAATCTTTAGCCGAAACACAAAGATAAGAGCCTCGTCGTCTTGGCTTGAAGTTCTTGGCAAAAGAACTAAGATCGAACAACCTCAACTTAGGTTGTGACTTGGTCTAAAAAACCAAGGTTCTCACTAGAACTCGCAGCCTATTATTGCTTAATCTCAATCTCACTATCTGTCATTGAGGAGATCAGAAAGCTAAGGAGAGTTATTGCAAGGGTGGACAACCACCACACTAGGCGGAGGTGGGGTATTTGAAGAAGGAGAGGGAGGAGGTTGCGGGTGGTTTCATGGGAAGTTTACCCCTTTGCCATGGGTAGGGAAGTTAGGTTTAGGGAGAAATGGTTGTTTTGCATGAATCTAGTTAGTTGTGGAGATTCACGGTTGTAGTTGGTTGGGAAATAACTAGAGATGTGTGACAAAAACGGCAAGAGTTGCCCAAGAACGAGCGATCGCATCTCTTGGCACAAGTGGCTGGAGTTTGAAGATAAACCTCAACCGTCAGATCATCAGATCAGATGGTTAAGCTTAACGTGATGTTGGAAGGCTGAGATTAACTGATGTGAGTGATCAAATGGTCTGGAATAGAGAACTAATCAACAGTGATGATTGCATCTGATGAGAGTGATTAGACGATGCATGAAGGAACGGATGTCTAACCAAGAGCTGGTCACGTGGCACGTTCTGGAAGCGTCATGTGGTCAAATAGAACTTGAAAGAAATCAAAAAGTCAAGGTAAAATCAAGAAAAAATAGTTAATAGTTAGAGACTGAATTTAGGAAAATGGTAAACATGAAAGTTGTAGATCTCGAAGAGATCTACAATTTTCATGTAGAAGTCAAAGAGATCAGAGGTCATTTGTACATGCATAAAAATTAAATACTATTAAACATTATATAAAATAATTTTCTTTAATTTTCCTTTTCCTTTTGCTTATTTTTTTATTTTTATTCTAGTTTATTTATATACAATTTTACTTTAATTTTTATTTGATTTTTAATGGAAAATAAATACATAAAATATTACACGATAATAATATATAGTACTAGTGTTAATTATATACAACACATAAATTACCAATTAGCGTTATTTAGTCAATGAATCATGTTATTAACTTAAGTAAAGGAGATAAATATGATCAATTAAGATGATAAATATGGGATTTATCAAGGGGAAAATTGAGTTGGACAGCTTGATGCAATGATCTGACGTGATATGTGGTTGATCAAGGAAAAGAGCCGAAGAAGGAATCAACCTAAAAGGATGAAGGAAACCTTGGAGAAAATCGATGAAGGCGAAGTCAAATCGAGGTCTGGCATACCTACAACTTGGGTCAAAGAGTTGACCCAAGTCAATGGGTTATGATCCCTGATTGGGCCACGCGACCCAAAAAAGACAAAACAGTTTTGAAATTAAGAAATAATTAAAAATAAACCAGTATATGATTTATTTAATTTTTTTAAAACATAAAAAATGTTTATTATTTTATTTAATATTTTAAAAAGATTTTTATTTATTTTTAGGAGTTAATTTATTAGAAGTTTCTTTTTACAAGTTAAAGTATAGGTATATTGACCTATGCTTGGTCTATCTTATTTTTATTTTATATTTTATTATTTTATTACATAATTTATATTTAAAACTTATGAAATATGCATAGATGTATTTTATTGTATTTTTTATGCATTTTGTACACTTAAATAAATAAGGGTATTAAATATATAAGTATAAGTATAATATATTCATATATGTATTTTTGTATCTTTATTTATTTTATTGTATTTTTAATGGTTTTATTTTATTTTTATACTTTTATTATAATGTAAATAATATTTGGAAGTGTATTAAAATATAAAATACATAAAAGAATAAAAGAATAATTTTCTCCCCTTTTATTTATATACATGTAGATTGTAAAATAGTTGTCTAAAACACAACTTTTGCATCTTAACTCCAAATTAAATGAAACCTCATTCATTATATATCTTACTAAAAGTTATATACAATTAAAAGATGATTGTGATGTATTTTGAGTTCATATGGAGAAGATATGGGTATGGGAAGTTTGAGTTTTGGAATTTTATTCTAAATATAAAATGTACATCTTATATTATTTTTGTGTAAAATTAATTTGTATTTTTCTATATATTTTTATCTACATTTTTCATGTACAAAGTTTCTTTATTTGAGGTATAAATAATAAATAATAAAATAGGTCTAAAAAATGAAATATTGGAGGGTAAAAATTAGGATTTTTATGAGCTTTTGACCCTTATGTCCCCCTATTTTATTCCTTGTCGATCCAATCATCATGATGCCTAGGTCTCGGGATCTAGGGTCATAAAATACCTTTGATATTTTCTTTTCTTTTCTTTATTATTTTATTTTTCCTTTAAATAATGTATTTCATACAATATTTATACAATAAATAATGAATGCTAATTTATGCGAAATAATGATATTTCCATGCATTTACTAATGTTTTAAAGGTCAAAATGAAAGAATAAAGGTGATTAAATGGAGATTCATCACGATGACACATAACCCTAATTGTACTAAGGGACCTATAATGCAAACTAGTTGTTCTTTATTTCAGATCATGGAATGATTTGCAATAACATTTATTGCATAATGAATCGTCGTGGGCTTGCATGTTCAACAATACACACACAGACAAACATATGTCTCTAGTCAAACGATATAATTGCCCATCTCGTGATAGTCTCCGATATATGAGATTTCCTATCTTTATTCCATCAGGTTAGTCCTTTAACTTGACCAATAACAAATCCGAATCTCTATTCATTCAATGAGGGCATGCATCAACAATATCACTCGAACATCAGTTTACGGAGAAGATTGTCATATCTTCTCATACCAGAAATTTCAGAAATTTCACTTTTTGTATATATTAACATTTTACAGTGTTAGTTGTGTCGTCAGTTATTCGAATATAGCTCTGGAGCATTAACTATACGATATCCATTGTGGTCCAACGTATGCAACCCTAATCGTACGAAGAGACCCAGTGAATCATGCAAATTGAATTGCACTTCATTTCAGACATGTAATGATATAAGTGTAATAACAATTACTACTGTTAAATGACTCACCATAGGTCACATGTACTACAGTAATGGAGGACCCACTACATTAATTTTCTAATGACACTTTGTTTGCGAATAGCTCGCATATATCTGGCGGTCCCTCTTGCGATCATGCAATTGCCCGTAGAATCAGGAGCCCATTGACCTAGCTAGTAAATTATAAACACTTTGCAAAATTTGCAAATATTTCATAGAATTTAAGTTTGGAATTGATTCCCAATGAAGCAAAAGGGATTGCCCTTTTTCCACCTTGCAAGGACGGTTGGTAGGGAACAACCAAAGGTGCATGACCACATAAATACATAATAATATGCATGTGGTGGTACGTCAATGACATAAGTATGGGTTGGAATCATGTACTATACAAATATTTAAGGATTTTTGCGCTTGTAATCTCCCGAGTTTATTCAATAGCACTTATGTCCTTTAATTTTCTTTTACAAATACTCTTGCATTTCTGTATTCCTACAAAATTCACATTAATACCCCACAGTAATACCCTTCTTGTGTCATATGTAAATTTTGTAAAAATACATGACTATATGTATAATTGTAAAAAAGGTCAGTGCATAAGTGTTATTAGAGAACCTCGAAAGAACACAACTGTAAAATCATATACATTGTGGAAAAAACTCAAAAGGAGACATCGTCGTATATATAACTTTTACCACAAATATCGATCTAGTACGATTCTCTGACCGCGGAGAACCTGTTTATCTGATCGGATAGTACATCTCCTGTAGTGAAAGAGCTGCTATATAAACAAAATAAATCTTACTTCATTTTCTTTTTTTCACTTTTCTTTGAAAAATGTTTTTATGGATTTTGATAATTATATCCCTCTAATATGTTATTGAAACTACGTCAGAAACAGAGACTCATATGCCCTCCATCTAGAACATTTAATTTTAACGGTCTTAGATTTGCTGTAATTAACCAGTTTCAAATGGAGGGCATAGGAATTTCTGTTTTTGACGAAATTTGAATGACATATTAGAGTGATATAGTAATGAAAATCCATGGAGGTATTTTTCAAAAAAATAAAAAAATAGAAAAAAGAAAATGGAGTATGTAAGTTACCTACTCCATGGAGTAAGATTCCTTTCCTCTAACAACAAATATTATTCATTGTAAAGGTATATATGATTGTTATAATTCGATCGTATCTGTTCCTAAAGATTCATATACGATGACTATGAGATGACTTCTCCGTAAATTTGACTGATTATCTTTAGTTTGTACTGAATGATGCGAGGAAATCTATATTGACATCTGTATCCGACCAGACAACATTCAATTAAAGTGGAGAAGATACTTAATTATAATTATACATACATTATACTTAATGATAACAGTTCAATGGAGCTATTCCAGCTCTATTTTCTGGTATTTTTTTTCAAAAATAAAACCACTTTTCATCACTATGTCCTTATAATATGTCATTTCAATTTCATAAAAAACAGAAACTCTTATACTCTTCATTTAGAAGAGATCGATTACAACAATTGCAAGACCGTTAAAATTACATATTCTAGATGGAAGGAATACAAGTCTTTGTATTAGAGGAATACAGTGACGAAAATACATGACTTTATTTTTGAAAAAAAGTTTTAAAAAAAGTCGCAAAATGAGACGGAACGACTCCATTTTTCCTAGTCATAATTATACATATATTGACTAATCACTAATTGTTGGAGAAATTAGTCGGAGACAACGAAAAGAAGTTATTGTTACCTTTTGAGGCTACAAGTCGCATATTACATCACATTTGTAAGGCAAAGATCGATGTGATATATGATAAGGAAGAACATATATTAATCCCGAAGCATATCTTATTACAAGATACGACCTATGATCAATTATTGGAGATTTTCCTACGTGATGTGATTAGTTTCCTACTGATCACTCTTCATTAGTAGTAATAGTAAATCATATTTACAAAATTATCCGATAACCGATCGGTCTCGTCCATCCGATCGTATCAAACAATTTGTTATAACCAGTTGGATCGATGGTGACATCAATATGACATCATTCTTATCAATTTAGGAAAAAATCAGATAGGACGGACTATTTTTCCAAACCGGAAAAATAAAATAAAATATATTAATGAAAAATAAACCTCTTCAACTATCGAGGACAAACTGTCAAAGTAAATTAAAGGATTGAATCCAAATGACTTTGGATTCACATGTAAGATAACAAAAAAAAGGGTTTTTGTACTTGTGCCTATGTAAGATTCCACAATTACATTTGTACCCTTACCTTTTTTTAATAACACATGTACCTCTGTATTCTTACAAATTTTACAGTGTCGTCCTTATATTGTTATACTCATGTCCAATTTTAGTTTGACATAAAGATAATACTGTGAATTTTTTTAAGAAATAACGGCACAAGTGTTATCACAGAAAAGGTAAATGCATAATTGTAATGGTAGAATCTCACAGGGATACGAATGCAAAAAACCTAACATATATCATGTTTTGTGAGAGTAATTACTTTATCCCTTTATCTATCGGGAGATTAAACTTTGATATATCACAATTACCACTCAACTCTTATAAACATGTCATTGATTAAGATGTCACCGTTATTTGTTTAAAGTTGTATAATTAATTGAAATGTAATATTTTTACAGTAATTATGAATAATTGATTTGAGGTTAATTGGACCGAATAGGATATTGTGCTATCCCCGATCAAATAGGAGAAAAAACTTTGGATCTTTCTATTATTTCGTAGAAACAGCCGAACCGACGAAGCTAGCGCATTTGATCCGGGGTTCGATCGGTTAGTCCGTTTCATCGACCCGATCTGATTTTTAAAACCATGATTTCAACTAAAATCTATGAAATTATTGCGGTGTTATCTGTTACACACATAACGATAAATAATATTCATCATAAGAAATATCTTTAATTTAAAAAATTGTAGCAAATTTAATATTTACGGTACATAACGGTTTATATAGCAAATATTTGCATGTTATCCTTTTTTTAAAAAAATGTATTACGTGTCGTTAACATTGCAAAGACTAAAAAAATCAAATATTCATTGTTATTCAGTATGATTGACAAAAAATATTCGTTTGCATAATTATCTTTGATTCTTGAAATTCATAGTGAATATAATAATATGAGATTCGCTATTTAAACAAGAGGACAGGAAAGTTGCTATGCGGAGCAGTTAAGCTGGCTGTCCGGTAGAGCAATTTCCCCTCTTTTTTTTATTTTTTTTGAATTTTCACCATGTATATTTATTGATATATCTCTTTTATATATCATTCGAATTTCGTCAGAAATAGAGACTTATATACCCTCCATCCAAAAGATGTCGATTACAACAAATTTGAGACAGTTAAAATTACATATTCTAGATGAAGGGAATAAGAGTCTCTGTTTCTGACGAAATTCGAATGACATATAGGAGAGATATATAGATGAATATACATGATGGAAATTTCAAAAAAAAATAAGAGGAGGGGGGAGGTGGAAATTGCTCCACGGAGTAGCCAGCTTAGCTGTTCTGCGGAACAGCTTCCCTTTCCTCTTTAAACAATTGGTTTTGCATTTTTGGTTTCAGTGTGGGTGGATGTTTACCTACACACAAGCACGTACGTATATACGCATGTACTTTACATATATACATGCATGCATGCATGTATACATACATACATGGGATTAATGGGGTTAACCCAAGGGGGAGCTAACTTGGCTTACCCCTGGCTTACCCCTTCCCTTATTTTTCTTATTTTCTTAAAGTTTTTTTCTTTACATGCATGGAAGATTTAGATCACCATATAACATCATGTTCTCATTCAAATTTCGACTCAATTCGACATTCGCATCCCATCCATCAAGCCTATCAATTTTTAATGATCTCAAGACCGCTGAAATGAACCCCTTATAGATCGACGTGTTAGGAACGTTTGTTTTATACGAATTTTGAATGAGAAGATAGTGTTATATAGTAATCTAAACCCCCGAGCGTTTTCAAAAACACTTTATGAAATGAGAAAAATAAGATTGGGGATAAACCAAGTTGGCTTCACCAGGAGATAGTCCCAGTAAAACTTATATACATGCATACATATAGGAGAAACTTCAAATGGAACACGATCATTCCCTAATTCGGGAAGGTTATCTCCATTTTGTAAAAACACTAACATTTTATTAAATCAAGTAAAAGATTATATTTTTTTGTTCAGTTCTGATGTTAGTATTTAGTAAAAAAATAAAATATACAATTTGTTTTTACAATGTGCAGTTATAGTACATTTTTTTACTTATTTTACCAAAGTGTTGGTATTTTTTTAGAAAAAAGAGGCGGCCTTCATGAACTCAGGAATGAACATGTCCCATTTACAGGGCTCCTTACACGTATACACACATGTACATTCATATAAAAATACATACATACATACATACATACATACATAAATACATAAGTGCGCACGTGTGTGTATATATATACATACATGTGCGCGTTGTCCTTGCTACTAAAGGTGTCTATTGAATTGAACGAATCGAGTCCGTCCTGACTCAGACTCAAACTCGATAATCAAACTCGAACTTGAGTTGGGAATCGATAATCTTCGAGTCCAAGAGTGTTGTCTCGAACTCCAACTCATTGAGTTCGAGTTATCTTGCGAGTCTCTTAACGAACCTTATATAAGTTGATTTTATATTGATTATTTGTTAACATTCCAAAAAGAATCAGTTGAGCTCATTAGTAATATCCTTAATAATAATGGCTGTGATGGTATATATAAATGTATTTATTTATGTGAATTCAATACTCGATAAAAAAATTGACATATAATACATGTACTTATAAACATCACACAATTCCAAATGACATGCTCGTGCCACACCATTTTCACAACTCATACATCATGTATGTCAATATGTAAGGGAACATATAATAATAATAATAATAATAATAATAATAATAATAATAATAATACTAATAATAAAATCGAATTATTGATCCAAGTTAGCGAATTGACCAATACCCAACTCCAAATCGACTCAATAACCTTAACAAGTCATTTGTCATGCTCAATAGCTTTTTAAACCTAGCTCACGATCTTTGATAGAGTTGAGTTTAAGCCTATCTTATTGAGTCCGAGCCTACTTGCTAGAGATGTAAGTACAAAAGATTCTTTATATTTTTATTGTATTTTAACCCCTCTACATTATTTGTTGCATACTAAACCCAAACGAGCTTTGACATTTTCATGTAGGTCCCTACATGTACTTGAAAGTTTTCTTTGGACAGGGGTCTCATTTTCAAGTGCAACAAAAAGTGATTTGATCTTATTTTTTGTCGTAAATACATGCCTGCACATGCTTCTACAACCCTTATATGTCGACATTAAACCTTGAAAGTTCAGATCTCTCTTTGTTACATTTAAAAAATAAGGTTTCTAATGGGATTCGATGCATAGTTAAAGCTTTTTTTATATTTTACCATATTTATATCTTGCTCATTTTTCATTCTTCCAACTAAAATTTTTATCGTGAGCTTCTACTTAAATCCCCTAATTTCTTTAATTTTTGTAGGATTTTCATTACTATTTACTATTTTGTTTATTTTCTTAATCTTATCTTGTATTTATGTACATGTATTAATATATCTATGCATGTATATATGTGCGTATGCATGTATGTGTATAATTTTACGTTTGTGAGTATGATGCGTAGATAGATATATGTATGTATTTTTCCTACCATGGTTGGTAGAGAACATATTTCCATTAAATTGTTGCTGGAATCACAATGAGAAGATAGTCAACAATTTCATTGCATCAACTATCAACTAGTTTCGAAAAAAAATGATTCACGGGAATGTAGCCAAAAATGGTGGGTAGATGGAGAGATGGATATCTATATACTTGTAGGAATCTTCATATAATTACAAAATAAATAGGCACACGAGTGTTATCCTTGAAGGTCAGAAAGACACAAGTGTAAAAATCTTTATTAATTATTATCTTCAAATTAGCCTGTCAAAATATTTTTTAACTAGGTTTTTTTGAAAGGGTAAAAAGGGGCTGCCCTCGTGGGGAGAGTTAACTTGGCTCCCCCTGTCCCGTTTCGCTCGATTTTTTTAATTTTTTTTGAAATTTTCTTTTGTGGATTTTCATCAATATATCCTTATATTATGTCATTAAAATTTCGTGCGAAACAGGGACTCATACGGCCTCAGTCCAGACGATGTCGTTTTTAGCAATTCTGTTACCGTTAAAAAATGATTGTAGTTGATATCGCGATGACGGAGAGAGGGGCACAAATGATGACGGAGAAAGAAGTGAGAGGCACAATTGATGACAGAGAAAGAAGTGAGGGCACAACTGATATTACCAAAAAGATAGGGGCATAATTGATATTGCGATATCTCGGAGGGGCACAAGTGATAAAAACCCAAATTTTAATGACATAATATAGGGATATAGTGATGAAATTCCACGGAAGAAAATTTCAAAAAAAAATAAAAAAAATCGGACGAAATGAGGAAGGGGAGCCAAATTAGCTTCCCAGGGGAACCCGGTTTAACCCTTTTTGAAATACTAAATTGAAATTCCAAAAAAATGACATTGCATTTAAGATTAAATACAAAATACAAAAGAATTAATCAAATAGGAAACACTTGCCTTTAAAGTGCTTAAAATATGTGATTTTTCATCATGATCCCTAAAATCATGCCAAATTACAATGTAGCCCTTATAGTCTTTGTAATTACACCGTAGCCCGCGTAGACATGGGCAAGTTTTTTTAAAATAGAGTAAGACTTTATGTAATTACACCGTAGCCCGCGTACAATGTAGCCCTTATAATTGTAAAATATTTTAGGGGCCATGTCGTAAAAAGCCAGTAGATTAGTGGGCCAAGTCATCATCATTACTCCTAAGAGCTGCCAATTATATGTACCTTAATCTTAAGAGGACCCACAAAAATCTCTGCTTTGTTTGGAATAAAGCTCTAAATTGATAGGAAATCTCAATTGATAATTAATTGGGCTTTAGCACTAATATATTATGCATAATATTAAGATTGGAGGGGTCCGCAATATGCCCTTTTCCTCGAATATGATGTCAGCTTTTGATGGCGATTGCTATATTATATTCATATATTTGTACTTGTGGGGGGTAAAAGGTAATGCACTCAAGATCTAGGCTCCCTTTTCTAGGGTAACTATGTGGAAATAAATAAACAAATTATGAGGGGGGTAAAATGTAAACGTGAAATAAATACAAGCATATCAAAGTGGTGATGCAAATTATGAGGGTGTGTTCGGTTCGGGAATAAGCATGAATAAGGATGGGTAATAAGGAGAATAAGGATTTATTCTTTGTTCGGTTGGAAGATAGTAATAAGGAGAATAAGGTGAAATAAAGGTAGGTAAGGTGGGATAAAGATAGGAATAAGAGTGAAATAAGATAGAATAACGAGGAATAGTCGTACCACCGGGAATCGTGTCGGGAGGAGAATTGACACCTTATTCGAGGGCATATTCTCCAACCACAAAGGGCCTAAATGATTTGAATAAATTTCCATTATTTACATTGGAATTGGAATATCTAACATAGTAAATGAATATATACTCCGTTCAAAGTGATATCCATATTCGTATTCTTCTTATCGGTAAAAATACCAAATCTAAGTGATATCCATACTCGTATTCTTTCTACCAGTAAAAATATCAAATCTACGTAAAACCGATAACAATAACATGTTGAGGTTCAAGGTAATAGTCCTATTGAAATGATTATCTAACCTGACAATCTCAACTCGTTAAATGATTTGATAAACCGATCGATCAATTATATTCTCTCATATTCATGTTTGTTTGCATAAGCTTGTTTGCTAGCCAGGTTATATCGAGGTAGCTTGGCATATCTCCAGCTCCATCTCTGCATTTTTGAGTTGTAATTAGTTGTATGTATCTTGTTCTTTGTTATAATATTTTTAATTACGTTCAAATAAAAAAAGAAAAATAAAAAAATAATATAATTATAAAAAGTTAATGTAACACATAATCAATGTGACATCATATCTCACTTATCATTTCAACTCTTCTAACCATTCAAACAACTATTATTTAACTCTTCTAACCATTCAAACAACTATTATTTACATGTGATTACTTCAATCCAACCATGCTACCAACATATGCAATCATGTTCGAGGTAACTTTCTTATCGAAAATCGTCACTCGATCCAACCTGACCTGACCGGAGCATCCATCCTCTTCTCTTATATTCGCATCCATCTACATCCATGTGTAACGAGGTCGGAGATAAGGTGATCGTTCAGTAAAAACCGATAAGTGATCCGATAGCCCGACCCGCGATACAGGATCCGATAACCTGAAGCTCCTCCCAATATATATATATATAAGCACCACCAGTCATCTCCTTTCCAACAACAGCACCACCGCCATGAATCCATTCTCGAGCTCCACTTCCTTCATGGACCCCACCTTCCTCTTTTCCTCCTCCTTCTTCCTCCCACCACTGCCGCCAACTCCGCCGCACCCGCCACCTTCCGCCGCCTCCACCACCACCACCACTTCGCTTCCTCGGCCGCCCATCTCACAGGACTCCCTCCAGCAGCTCCTGCAGCCCCTCCTCGATTCCTCCCCGTGCAACTGGACCTACGCCATCTTCTGGCAGTCCTCGTCATCGTCGACCGACCCCTTCACACCACCCGCCTTCCTCGCGTGGGGCGACGGCTACTACAAAGGCCCCTCCACCCCTGCCCGCCACCACGTCTTCCCCACCCCCTCCTACCTCGCCGAGCAGCACCACCGCAAGAGCGTCCTACGCGAGCTCAACCTCCTCATCTCCGGCAACTCCGCCTCCGACGACGCCCTCGGCGACGAGGTCACCGACGCCGAGTGGTTCTTCCTCATATCCATGACCCAGTCTTTCGTGAACGGCTGCAGCCTCCCCGGAGAAGCTTTCTTCTCCGGCGAAGCCTTGTGGGTCGCCGGCGAAGAGGCCCTCGGAGTCCGCGCTTGCGAGCGGGCTCACCAGGCACGATCCCTCGGGATCCGCACGCTCGTCTGTGTCCCCGTGCGGGGCGGCGTAGTGGAGCTCGGATCAACGGATGTTGTTCGGTACGCCGCCGAGATGATCACGAAGGTCGCCGGATTTTTCTCCGGCGGATCCTCCGGGAACCGTAGCTGGTTCGTCAACGAATTCGAGAGCGACACAACGAAGATCTGGGGATTGGAGCACCAATTCTCCAGTACCCAGTTTGATTTCGACGAATTGGGCGCGATTAGCGCGAAGGAGAGCTCGAGAGCGACGCAAATTGGCGTGGAATCAGTCGAACGGGACCGGGAGGTCACCGGTGCCGGCACCGGTGACTCCGACAAGTCAGAGCTTGATAGCCGGCCGGCGCCGCCTCCTCCGGCAGTTGCAGAGAGGCGGCCAAGGAAGCGGGGGCGGAAGCCCGCCAACGGGCGCGAGGAGCCGCTCAACCACGTGGAGGCGGAGCGGTTGCGGCGTGAGAGGCTGAACCAGAAGTTCTACGCGCTCCGCGCCGTCGTGCCCAACGTGTCGAAGATGGACAAGGCGTCGCTCCTCGGCGATGCCATAGCGCGGATCAATGAGCTGACAGCGCGGAACGAGAGGTTAGAGCTCGAGAACGAAGAGCTGAGAGGCAAAATAAGGCCAATGAAGCAAGAGGACGCATCGGCGATCATCGGGAACGTCAAGATCGACGTGAGGATCGGTGCAGACGGCGGGGAGGCAACGGTCGTAATGCGGAGCGGACGACGCTGCCACGCGACATGTAGGCTGATGAGGGCGCTGATGGAGCTTGACGTCGAGGTGTTGACCGGGAGTCAGACGGTGGTCAACGACGAGATGGTGCAAAGGATGACCGTACGGACGGCGGGGAGGGGGTACACATCGGAGCAGCTCTCGGCGGCCGTCCACGCCAAGGTGGCGGCTCCGGATTGGTGGGCGTAGACCTTCTAGAAGGTTTCTTTTGGATAGGATATATGTACACAGGAGTGTGTGTGTATGATCATTGCTCTGACTGAGATTTTGTATTGGATTTATCTCTACTTTTTAAAAAGTTTTGGATTTTCTTCCTTTTTTTTTATATAGTTTAGTTTAAAACTATAAATTATAGAATAATGGGGTCGAACTCAGAGAGGATGTCAACTGCATTCTGCTTCGCAACCTACGATATCAGAAACCTGTACCGGTATAAATATACGGTCATTTCTTCTTCGTCGTTTCGACTTATCCGACGGCTCGGATTATATTTTTAGAAAATGATGGTTGTTGAGAAGTGGATTACAACTCGAAGAGGTCTATAATGTGCTGTATTTCTGACGGCTATCAGAGCAAGTGGTGTGTGGTGACATATAGAGGTGTGTCTCTTTTTGGGGGAGTTTTGCACTTTGATCCCTATGACCTTTTCCGATTACAACACAGATCCTATCATCTTCCTGTGTGCAACATTTATGCCCCTCTACCTGGGTTAGTGTAAAATTATAGGGGTAAAGGTGTACTTTACAGGAGTTTAATGATGTGATATGAAAAATAACATGAGAAGTTAATATGCCCAATTGATGCAATTAATCAAGCAATTGATCTAAAGGGTGAGACATAGGGTTGTTAATCGAA
Source organism: Ottelia alismoides (assembly GCA_037367405.1). Classification (NCBI taxonomy): domain Eukaryota; kingdom Viridiplantae; phylum Streptophyta; class Magnoliopsida; order Alismatales; family Hydrocharitaceae; genus Ottelia; species Ottelia alismoides. Next base: position 251,900 of record JAZKJV010002494.1, on the reverse strand, counting down.
CCGAATATGTTCGTATTCAGAATATTGAAATTGCATCGTTATGTACTAAAAAAACTGAGAGTTTTTTATACTCATGTCACTCCGAGAATATTGAAATTGCATCGTTATGTACTAAAAAAACTGGGAGTTTTTTATACTCATGTCACTCTGAGATTTTGTGATTACAATCATGCCTCTACCTTTCTTGCAAATATCACTCGTGGCCTACTTTCTTGAACAGTTGACAATTATCCTCCTTAGGTTAGTTGTCTTCTATTTTCCTTCCAAACGAATGTTAACTTAACTTCAAAAGTGTAATTAGAACAAAAAAGAAGGGGTATAAGAGTAGTTCTTTATTTTCCTTCTTCCTTTCTCTTCTTTTTCCTTCTTCTTACTTCCTCCTTGTAGCCCACCTCCGTCCCCTCTCGGATCCTCCTCCTCGTCCCAAAGCCCCTTCCACCCAAACCTCCTCTTCACCGCCCCCAATTCTTTCTGCCCCCAGTCCTCTTTGGCCTTCAACCACCTCCACCTCGCCCATGACCCTCTCCTGCTCACCGTCACCAGCCCCGTCAGCCTATCCCCCTCCGCCCCTCAACACCTTGTCCCCGCACTCGAGCTTTGCCCTCAACCTCCTCCTTGTCATCGTTCCCAACCTCCTTTGTCCTTCTACCACTTCCACCTCACTGCACCTAGTCCCCAATTCTGCACCTTCCTCCTTGTCCCTGTCCCCCTCCTAGTCCTCACTGCACCTAGTCCCCAATTCTGCACCTTCCTCCTTACTGTCCACATCCCCTTTCTCCTCGTCACCCCACCCCTCCTCCTCGTTGTTAGCCCTAACTATCACATTGCTTGTCGATCTTTGAGATTCTTTCATTTTTATTCCCCTATATATGTGATGGTGGGGCTTGCCAAGCTTGACAATTTCTTTGATATCTAGATAAGGGCTAGCTTTTACAAACTCTCCCGAGGGTATATTTTAGGGTCAGACTAGTAGTTTCGCTCTTTCGGTCGGACCCTTCATATGGGGGTGGGGGGGTCAGAGGGGGGGGGGGATTGTGAGGACTGGAAATAGTCTTAGGGGTCAAGGGATGATCCCAGATGCCAACAGCCTATGATCGTTAATTCTTGCTAGGTCTCATACATAAGAAAGAGAGAATCTGGAGGACATTGGGGGGGGGGGGGGATGAAGGCCTCACGTCTCCAACGGATGAAGAAGATAATAGAGAATAATAAGGGGCATGATTGTAATAAGAACATGTACTTCTGCCCCTCCAAGGGAAATTACTGTTCATGGTTTAAGAATGTAGGGGCACAATCAATATTGCGAAACAAGTACGAGCATAACTGTAATTGTAGAATTTCATAGGAGAACAAAAGCAAATTTCCTTAGCCACATCTTGGTTTGTGTAAACCATAGTTGGATCATCACTTTCACGATCAAACTTACAGAAGGGCATACGTGTTAACAGTGTAAGAAGGTAGATGTACTTCTGATCTTACAAAAAGTCAGGGGCATAGTTGCAATTGCAAAGTCATGGGGAGACACGAGTGTTAAAAAATAAAAAAATAACATTAGAAATGAATATGTGAGCTTATGGCATTATAAGTCGTCCTAACTTTTTGAGGACCAACATCGATGCATTGATTTGTAAATCCAAATGGTCACCGGTTTCAATCAACTGTTTATTGTCGAATAGGAAATTATAAATAGATCAGAGATATAATTTTTTACATAAATGGGTGTGGTTGGTGTTAATATCTCCTGTTAATGCAATAAATTAGCCATTCCCTTGAGATCCCTCTAGGCTAATATTTAGGTTCTTTTACACTTGTATCCTTTCCTATTTTTCCAACCAAGGTCCATAACGACATCTCAGGTGTCAAAATAGAACTCATGTCCAAAACGACGCCTCAGGTGTACTAGATCTGGAACCTAGAGGCCCAAATAACAATTCAATTTTCGAAACATAGGAGATTAAAAAATACTTCTATTTTTTTAAAAAAATACGAAAGGCTTGAATATTATTTCGAGCAAATTATAAGAAACTATTTGAACTATGCACAAAATTTCAATGTTGTATTCGAACCTTGAAAAAAATAATCCAACACTTGATCTTTAAGATCTGTCTCAAATCGATTTTGATGTACTGTGAGCGGCTGAATTTGAGTAGCCGTGGTTCATATTAAACCCGAATTTAAGTATAGTTCCAGGTATTTTTTTTGCAATTTATCTTACTATTTTAATTACTAATAAAAATACATTTATTATTATATTTTTTAAAAAAATCGGATCATTGATATCCGGACATCTCCATCTCCTGGCGCAAATAGATCAAGTGATGCAAATAGTTCAAGTGGGAATCCAAGTAGGCATTGAACCCACATTATGATTCCCTAAAATCTTAATAATTTATGGACCACTATACACCCCCACATAATGAGGTCATGGAATAGGGAAGAACAGTAGACGGGATTTGATTTTAATGACCCATCTGAAGGTGGCTCGACCACGTCCATGAACGCGAGTCGGCAGAAGATGGTCCATGAAATCTCAGATATTTAATTTGGATGGAAATTAAGGAAGATTCCACTTGACATCGATGTCGCGTGTAAGAATAAGACTCCTTCTTCTGGATAAATATCAGAAAAGGGCCTTATTTACGTCCCTATTTCTGATTTAGGCTCAGCTTAGTTTCGACTTTTTTGTTTAACGTCTATGTAAATCGAAAGCTTACGGAAGCCTTTACGAGAGAGTTGAACAATATCGGAACCCGCTTTGTTACGTTTCAAATATAAGGTAAGTTTCAATGCTGGGATTTTGATGCATATATATGAGATTTTTTTTTGTAATTTACCCCTCAACAGTACTAGTAAATATGTTCGAGAAATGAACATTGAATTAGAGATTTCAATAGTTGCATTGATAGTCGTAATAGTAAATATGTTCGAGAAAAAAACACAAATAATCACAATCCGTGAAAATATATAGTCGTCGGTAGGGTGGAGCATTGGACCCGACACGACCCAATCAGGGAAAGACCGGTCTGAGCCTGTCATTTTTCCGTGAGCCTTGGGTCGGGTTGAAGTCCACTTTTTTTAGCAAATCGAGGACTCGGGCTCGACCCAAGGCCCATGGGGTCGGGCTCGGTTCGGGTCGGGCTCAGCCCGCAATTTTTTTTATTCCACAAAGTTGCACTTTGATTCCAATTTATTATTATAAATATAATTCATGCATAACATATGTATTATTACAATATAATATTACTACTCATGGATGAAGTAATGTATTGTAACTATAAATTCATGTCCCCTAATTTGATTCTAATATGATATTTAATATAGGAGGGCCCAGACTCGACTCATTTGAACTTCAGGTTCGGACCTGCCCCAACCCGAGTATGATATTTTTGAAAAATGAGGGCCCGAATCTGACCCATTTGTACACCGAATTCAGATTGGGCCTGGACTTTTCCGGGCCGGATCAAGATTGGGTCCGGACTGGTCCAACCCAATGCTTTACCCTAATCGTTGGCACTCAGCATTGTGCTTTCTCTTCTCTGATACTCACAGTAAATCTTCTCTCTTTTGTTTCACGCAAATAACAATATAAGACGTGGTATACGTACATGAGAATATATCCTAAAAATCCTCATCTGATTGATGATGTGTCAGTCATAAAATTAAGGGAAATAGAATGAAAAAATGTAAAAAATTAGCTAAGTTATAAACGACTTACAAAAATGGCAAAATAATATCGACAATTATAACAGGTTATTGCCCCCTAATAAATATGGAGTTAGGGAGTAAGTTTATATACACCGGTATCACAAATATCTCATTTTTTAATTTTTTTGAAATAAATCCTTGAGAATTTACTTAGAATATTAAGTGGATTATCTATTTCACATTTTGTATAAAATAAATATACCAAAAATATATAACTGAAGGAGTTGATTTTAACAATTCTGAAACTGTTAAAATTTGATTGTTTTGATGGATAAGTTAGAAGTCTCTAATTAAGTTGAAATTTGAACGATGTCACGGTGATATATTGTGATCTAAATTGACCAAGTTTTAATTTAAAAAAAAGGATGTCTACGACACCGGTGCATACTTCTAACTTATCCATTGAGATAGTCTAATTTTAATGGTGTAAAAATTAGCGGAATTGACATCTTCATATGGATGTGTTAGTAATGTTTGTTTTACGTAAAATTTGAAGCACATTATCTACTTAATATTCTAAGTAAATTCTCCAAAGATTCATTTCAAAAAATAAAAAATTTGGACATATGTGTCACATGTGCATATAGATTTACATGCACTTTGGTGCATAATAATACTCCCCAGCCCCTAAATATTACAGGTTCAGATCCATGCTACAAACAAATAACATATCTAGAATCTCGCTATAAATATATAACATGTTCAATTTCATGGTATAAATATGTAGAATGGACGCACTCAGCTTTTTTTCTTCAAATTTTTGTCATTTCAAAACGCTACTTCAAATACTTTTATTCGTTTTTAAAAACATTAGCGATAAATTATATAACAATGATTTTTACACTATATTTAGGGATTTTTACACTAATGCTTCTCCGAATTCCTGCAAATACACATATACCCTATTTTTTCATAACAACACTCGTGTCTCTGTGTTCTTGCAAAATTTATAATATTGCCCTTCCTAATGAAATTTATAATAAAAACGGAAGGATAATACCGTGAGCACAAATGTCATTGCAAAAAAAAAGCATGCAATAGGGTGTGTTTGTAGAAACTCGAAGGTACGATTATTAAAATCCCTTATATTGAGTAGTTTACCTTTCAAGTTAGATTTAGAAACTTTAAATGATGCTAAAAAAATATTATCTTCATAAATAAAATAATATTCAAGAAAAACTAATTTAAATTGACCTATGAGAGCGGATAGCCAGACCCAATTCAGATATGGGCAGGGTTTAGACCTTGAAGTTCGACCTGTGGGCCAACCCAGCTCGAGCTCTGGACAGGAGATTTCTAAACCTCAAACCCCTTCATCTCAACTCGTATCTTGGACATGCCCATCGTTTGGTCAGGTCTAATTTTTGCTCATCGATTTGAAGACCTTTTTTAAATAAATATTAAAATATTCGTAATTAATTAAATAGGTAAGAGGTTTACATATTTTAAAAAACACCACCTATTGGCACATGAGGATCCGATTTGGTGTTCACACCCAGGCACCTGAAAAGTCAAAATATTCGAGAGGTCGCACAGTCTCAAAAGGCGAAACAATGGTCGTTGAGATGACCGCTCAAAATCTCGGACTAATTCAACAATTAACCCACAAAATGTATAAAGTAATGAAAAATAAAATATATGGAGTTAAAAATTATTATAACTATACAATGAATGTGTACATATGTAAGTATGTATAGTGTTGAACACATGAAGCAAATTAGATAGATCAAAAAAATAATGCGCTATATTTTGTGTGTTCTTCTTGTCTAAGTTTTTGTGTAGGTTTTTTATTTTACATTTTTTGGAATTTTACTTTTTATATATTTTTTAAATTGATTTTAATTTTATATATTTTTACTTTCTTTTTATATTTTCTAATTGTTAATGTCTTCATTTTTGTTTTAAATATATGATATAAGCTTATATAAGCCTATAAATACAATACAAGCTAGTATAATTATAATTTCTAATAAAACTAAATAAAATATAGAAAATAAAATATTTCTAGGTTTTAAATAACTTTTTACTATTTTTTGTTTTTAGATAATTTCGATAATTTTGTATATTTTTAAAGACAAAAATATGCCAAATCAGGGATTAAATAAATAGTAAGAATTTTTTTAAAAGTAAAAATGAAAAATAATTCAAAAATTTTCAAAACTCATTTTAAATAATAATAGACAATATAAAGAAAATTATAAAATAGAAGTGAATATTTTTGGACTTTTAAGGATTTTTTTAGATTTTTATTAAGGATTTCGGAACTTTTTAATTTTTATAGATTTTATTTTTCTATTTTTTGGGTTTTTGATTCTGGAGTTGTAAAATAAATTGATAAATACAATATATTTTAGGGTATTTTTCAAAATGATTTCAAATTTTGTATGGGGTTTTTAATTCAAGCGTGGACTTTTTGTGCTCTTTTTTATTTTTATAAAATAGGAAAAACAGTTAAAATGCAAAAATAAAAATGTGGCATGAAAGTATGTACAAACAAGAACTTAAACCTATTTTTGTGGATTTTTAGAGCATTAATACAATTTCTAATAATAAACAATTAATGATCTAGTAGGAGCATAAATGTAAATAAAATTAAATTTGAGGTACTTCCTACAATTTACCAAAAAAGTTACAACTAATATTTAAATTTAAAGGATTAAATAAAAATAATAAAACCTACAAGGGGTTGTCTACAAAATCGCCACATCACGTGGGACGACACGTGAGGCGACGTGGACTGGACCCAGTTGCAAATAAAATAAAGGCACGGGGCTTCATTGATGAACCCGAAAATTGCCTCTTTAATAATCATGGATAGTAGTATAGGATACGGTCTTTGATTTAGCAAAAAGCATAATCTTTGAATGTTGTGAAATATTTTTGACTTGCCAAGTATACCAATGTTGAACACATGGACACTAGCTTCTTAATCTATATATCGAAAATTTTTGTTTCATTAATGAATGGTTATTTTCTAGTCTTAGGTCTTCATTCAGATTCTAAATACTAAGATTAAGTGACTGATTAATTAACCTAAGTCAGCATACAAACAAATGTGATGCAACATATGATGAATGAACAGAAGGCATTTTTTATTTGGTTTTATGCTGGAACATGAAAGATGACATTACGTGGCATAATGTTATGCGATACAAACGTAATAATGTGCAAATATGCCCTACATAAATAAAATGATTGAGCAATAAATGCGTGGTCAGTTTCAGGAGTAATTCATGATTTACGTGTCAGATCAGGAAATAAATAATGCCAATGGGTAGACAATGAAACATACTTCAAAACGAAATTGAAATCAACTTAAATGGAGATCATATGCTCAAGATATTCACAAAATAGTCCAGTGACATAAACATGAAGAGAATATGAAAATAATTACAAAATAATCACAAACAGGTCCCTGGAAGGGCATAAATGTAATTAAAAATAATCGCAAGACCTTGTAAATTTTTATATACATGTGGGGCCTATATTGTAATTATTGAAACCATGAGGGGGATGGTTTGCAAATAACCCCAGTCACGCATGTATTGCACATGCCTGGAGGGACCTGAATGCAATTTGGAGAACTTGGCGGGGCACCGATGCAATTTACCTAGCCCCATGTGACTGAAGCATGTGGGGGCTAGGCTTGGGTGGAGGCGTGGCTCGATGCTTGGCATGGAGCCACTGCAGGTGGCTTGGCTCGAGATGACTTCGGACGAGGCTCGGTCCCACCGAGCCTCCCCGCTTCGGGACACGCAACATGGAGGACCCGAAACTGTTTGATGGGCGCCGGAGGGGTGCCATCCAACGATACTTGTACCATCTTGCTCCTCCTCCTCCGTCGCTCATTGATGGCTCAAATGGACCTTTGACAGTGCTGCCAGAGCTCCACCGTCATCCTCTATGCTAGCGAAAGATCCACGAAAGATCCTGGAAGCATGGCGACAAAGGTTGGAGCACGGGGAAGGCACATGGCTACCTGGAGGTGGCTGTCGATGATCCCATGCCGGAGGTAGATCTCTAGAACTTAGCTTCGCCCGAAGTCCGGACGTTGAAGACATGGACTTGCAGAAAGGGTTAGGGTGCAAATAGCCGAAGCGTGCGAGGTTGAGTGGGGGGCTGTGGAATGGAGAAGGTGGCACCCGTGGTGTATCTCTTCCACCTCCGGTGGAGGACAAAGCCTGGAGTAGGGGGAGGTCGTGGAAGATAGAGAAGGTGGTCTAAGTGTGGTGCGAGGATGAGTGATGTGAGGCGAAGCTCGAGAGGTGATCAATTGAAGGTGAATGTATGTGTGTGCGCCTAAAAAATTACAAGAAAACAAGATGGGGGGAGAAGGAAGGTTTACCTGAAGATTGAAGAGGAGAATGACGGACAAAGATTGGCTTGGGCTGAGCACCTGGGGGTGCTCTGGTATTCGTTGAACTCTTCCAGCCATGAAGAGCAGCTCGTTGGCTTGATTAGGGTTGTATCATTGCCTACAATGGACATGGATCGACATTGGGGCTCCATAGCCGTCGTTGCATCATCGATTCCCTCGTCCATTGTAACCGGAGGGGGAAAAGACATTGAGCCTTGAACCTTGTAAAGGTGAACATGGTGAAAGGAAGGCAAAGTGGGCATATTTGAAGGGGAGGAAGTAGAGGTGTAGGATGTGGGATCTATGTCTTCGTGGGCTCATGTTGACCAGAAGAAGAGGGAGGGAGCAAGGCTAGGTGGTGCGCGAGGATGGTGGTTGTTAGGGCTTGGAACTGGTGTGCTCAAGAGAGTGAGGGTGGTGTCGAGAAGGTGGAGAAAATGGGAAGGGGGTGCATGGTTAAGAGTGGAGATCGTGGGCGAGAGGGTGGGAGAGGGGGGGGGGGTGGTTGGAGGCAGAAGACGATAGCTTAGACGTTGGATCTAATGATCCAACAATTGCAGTACGGGTGGAAGTAGGCGCTCCACATTAGATCTGGAGGTGTCGATCGAAGGGTGGCGAGGCAACGCAGGTGGCTTGAAGGAAGCGGGCCACACGGCTCAACCAAAAGGAGCCATGTGGCCCAATGAGACTTATTCAAAAAAAAATAAAGAAAAAATCGAAAATAAATAGAAAAGGGATGAATTAGAAAAAACTCAATCATGAAAGTTATAGATCTTAATGAGATCTACAAGTTTCATGTTGACCAAAAACACAAAATAAGTCAAATAAAGGAAGAAGGTATTTTTGGAGGTATTTTAAAAAAACATTTGATTTTAAACTATTTTTTTATTTTTTATTTCTTTTTAAGCCAAAAATAAATATGTACAAGATTTTGGAATTTATTAATAATTAAGGTTAGTTATATACAAGGGTTAGTTGCTTAAAGTTAATGATTTAAAGCCTAAATTTATTGAATAGTTCAACTAAGGAGGATAATAAATGATAATAAATATGAGGAATCATAGATTCATTAATCTTTCAAATATGACAAAAATATAATAACGATAGATGAAAGTTTGAGTACTAAATAACAAAGTACAAAAAAGAAGGGGTGAATAACATAAAATACCCTCTATACGACGTGATCCAACGGTTGGATGAGATTTATTTGGACACGTGGCATGTCAAGGACACATGATATCATTTCAACGATTGATGGCTCGGATCAGATCTTGGGCAAGATCTAACGGCTGCAACTCCTCACGATCAGACAAACGTCGAGACCAAACGATTGAGTCATAGCTGCTCAGTGAAGCTCAAGGCACTTGGTATCTTTGTTCCACTCAAAATCTACGTCCAAGGGATACTTAGCCTCCATGACCTGCAGGAAAAAGTAGGAGCCAACAAAACGGGGGACCGGGGGGCTTTATTGGTGGAGATGAGTGGATGATGGGATGTGGCGGACGTGTTTCGGCGATGTGGAGGTGGTGGAACATCCAAATCCAGATCCACGGAGGATCTGGTGATTTGGAGGTGCGTGGGACGTGCAAGAAGCGAAAGGGAATGAGATGGGGGCGTTTGGAGCATCAGGAAACAGTTCAGGGACAATGGAGAGGTTCGTTGAAGCGCATGAAACCTAAAGCTATCGGCTAATTAAAAAGATAAGGAAACAGACCTCAGGTGGTGTGAAGCCTTGAGATGAACCTCGACGGCCAAGATGGCCAGAGATGGGGGAACCTCTATCGCACCGCCCTTCTCGTTGCAAGAGCGGTCGACCGAGCTCGTTGTCACTAGGCTCAGACCCAAGGCACAAATAAAGGAGAAAAATTGATGTTAAGTGGTACCAAGGAACAAAAATGATGAAAAGATCCCTATGTGCATGCTGTGAATGGGGTGACAAAAATCGAGGCACAACGAGTGAATCGATGATGCTTTGCCCTAAGAAACTTGTCAGCGTAGATGGTGGATGAACAATGGTCAAATGCTATGAAGAACTATAGCCTCCTCGAGGAATGTATCATGAGGTAGAAAATCTAGAAGGAGAGGGAGGCGTCAGATCTGACAGGGCTAGGACGCAAGTCAACTAGTTGACCAAGGTCAACCAATGGTGCAACTTGGTTGGTCCACGTGGACCAACCAGGAAAAACCGACCCCAAAATTATTTGGAAATTAGTTAATAAATAATAAATGATTTATTACAATAAATTTATAAAATAAATTTTTTTATTATTTTCTATAGTATTTTAATATGATTGTTATTTATTTTTAGGGGCTCATTTATTACAAGTTACTTTTTAAGGGCATATTTATATTATATTCATCTATGTTTTGAATATTTTATTTTTATTTGATATTTTTGATTTTATTATTTTATTTTCTTATTATATATATATTTCTAACTTATTTTTATCAATATAAATATATTTTATTATATTTTTCTGATATATTATGTAAACTTAAATAAATATGGGTATATATTATATATGTATAAGTATATTTATTTAATCTATGTATTTTGTATACTTATTTTATTTTAATGTTTTATTTATAGTTTTGTTCATTCTAAATATGTAAATATATTATAAAAAATATTTATAAAATTATAAAAATATAAAATAATAATAATAAAGAATAAAATAAATATTTTATTCGAGCAATAAGGGTCCAAAACCTAACTTTCACACACCTTAACTCCAAATTAAATGAAACAACCTTTATTAAACAACTTATTAAAATTATATACAATTAAAGTGATTTAGATATATTTTGAGTTTTTATTTATGAGATATGGGTCTGGGAACTTTGGATTTTGGTTTTTTATTTTGAGTATAACTTGTACACTATATATTATTTTATATGAAATCAATTTTTGTATTTTTATTTGTATTATTATCTACAATTTTTACAAAGTTTTTTTTGTGGTATAGAAAATAGAAAATAAAATAGATCCCAAAATGCAATATTGATGAATAAAAGAATGGGGATTTTATTGAATTTCTGGCCCTTATATCCCCATTCTTTATTTATTGTCGATCCAGTCATCAAAATGCCTACCTCTCAGAGTTTAGAGTCATAAAATCCCTTTGAAATTTTATTCCTTTTCTTTTCTTTTCCTTATTCTATAATTTTTTATTAAAATATTATTTTATATATAATAAATAGAATAAATAATGAATGTTAATTTGTACAAGATACTGCTATTTACTTGCATTGGCTAGAGTTTTTAAGGCTAAAATGATAGAATACAAGTGATGAAATGGAAATTCATTAGCACCTCAGTGCCGATTTAGCTCGGCCTCTCCTCTTTCTCCTTTAAATATATATGCCCTGCTATTTAATGTAGTTTTTCAATGCTCTAAATATAAAAATAAATAAATAAATATATTTAATGTTGATATAAAAAATTCTCAAACCTTCCATGAAATTAATTAAAATTATTTTAGAGATGGTCCTCTTTTATTTTTCGATTTTCTGGACCAATTCTTTTTCAAAGATTCTGCATATGCATGATTTCTCTTATTTTACATTAGTGCAACATAGTATTTTTTTAAAATGAGTAATTTTTGTCGTGGATAGAGTGTATTTTTTTTAAAAATGAGGACTAAACATTCATACGACATCTCATAAACATCTCTATATCTTAAGTTTTTAAAAAATTAATAGAAACTAAATATGAAGACACTCATCATGACATATTAATAATCTCAACATTTAAAAGAAATGCATATATTTTATTAAAATCGTAGAATAATTACAAATTTTCAAAAATTTTTTAAAATAGTTTACAATATTCTATGCTATCCATTTCCTTAGAATCCCTTTTAGGCCTCTCCTCCTCCTTCTTCACCTCCTTTGTCGTTTCCTTTGGTAATGTCTCTCGTCTTCTTATGAATGTCTTCATGAGTTTTTTTTACCTTGTTCTTGGTATTCCATTCTGAATGAGTTAGTACATGGGGATGCGTTGTAGCTGAGGATTTCCTCATAGGTTCAACTAGTTGAGTAACTTGACTTATCTGTGTAGGCTCTATGATCCTTACTCCTACCGATGGTCTGTGAGGCGGCTCTGTAGGTTGCTGAGATTGTAGCATGGAAATCCTAAGGAATTGTCTCTCCAACTTGGTGGTCTCAGTTGGACGAACCATCGTAAATATATCTGCTTGAATACCTTATGAATTGTATTGAGTTGGTTGTTTGAGCTGAGAGGACCCACTGTCAAATTGACTTGAAGGACCAACATATAACGATCATGCAAAATGTGATTGACTTAAAGTTATAATATATCCTATAAGCGTGAAATAATTATTTTATTCTATTAATAAAGTAATTAAAATAACTAAATTATAAATTGAATAATTGAGAAAATAATATATTTAAATTAACGTAGCCTGAATTCCCAAAAAGTGGTTGCTCTTGTGACAATCCTTATCCGCTAAATCCCTCATAATGCAAACCTATAAGATTTGGATTATATTCAATATTGTAAAAAAGTAAAAACTAAATTGAATTGTTGTGATATAAAATGCTATGCATACCTGAAGTCTCAAACATTGGTTATTGTTGTTGAGATCCTTGTCCGGTGAATCCCACATAATGCATACCTCATTCAGATAAATAATATCCATTGCACATCTCTTTGCATTCCAAGATGTCATGTAGTTAATCTCCTTCTACAACTCATCCTTTATTTTATACACAATTGCACCTGAAATCACACTAACTTGTGCTTTAAATGAGGATAGTATGTATTTGTGCTACAAACATCGATGTGCATTGGCAGTGTTTGAGTAAGAGCACATGGTTCCTAGATGCGTGCTTTCCTCTATATATTGAAATATACTGATCTCCACGAGATTTCTTCTCAGATGTATGCAAACGCCATCAACAATCGTCATAAATACATACAACAGTAAGGATTTGCTTGTTTGAGGCTTTGGACTTATATTGTACATGATTTTTCATACTCTATTTTTAAAGGTCATATTGCAAATCTTTTTTCGATTTATAGCTCCTACGAAACCAATAATCTAGTCAGAATCATCGGTGGGAGGAGCACCTTGTCTATCTACAAAAGTAACATCTTCTGCCTCTGCAATTTCATAGTCAAATACATTAGGAAACTTTTCCATTGATATTTCATATGCATTCTCATTATTGGCACAATAAGAGTGACCCCTATCTTTGTTGTCTAAGGCCAATACTAACGAAAAAATCCGAAATCATGACATGTGTAAGTATTCATGTTTTCCTCTTTAGATGAATTAGATTCAACTGCAATTTCACCACTGTCTTCTTCTAATATTTGAGTCGATAAATCAATATCTTGGTTAAACTGCGAAGGTTCATCGATATTCTCATCCACTAAATCATTTGTTGACTTGATTAAATCATATATTGGTTAGTTTAGATATTGTGAAAATATGATTATTAGTTAATTTAAATTTAACCATATTACCTTGACGAGGAGACATGTTTTCCTGACTAAGAGGGGCAACTTCTATGAAAAGGAGAACGAAACTCACTTTCTCAATTGAATCCATCATTGTCAAAGTGGATTCATCATCATGATTTGATACTATATAAAATGTTGATCCTTCATACAATCACTTACATGTTAATGTAAGGATGTATCGATTGATTGGAATAACGATGGCTTTGGAAACTCGACACACTATATCGAAATAAGTTATCTGACTTGGCAGTATAAGCATACATTTTGTCCCCCAGTATAATCTATGTAATTTTCAGTCACATTCACCGCTCCAGTCCAATACAATAAAACATGAACATTATTGGATGCCACATGTAAAGATAATTTACATACAATGAATATTAGATATGGTTTACGAAAAAAGAACATTTAGAAGGATAAATCATGTAGATGAATACATAACTATTTTTAATTTTTCAATTATTTGGTGACAATCAATTTAGCTTGTAATTTAAATTATAAAAATCAAAATTAATCTTGTAATACGTGGGTCTTTTTAATTATTAAATTATTAATTTATTCTAAAATATAATTTAATTTATCAAATTAAAATTTTAAAAGTACATAAATATTTCTAAATTTTCAATTATTTGATAAAAAATTATATTAATATGTAATTTAATTTAATCAAATTAAACCTTATATTATAATACATAAACATTTTAAATTTTCTGATTATTATTTATTCTAATATATAATTTAATTTATGAAATTAAGATTAATTTTTAAAATTACGTAATTACTTTAAAACATTCAATTATGTGGAAGATATTCACAAAGATGAATAATTAATTTAATATGTAATTTAACAAAGAAATTAAAATTACTCTTAAAATAAGTAACTATGTTTAATTTTTCAATTTAATCTATTATGTAATTTAATTATGAAATTATAGTTATTCTTAAGTTACATAAATATTTTTAGTTTTTCAATTTATCAATATCATTTATGAAATTAAATTTTATTTTTTAAAAAACTAATTATATTTAAATTTCTAAATATTTACAACACATTCATTCACAAAAATTAATAATTAATTTAATACATTATTTTACTTTATGAAATTAAAATTTCCATATAATACATAAATATTTTATATTGTTCAATATTAATTTTAAAAAACATAACTTTGTCTAATTAATTATAATACAATTATGCAGATACTAAGAGATGATTAGTTAAATTACTTTGCATAAGAGAGCAATTTTTAAACCATTATAATTTTTAAAGACATAAAATTTAATAAATATTTATATGACAATAAAAATTATAAACTAAATTAACACATCTCACTAATAACTAGAATTGAAATTTTATATGTAAAAATTTAAAGTTACATGGAATGAAGACTATCTTTAAAGCGAGGGTATAGATCCAAAAAGATAATAACCAAATATCCAAAAAATAGTTCCTCTATTGATCAAAAACCTGCAAATAATTTATAATGAAAAAAAGAATATGCTCGATTTGCTCTTACTTGAATAAGAGCAGCGCAAGACCGATGATCCGAGAGAAATTAAGAAGAAATTAGAGTATTAAGAGGGAGAAATGAGATGAAGGAGAGGAAGAAATGAGAAGAATGGAGAGGATGAAGAGGAATGAGTGAGGATGATATGGGGAGCGTTGTGGTATTTATAGGGGATTTGGGAGGGCTCTTCGGCAACAGTTGCCTCAGGTGTCGATTTGGACGTGGGCACCAAATCAGCACCCCAGGTGTCGATTGGTGGAGTTTTTTTAAATATCAAAACATACGTCCTATTTAATTAATTAATAATATTTTAATAATTATTTAAAAAACATCATTGAGTGTTGGACCGCTACTAGTGGTTGTAGTGTCATCCGACCGTCTCCAGTCACCTCCGACCAATCGACGCACGGCTAGTTGGTGTGCTCGCACATGGCTTTCGAGTCGTACTTTGAGGGTTACAATATTGATGGAACCCACATGTTTGGTCTTCTTCTAGCTTGCTTTGTGAGGACTACAATGGCTTGGAAATGTTTGCATGATCTTAGTCGTCACTCGTCACGTATCCATGAACTTTGGATGAATCAATTAATTCGTGGCCATGTCTCTAAAGTATAGTACAAAAGCATCCCTCGTGACATCCCATATTTGTCCAAGTGTCCACATATAAATAGCAAATAGGATATTAAATAATGGTGGGGAGAAACGATATATATTCTGAAAATAGAAACAAACATTAAAGTAAGAGTTGCGGAAAATCTCGTTTCCTCCTGTTGGAAATTTCGATGTTTACAGTATTAGTCCCCGAAAAGGGAATCAATGCACCATTTTGCTCTCTCTTCCATTTACAGAAAAAAAAGATATGGCTCAAGTGTTAAGGTAAAAATTAAAATGGGCACAAGTATAAAAAATTCCTATATTTATTTGGTCTTTTACACTTGTATTCCTCTAACATTTTACAATTACAGTTATACGCATACATTACTTTTGCACAGTTATTCTTACAAAATTTGCAGTGTGGTCTTTTGGGTGCGCTTATATTACAACAACGTGTCTTTCGAGTGCCCTTATATTACATCAACGGAAGGACAGTACTGTGAATTTTATAAGAATACAAAGATGAAAATGTCATTGCAAAAAGGTTATGGACATAGTTGTAAATGCAGAATCTTAGAGGGACACATGTGTAAAAAAAACTCATTTAATTCGTATGAAAATTATCTATAATTTTGAATTTGGAACCGAATGATATTAACAACAGTTATCCGCAGTCTTTATCAAGAATTTTTCATCTTAATGGAAAGAAACAAAAAATGTTGCTTAATAAGCTGAGTTGATTGAAGACTCGCTGTCGTTGCATCAAAATCGATCTATAGTATCAGATGTTTTTAGAAGTTATCAGTGTATTATCTGCCGTTACATATATAATTATCAAATTTTCTATTGATATGTATTTAAAATTTAAGGAGAATGGTACAAGAACAACAATTGATAAAGATGTTGACGAAAAAGTCAAGAAGTAATCACCGTCATGTGTACAGTCAGAACAAATAATGCATTTATTAATCTCAAGAATCAAAAGTAATTTTACACTAAATAATATTTGCCGATGTAAATTTGTCATCGACATATATATCAACTAATAACAAACATTACAATTCCAATAATTTCATCTTGTCAAAGAATGAAAAGCTATTGTTTTTTTTACACTTGTACTACACCTTTTCGAGCTTTGCCATTTACATGTATGCCCATGTATTCTTGCAAGACTCACAATAATATTCTTTTGTTATTACACATATGCCCCTATATCACACGATTGGAAGGACACTACCTTGAATTTTGAATTTATTACACCATTGGAAGGACACTACCTTGAATTTTGAAAGAGTATTGATACACATGTAACTGAAAAAAATTAAGGGATATAAGTGTTATTAAAAAAATCTGGAATGACTGAAGTGTAAAAATCTCAAAACTAATTAATGGGTATTTTTACACTTGCACATCTCCTAGTTTATACAATTATAGTTAGGGTTTTTATCGTATGTGCTCCTTTGAGATATTGCAATATCGGTTATACCCCTCTTTTTTTTAGAATATCAGTTCAACCCCTAACTTTTTCCACAATGATCACTTGTTTCGAGTTAGTTGCCATCGATCCCCATCCCAAACAAACATTAACTTGTCTTCCTCCCCCACCATCCCCTCCTCCTCCTCCTAATCCACCTCCCCTTTCAGTCCCTCCTCCCCTTCGAGCGTCCTGCCCTTCCAACCCCTCCTCCGCGCGTCCTCCACATTCGACTACCCCTCCCATTCCAACTCCTCCTCTTCCGCAAGATCCTCCACCACCCATTCCATCCTCCCCCCATTCCTCCTCCAACTGCCCTCCCCTTCCAGCCCCTCCTCCTCCGATCCCACATGTTCCTGCTCCAGGTGATGGGTGAAGATTCATAGCCTTCTTCTTCGTCTTCTTCTCCCTCCATTATTGTTCTTCTTCTTCTTCCTCTTTATCTTCTTTCTCCTAAGTACACCTCCATTCATACATAAAATCATAGAAATATTTGGATCTCCACGATTACATCATCCATTCCGATCATGAATACTATTTTCTTGAATTTTTCGAGAAAGTTTCCTGAATAGATTAAGCCATCATTTGCAAGTGCTAAACAATCCCCTGTCGCAATAAACAAAACCAACTCACCTCGGATCTCGCACAAATCCGAGTTTTAGATCCATTACCTTCTTCCCGTTCGAGTAGGATCTTTACACTCCCCTTCATATCGTCTCTTGACCGAGCTCTCGAGCTCGAGTGACCTTCCATCAACTACAAGTAAAAGCATTAGCCTTTTGCAATAGAATCCCCCATTCTCGAACCACATTCGAGCATCGATTTGCATGCAAAGCTTTTAAACAGGAGGAGCTCTTTCAGTTGGAGATCTAGCGTACAAAGACTAAATCAGAATTCCTACATCTGAGGTCTAGTGAACTCCATTTCCTTCATATCTGTAGTACCTACCTTCGACCTCCATCAAGCATATCAACATGCCCTATACCTCGAGAACTCCCAACTGAACCCATCAGCGCAATGCATCTGTGCTCCGCCACCTCTGCTTCAGATCTAACGAGGACACATTCAACAGAAGAAGGAGCATCACCTCCTCAACCTCCACTCACCTTCAGGAGCTTGAAGGAGGAGGAGGTGGACTTTTTTTTCTTGTTATACATGTAATTCACTGACGATCAAACTAATAGAAGGATACAAGTGATCATTGTGGAAGAAGTCAGGAGTTGAACTAATACTCACCAACAGAGGAATATAATTGATATTGCAATATCACATAGAAGTGCAATTGATAAAATTCTTACAATTATATCCCTACCTTTTTTACATTAATAATTGTGCCCATTCATTCTTACAAAGTACACAATTCTACCTTTCTATCGTTACAATGATGACTCTATTTTACTTTTATGGAATGACATTACTTTCTGAATTTTGTAAGAATACCTAGACACAAGTGTTACTGAAGCAAAAATAAAGGTATAACTACAATTGAAGAATAGCAAAGGAGGTATACGTGTAAATAAACCCTAATCAATTACCCAATACGGGGTGTCCTTTCGATATAGGGCACCAGTGATGGGATTAATTTGCAAAGTTGGGAAAAAGGGATTTATGTGGAGCTCGTGGAACATGGGCTGCAATAAAATCCAAAAATTATGCAACAAAAATGGTTGGAGTGTAAAAGTGTT
Organism: Ottelia alismoides; assembly: GCA_037367405.1. Taxonomy (NCBI): domain Eukaryota; kingdom Viridiplantae; phylum Streptophyta; class Magnoliopsida; order Alismatales; family Hydrocharitaceae; genus Ottelia; species Ottelia alismoides. The sequence continues at coordinate 233,089 of JAZKJV010002494.1, read as the reverse complement.
GTATGAAAAGATTGTCAAGGACTTTCCCTGTCCATAAAAAAACGTGCATTGAGATGTCATGGGATCTTTTCAATGGATATGCTTATCCCATTTTTTATGCCAGTACCCTTTTGGATTCTTCTCCATGGAATATAACATAGGACATGAGCACATGGGAAGTAATTATAACAATAATCACCCACCAACACACAACTTATTCTGATACAATTTGTAACGTCTCTAGTCTATATACGATCGTCATTTAAGAAAAACCGATCTCATTGGATTTTTTTCACAATTACACTTTTGTCAATATATTCTCAGAGGTAGTACACAAATAGAATAGCACTACCTAAAATAAAAATATAAGGGCATAGGTATAATTCCAAAAAATTAGGGGCAAACCTGTTATTGACAAATATTGCATGGATACAATTATAAAATCCTTGTTAGCAACCACCTAAAAGACTTACTTTGAACTTTATAAGTTTTGTGTGTTGAACTTTAGGTAGTCTTTTCCACGTATAATCTTTGTAAGATATCTCAATATCATTTGTATACACGAGAATTTACACACGTATAACTTGCTGAGTTCGAATTTGATAAGATATTTTGACAATCACATGAGTTGTCAAGTTATGCTGTGATAAATTTATGATTTATCATCTTATTATCCCTTTTACTTAAACTGTTCAATAAAATATAAAGCTAATTAATATTATTTAACAACTAATCCTTTGTATTTAATAAACCCTAATTATTGTATATAAATAATTCTATTAATGTGAATTTATTTCTATATTTTTTAAACCTCAAAAATACCATAAAAATTAGATAAATATTGTACATATTTGTTTTGACATTAAATACAAATTAAAAATATAAAAATATCAAAAGAATAAAACAAACATTTTCAAATACTTAAAAATACTTACAAAATATTACTATATACATGTGACCTATTTTGACTTTATTCAACATGAAACTTGTAGATCTCAAAAAGATCTGCAACTGTCATGTTTTATACTTTTTCATTTGAAGCTTGCAATTATTTCATCTTGATTTTTCCTTTTTCTCTTTTCATTTTTTCTCATTGGGCCACGTGGCTCCCTCTGGTTGAGCCACGTAGACCGACCCTTCATTAGCCCCCGCCCACATTCCTGACAATCAAATCCATATGTTGGATCTGACCACGACCCTCCATCTCTGCATCCACTCCCTGCCATCTGATATGATCTCCAGGTCATATCAGAGCCCTCCATCAATGCCTTAATCTCGCTTGTCTAATTGACCCGATTCAACCCATCTGGAGACTCCATTCACACCTCCATCAGGATCGTTAGATTACCATATCCAACGATCCACACATCATCTCCTACCTCCAGTGCTTTCTCTTTCATGTTGCACCTCTCCGACCTCCTTTCTTCTCCACTTTCACCCAACTGCTGCACACCTCATCACCACCTCATTCCATCACCCGGTTGTATCCCTAACCATCATATTCCATGCCTAAACCCAAACTACTCATTCCATACCACGTCGCACAATGGAGATGTGACTGAAACCTCATCGACAAATCATTGGAAAACTTCCTCTCCTCTTTAAATGCGCCTCCCCCACCCAAAGATCCATCTGAACACCATTTCATCTGTGAAGGCCTAGCCATCCTCCTCCTCCTATGATAGAGGAGGAAGGAATCGATGTGCAACGTTGGCCTATATCGCAATTGTTGACCAATGGTCCTTGGCCATGACACAACCCCATGGCTGTTGTTCGAGCTGCTCCCACCAGCTGGGGGAGTTCAACAAAGATCAGGGGATCCTCGTAAACTCAGCCAAAGCCAACTCACTCGCCTCGCGACCTTCTTTGGGTAATTTTCTTTATCCTTTTTCCTTCTTTTTATCCAAATTAATTAGGTCCACACGGTCATCCTCACCTTCAATTAATCACCTAATGGCTTCATTGGACATCCCACATCCACGTGCTACCCTCTGTTCACCCTCCTCCTACTTCCATATCTCCTTCTGCTCTTCCCCCTTCTTTTCAGGTTCGCCTGAGAAGAACCCAACTAGTCCTCCGCTCCCTCACACCTCCAAGTATTCACTCACCCCATGCACATACCAATTTGCTTCAGTTATGTCCCTTAACCTATGCAAGTACCTAACTCTATCATTGGTTTGAGGCTTCGATCCATCTTTGTTCTAGAGCAACAACATTGGTAAAGCGTCACCACCTCACTACTATGCACATCCTCATCGATTCACTGATTGTATGCAACCTTTTTTGTCCCTCCAAGGATGTATTAGGACCTTCGACACATAATCCAGATGCCAGGAGCATGGAGACCCTCGTCAAAGCCCAACCATATATGTCGCAGCGAGGCAGAGTAGTAGAGGAGCGATATGTACATGTGAAGTTCGATCATCTTGATTGGACGACTCCTGGGCACTAACAGAGCCTCAGCCTAGCCATAACGCTCAGAGGAGCTGAGCTGCGTCGAAGACACTCGGACCACCTACATGGCCTAAGCCACCTGCATCGAGCCAGACCACCTCCGAGCTTTAGAGCTTGTGCACCGCACGTGAGGAGGCAGGTATTTTTCATTTGAACTTGTCCACTTCTCCAAAATTGCAAATAGTTCCTCCTATGTGTGCCTTACATGGTGTGCTTGGGTATTTTACTTGGGGGACCTGCTGACTTCTCATAATCACTATTAGGTCCCCGCATACAAGACAAATTATAAGGAGGCATGTTGGTTATCATATATTGCATTTATGCCCCTGAAAATACCTTTTTGTGATGATTTCTAAATATTTTGCTATGTTTTTATTTCATTTATGCCACTATATTAAAATGCATACGTCTTTAGCATATGAACTTTTTTTGATGATTTCAATTTCATTTTAAAGCTTATTTTTTTGCCTAGATAACGACATATCTTATTCACTAATTTAACATCTTTATCGTATGGATCTAATTTTATATATAATGTGTCACTTTCTTGATATTTAAATGCCATTAAATGAATCTAGAGCTACTTTAATGCATGAAATGAAAAATGAAGATGTATTGATATTGGCATAAGTATACAACCTATGCTTGCATATTGATGAATTCACATTTCATCATCTTTATTCTATCATTTTGGCATCAAAAACCCTGGCAAATGCATATAAATACCATTACTTCCAGCATTCATCGATTGATGTCGAAGCCTTCTGCAATATTTCTCCCCATAGATCAAAGATAAACTCCTCTAGCTTTTCTTGAGGCATGAACCACTACATCGATGCCAATATCTAGATTCTTGGAGACCCGTCGTCAACCATTCAAATAACCGCCCAGAACCTCCATTGATCTTGGAACCCCTCAATTCCAGGTCTAGCTCCCATTCTCGTGCCCAAATGCTCAAGGAAGGTGACAACTTCCTTTGGAGATTTCCAGGTTGGTCGAGCGAAGCCCGAGGAGGCTCCACCACCTCCGCCACCTCCGGCGTCGAGGTTCTCCCTTACCTCAGGTTCAACACCTTCGAGGTTCTTGTTTTTCTCCCGTTTTTTTCGTCCATTTCGTTTCCCGTAACCATAGCATCAAGTCCCCATTCGCCAAATCGCATATTGCTCGTTAGATCTCCATATCACCCCCTTTGATGGAGTTGCTCCGGCGAGCCTCGACTCTGCCACCACCAGCCACTTTACCTACCCAATCAAGGCCCCAAGCCCTTTCTGTGTTCGTTGGAGCTTTATTTGCAGGGTTAGGAGCCAGATGGCCCTATCTGGGCTGATTTTGTTGAAGCTTGAGGTACCTGGAGCCACACTTCTTCCCCGACTCCTCCGCGGCCCTCCGGCGGTCTCCCCGCCTCTCTGACGCCTCCGACCGCTGGAGGAACTCTCCAGGAAGCTTCTGGGGCGTTTTAGAGTGTCAACTCGCGGCAGCGGAGGAAGATCTGGACCTGGGAAACCTGCCTAGCGGTGGGTTCGTCCCTGTTCTTCGTTGACTCCTTCCCGCCGTTCGATCAGCCCTTGTTCATCCAAAGAAGTAGCAACCCTTAGATCAGGTCCCCCCTGGATCATCGATTCCACTCTGATCGTCTAATCCGGGCCATCTGAAGCGAAGCGTCGTCGGGCCATAGGAGCGCGACACGTGGCAAAGTGAAGACACATCCGTCGTCCGATCCGCCTCGGCCTGGGTATTTTGCAAACTCGACCCAACCATTTTTACGTTTAACTATTAGGACTGAAACTTTCATATGCAGTTTTAAGTATTTTGTAACATTTATGTTTAAGTCCTCGCACTTTTTATATTTGCAAATGGGTCCCTAGCCACGTCACCTCACGTGACTGGTGCACGTGAGGTGCGACTATTTTGCGAGGGAACCCTGCTCACTATGGTTATTTATATCTAGTCCTGAAACTTGAGTATCACGTTATAATATGTTTGGATATTTTGCACATTAGCCCCTGGGATTTTTGTATATTACATTTAGGTCCTTACTAGGCACGTGCCAGTCTCGTGTAAGGTTGGGAGAATTGCAGGCGTTCCCTAGCAGCTTTTGTTATTTGTATTTGGCCCTAGAACTTGTCTTATAACTTATGAAATTTTGTGAAAATTGCACTGTGGCCATTGGATGTTTGCTTATTTTACATATATGCCCTTGTAGTAGTGTAGTTTCTTGTTGTTGTTGTCTCCATTTATTTCATGCATCGATAAAACTCTAAAAAAATATACAAAAATTACCTTAGGCTCCTCTTGCATTGTAGTTTCACTCTATATTTTTAGTTTGCATTTTTATTCATTTTAATATTTATAAAAATTCAAAAACAAGCATTTTCAGCACTGTTTGCATTAAAAATCCATAAACATTAGTAAAAATTCTTGAAAATTTCCAAAAAAAATATATTTTGTGTGTCTTATTATCTTTTAGTGTTAGTTCAAAAATCATTAAAAATATCAAAGTAACACTCCTAAAAATTAGAAACCCCCTAAAAACTTCATAAAAATCTAAAAAAATTCAAGAAAAATCATAAAGTTACAATCTTAGTTTCTGTATTCTCCCTATTTTATTGCTTTATTTTAAAATTAATTTGAGGAATTTTGGATACGAATTGACATTTTTCATCCTCATTTTAATTTCTGTCAATCATTTAGTTCACTATTTTCTAGTACTTTTGCCTTTAAAAATACCAAAAAAAATCAGAAAAATCTACAAAAATCTCAAAAATATTATAAAAATATAAAAATCACAAAAGTATTTTGTTCCCTGTATTTTGACTATCTTTCCCTATTTTTAATTTCTCTCTTATCTTTAGTATATATATTACTTATATATAGATATTATAGCTTTATTAAAAGAAAAAGAAAATAAAAAATACAAAATATAAAAGAAAATAAAAAATCAGAAATTAAAAATCAAAAATCAAAAAATTAAACAAAAAAAAATATAAAATGTAAAAACCACAAAAATTTGCTTGTTGGTAGGCACTTAATCACATCACATTTTGTGCATTTTTGCTTGATTTATCTTGCTTGCTCCCTGTGTCCGATCTCTACACACTTGCACACTATACACATCTTGTTGTAGAGTTATAATAAATTTTGACTCCACACTTGTTTTCCATTTCTTGATATTACATTGTGGGTTGATTGTTGATTTAGCCGGGATTTACCAAGGGTCGCCGCAGAGACCTTGTCTCCGCCTTGTGTGAGACATTTAGACCCTAGTATTTCCTGCTTAATCACATATCATATCATTTTGTTGCATTATGTCACGTTATTTACCTTGCATGAATCCCATAAAATTGCATTATATGCCATGCATCATGTTTTGCATTGTATTGTTTATGCATTATCGACCTTTGTAGATAAATAATCACTTAGTCTAGATATTAGAGTCTGATCAATCATTAAGGCAGCTAGAGCACCTGAGTTTGACCTTGGACTTCCTAGGTTAAAAATATATTTTATTAAACTGAGCCCCTCTCCGCGAAGATAAGGCTCGGTCTCTGATAAATCGCTGAGTGGCCATATTATAACGAGACCACATCAAAACAATCACTCAGGGGATCATCAGATGACGCCCTTGACGTGGACACAACTTAACTTTTTGATTTATTAGACTATAATATTAATTATGTTGTGATTTTGACATTTAGGTCAATATTTTGTTTTGTGATGTCTTTGCATTGACTTGTTTAGTTGCTATATTAATTATTTTATTGATTATATATCAAATGCTCAATTTTTACGGCAAGGTCCACGAGGACTGAGGACACTCGAGAGATGTGGAGGCGAGGAGTTAGGAGATTCTATTATGAGGACTTGTAGAAGCACCTCTGAAGACACCATGAAATCTGTTAGCATTAATATTTCATTTATGTGTTTGATTCGTAGTAAGTTCCTACGATGATCCTAGTTTGAGGGACTACAAATGTAATAAGGATAATGAACATTATGTAGTGTGTAGAGCCTATTTCACCCCTAACCCGGGTAGGACTCCACTTGATTGTTCGATCTAGGTTAGGCAAGAGTCTCTTCGAGCTTGATTCATTGAATATCATGATGTGTTTGATCGTAGGTTAGAACACAAATAAGCATCTTTGAGATTCACTTCATATCATAAGATTCATTGAGTTGCTACATAACTTCGCTCTACTTAGCCAAAATCAAATAAAATTCTCTACCAGTAATAGTAGCATGGTTAGGATGTGGCTTCTTATCGACTGGCATGAACGTAATGACATATTCAAATTTAGTCTTGCATTAAACATGAAGAGAGATGGAACACATTGTAAGTATCTCTTTCTCATGCATGCATCATGATTTTCATTTGTATCAGCTTTTTCTTGATTTCTCGATCTTGATTTACAACTTAGGATTAAATGGAATCGAGATTGGATGGTATATCTGAATGATTTTTTTGCTCAATACTAATTTTAGTGACAACCTAAGATAAAATTAGGACTGATTATTGCAAGCTTATTAAAATAAAATAGAGTAAAAATGGCAGTTGTTTTATGGGAGAGCAATACCCACATTGTACATATGATGATTTATGCATGTTGACAGGCGAGGACACATCCCTAGGACAATGCCCAAAACTCACATCAAGCCTTGCGTAAATGGACTGATATCTTAGATGATCACCAATAAAATCGAAAAGATAAGTGATTTACATTTGTTGGTCTTCATGTGTTAGTTGGTGAAGTCAAGGGTTTTGCTTCATTGGTTGAGCCTTGATTGCGTATTATTTAAACCCACTCCTGTAAACCCCACACTCCATTTTTTATCTCAATAGATTTATTTTATCTGGGAAGATTCGTCCAACCCTAACTGGTGTCCTGGTTTCCCTTTTTTACCTCCCTACACAGTATACTAAGGATACTTTAGCCTAAGTATAAGGGGAACCAAGTCTCTATGATTGTTCACCCTGGGTCCCTCCAGCTTCATTTCATATCTCTAACTTAGGCTTTTTGTAGCCTAATTATATGGGGGACTTGGGTCACCATCCATTTCTATTCATTTTTCATTTAACCCCTCTTCTTAGTCCTCTTCTTATTTTTATGTTATTCTTTAACCTATGTATAGGGTGAAGACTTGAGTCATGTCCCATATCCCTTTATATTTTAGCATGAGCTATGGATTCATACCACTTAATGCTATGAGGACATGGCACAAGCCAAGTATAGGGTGGTATACCATATATATTTCATATATACTTTAGCCATAACTCATATTTTCAAAAAAAATCAATTTTTTGGGACTAGGGTAAAGTACCCTTTCAACTGATTTGTGTAAAAATAATTGTAAAATGATTTGAATTTTTTAAATTATGTGACATTTTTTTGGAAAATATTTTATGATGTTTTGAAAAATGGGGATTCAATTTATTTTGAAAATAATTTTTAATTATTTTGAAATTCCATGTTATGTGACACGATCTATAAAATCTTTTCAAAAATGAGACTAGCTTGTGTTTGTAAATAAATCTAACTCCATTAAAAAAATATAAAACTTGAAAAAATAAAAATAATAAAAATGCATAGAACAACGTGTTGCATCACGGGAGAAAAAGGACACTTCTACAAAAGCTTGTGCATCCAGATCGTAAGAAATGGTCTCACTTACTCGATTCAGTTCTTTGGGCTTATAGAACCGCATACAAGACTCTCCTTATGTATGGCAAGCCATGTCATCTGCCCATTGAGCTGATACGCAAATCTTTATGGGAAATCAACATATGCAACTTGGACTTTGAGAAAGCTGGGAAGAACAAAAAAGTGGATCTAAACAGAATATTGGAATTTAGAGATTATGTATATGTCAACAGCCTGATGTACAAGGAGATGGTTGAAAAGTGTCACGATAAGAATATCCGCCACAAGTCCTTTGAGTCAGGTCAGAAGGTGTGGTTGTTCGATGTGAAATTGAAGATCTTTCTTGGCAAACTGAAGAGCAAGTGGATTGAGTTGTTTACAGTGAGGCTTGTGCGTGACAATAGAAGTGCACTTTTATCTGGTTTGTTAGTTGACGCGCAACCTTTTGTGGTCAATGGAAAGCTTCTGAAACCATATCTTGAACATGATACATTTCTGTCTGTCATTTACTCAATCCAAGAAATTTACGATGATGAGTCGAATACTTCCATAGCTGTAGTAGAAGATAAAGAAAATCAAAACATTTTTGAGTGACTTTCTTTCTTTTCTTCCTTTTGTTTCTTGTTCTTCCAAAAAATGCCATCCCCTTCATCATTTCTACACTTAGGACATACTTTATCTGAAGTATATGGGGTATGTTCACCCCGAGTTGTTCAAACTTCCACTTCTATCCTCACTTATCTTTTCTCTTTTTCTTCTTTTCTTCTTTTTATATTCATTTTTCTTTTTCCACCAAAAAAGGTGTCACCATTTTTTGATGTTGTCCATTCTCTCCTCTTTTTGTCTACACTTGGGTATATCTTACCCTAAATATAGAAGGAGACAGTCTGAGTACGATGTGTTCATTCTCATCCTTGACCCTCCCTGCCTTGTGTACAGTCTGCGATACTTGGGATTATCTGATCCTAACTATGGGTAGGGGCAAATCAACTTCTCATTTGCTTATTTCTTCATTTGATTATTCCTTAGGCTTTTCTATACTTGGTATGAGTTATGTCTTCTCTTTTTTCTCTGATCTATTAGGACATAACTCTCGCTAAGTATAGGGGGACATATATACTCCGTTTATACTTTATCCATAACTCGTACTTTTGTATTTTTAATACGTACGGCTAAAACTCAAGAAGAGTGTGTGTTGCAATAATGCTTCAAAAGAGGGATAGTCTACTAGCTCAAGAAGAAAAACTCTGTATGTAAATGTTGTTGTATATAGTATTTCAAAAAGAAAGCAAAAAGCAAAAACTCCAAAAAAAGTGGGCATGCCTGATTGAAAATAAAATTCCTATCGGAGTGTACATATTTGTATAGTCAATAAGTAAGTGTAAAGCCTTGAACTTGGCATATCTCAGATCCTATATAATAAGATCCGGCTCGTCAAGAGAAAACCAACGAAATTTGTTTCGTGTGAATCGGATTTCGTTTCGAATTGTTATGATTTTCAGAAGAAAGAGAAGTAAGGAAGGCTAAGATGTCATTAACCCATAATGACTGTCATTAAGACTAATTAAACATGATTAAAGAAACTAATGACGGATTGAAAACCGCTAATGATCATTAGCAAACACAAATCAATAGTTAACAAAAGATAAGTGTAAGCCGCGGAAGTTAAATCGTGATTAGTGGAAGTTAATCACGATTAGTGTTAATTAAGCATCATTAGCGAATCTAGAATCCTCTAGAATGTTCTAATTTAAGCCCCAAGTTTGGGATAAGTTTTGGCTAAAACCATAGGCAAAAACCATGGGCCACTAAACCATGGTTAAGGTGTAAATCATGGTTTTCTAACCATGGTTAGTGGTTTTCTGGGGCCTATAAATAGACCCCCCCTACCCATTCATTCTCTACGACTTCCACTACTACCACCACCCCAAGGGCTAGGGTCGAGAGGTCGGGAGGAGGAGTGGGAGGCGAGGAAGGAGCGCTAGCAAAGCGCTGCCGGGAGAACGAGGAGGAGAAAGGTATGATCCTCTCTTAAGTTTGCTTCGTAAGCTAGGCTTTCAATTCATACTCTTGTTCTTCCAAGTTTTGTTCTTGATTCATCTTTCTTTCCGATTTGTTTTCCTGTTGTGTTTCGAGGAGAAATCTGTGTAATACTCTACTTAGGTGCGGGTGGATATGCATGTCAGTGACCCTGTGATTCATCACACGTTCACTCATCTAAGACGCGTGGTATCTACCGATTCTCCATCGTTTATGTTTCTATTCTTCGTATTATACTTTTATAGTTATTTTGATGGAGAAATCTATGTAATACCCTACTTAGGTGCGGGCGGCTATGCACGTTAGTGACCCTGTGATTCGTCACACGTTCACTCACCTAAGATGTGTGGTGTCTACCGGTTCTTCATCTCTTGTTGTTGAGTATATTCTTTCATATTCGTTGTTATTTTCCTCTCGATTGATTTTATAGAGGAAACTCTTTTCGTTTTTATTTTGAAATATGTCCCGATATAAGGGAAACTCTACCGAAATTTTTCAAGAAATATGTCCCGATATAAGGAGAAACTCTGCCAAAATTTTAAGAGAAAATATTCCTTGACGTTCTTCGTGTTCTTCGCGTTCTTCGCGTTCTTCGTTCTTTCTTCACGTTCTTGACATGTTCTTAGCATTTTGATACGAAAATAAAATTCGATCTTTTCAGGAGCCTTAAAATAGCCTTTCTAAAAACGGAACACGATAAAGCTTTGCATACATGAGAGAGAGCTCGATTAGGTAACGAAATCCTTCCCTTTGCTGTTGGGTTTTCATACGAGATTATTAAAATTCTTGATTTTATGTTCTTTGCTACGAAGAACACTAATTTTGGCTATTTTGAAAAGGTATGAAGAGTTGCTTTGCGATTTCCATTAAAATAAGGTTTAAGCATCAAATTGATGCGTAGGCTTTGAAAGTTAGGGTTTGTGAGTTAAAATAGGCATAAATACGAGTATATATGGTTATGAATAATACATATGTGAGTCTATACTGAGTGTTGTTGATTATGCAAGTTGAAGACTTAACGAAAGAATTACATCATGGGAATTGATGTGGTTTGAGTTAGATCCTGAAAAGGATCGTGTGTCACATTAAGGATGACTGAGAGTAGAACTACAGGTCGGGCATGCAACATGTAGGTTTGTCGGAAGGAACCCGTATTGGCGTTTCCCTACCTAGGCGGTACATGGTTGCCCTGTTATGATAAGTGTGCACGAAATGAATGTTTTGCAACGCGTGGTACCGGGAGCCAATATCTTCGGGTTAAACGACGGAAGATGTGGTCGTGCCATGTGGAGGCACGGGTGGTTCAATAGCGGCTGGGTCACGATAACATGTATTTAAAGCCGCTAGGTTATATGATTAAATGTTAGCATGAGGTTTTAAGCAACCGAGTCCTCGAGGACGGTGTGCTCATTTGTTTTTTCAGGCTGAGGGTTGAGACCCTATTTAATAAAAGAAGGAAATTGTCAGGGTAGTATTGGAGGATTGGTTGAGGCGACGTGCGGCGGCATAAGCTTACCAAGATCAACACAATCTCCAGTCCCGAAGTGTCCACAGCTTCGGAGTCCAAGAATGATGGGGTTCCCTGGACTAATCCCTGATGTGGAATATAAAGGAATATGACTTAAATTATTGAAAAAGAATGAATTTTTTGTGATATCAAGTTTTGAAAAATTACACATTTTTTTTGCTTTTCTCTTCTTCGTTACTTAGCATTCGCTAATTTTTATCCTATGATTTATGGAAAACCCAACAGGTATTGGTGAGCCATCGCAAGGACTTTAAAATTTCATCCAGCTTACATACTAGACATCTAGCCATAGTAGCTTTACTCTTTAAGGTAGTTAGTAATCTTTTGTATATTTTTCCTTTCAAGCTGATGTACATGTAAATGGTTATAGTGGGAAAGTGTATCATCTGAACTTTATTTTGTGAATGAAAAAGTGTTGAAATACTTTCTTCTGAGTATTTTTAATTGCAGACTATTTCTGAATGTTAGTTGTGATTGCTGCATAAATTATTGTTGAGTAACCAGATCCGGATATGAGAGGATCCGACGGGCTGGGAAATGGGGTCGCGACAGTAAGCTTGATCCTCAAAGTCATACCATGTGAGCATGCAGCTGGATGACTTGACTACACTGGTCATTCATCCTAGGATAGGTAGCTATACTGGCTACTGTCCATTCTTCTCTTCTCCCCCTCCTCTTGAGCTGGTCGTCACTTGAACTTGGAAGGGAGTACCTCACTCCTCGAGGAAGGAGTTGTTGGATTGGGGAACCATAAGGCTGTCATGCTGGAGAAGTCAGTCTCGTTCCCATTTCAGTTGAGGGGGGCCTCTATCACAAACATTGTACAAGTTACATTCATAGTCATAAGGGTTTGCGTATGAGTTGAAGTATTCTGAACTGGCTATTGAGGAGACTTGAGCAAAGTTTCAGGATTCTCGAAGGTTGTCGTGTTTCAATTCTGACTTAAGCTCCAAACTTTGATTTTGTGAAGACGAGTTTGATAATTAAGCTTAATATGACTTTTTGTTTTTATTTCCTGCACTTATTGCATAAGTGTTTATTAGGGACTAGAAAAGGCAAGTATAGGAGGTGATGAATATCCATTTGATTACCTTTATTTTATCATCTTGGTCTTAAAAATCCAAGTAAATGCATGTAAATACCCTTAATTTGCATAAATTAACATTCATGCTTTGTTGTGTAAATACTATATAAAATATTGTTTTTAATGCCAAAATTAAAGAATAAATAAAAGAAAAGAAAAAGAATAAAATATTAGAGATATTTTTTGACCCTAAACCTTAAGACCTAGACATCTCAAGGACTAGGTCGACAAGGAATAAAGTAAGGGGAGATAAGGGCCAAAAATACGATAAGAAGCCAATTTATTCATTCTTTATTTATTCATTTAGGGACCTATTTTATTTTCTACTTTTTATACCTTAAGTTTGTACTTGAATTTTGTAGATTATAATGCATAGAAAAATATAAAATTGATTTCATGCAAAAGTAATATACAGTATAAAAGATATACTCTAAATAGAATTCCAAAATCCCAACTTCACATACCCATATCTCTCAAATAAAAACTCAAAATATATTAAAATCACCTTTAATTGTAAATAACTTTTAACAAATTATTTAATGAAGGTAGTTTCATATTTCCTTGGACTTTAGGTGTGGAAGTTAGGTTTTGAGCCCCTATTGTATAATATACCCGATTAAAATAATCATTTTATTTATTCTTTATTATTTTTATAAATTTATATTTTTATAATTTTGTAAATATTAGATTAGAATAAAACACTAAAGATAACATTAAAATAAAACAAGGTATAAAAATATATAGATGAAATATATATACACATTCCTATATATTTAATACACCTAAATATTTAAATGTATATAATATATCATAAAAACATAATATTAATATATTTAAGTATATACAATTAAATTATAATTATATAAAATATTAATAGAAAAAGGAAAAATCAAGAGAACAAATAAAAATAAAACGATACAATACATAGATAAATATACATATATATACCATAAAAAATAGCTATAAAAAATAACTTGTAATTAAATACCTTGAAAACTTAAATAAAAATCATAATAAAATGCTATGTTAGATCATGAGTCTCACACCGACTTCACGTGGGTGTGCAAGCGCCTTGACTAAAGCGCCTCTCTCGGTCCGTGGTACCTCGCACAAAGTCAACAAGAGAGGGTGGTTAGACAGCTCAAACAATTGTATAAAATATAAGGAAAGAAATAAAACACAAAAATATTGACAAATAATCACAATCAAGCAAAAAGTTAATCTATGCCCAACTACTCCCCGCCAACAGCGCCATTTGATAATCAAGATATTGCGAAGGTCATGTTCATCCACTAGGCAGGTCAATAGTCGTTGAGATGACCTCGCACTAAGCCACAATTAATTAACATTTAACCCACAAAAATAAATCAAGAAAATAGAATTTAAATGGCGTTCCAATTTATTATAACTCTACAATGGATGTGTATAGTGTGCAAGCGTCTAAAGGTCGAACACGGGGAGCAAACAAGATAGATCAGGCAAATTAATACACAAAAGTGACTGTCAAATTATGTGTCTATATGTTCTTTTGGTGGGTTTTAATTTTTAATTTTTTAATTTTTATTTTTGATTTTATATTTTTGTATTTTGATTTTTAATTTAATATATTTATATTTCCTTTTTATATTTTTATATTTTTATATTTTCTTTTCTTTTAATATATATAATATAGCTATATATAGAGTATATATATACAATATAGACTAATCTAGATATAAACACTTAATAAAAATAGAAGAAATAAAATATTTTTGGGTTTTAAATATTTTTTACTATTTTTGTGATTTTATAAGAATTTTTGCTAATTTTTGTAAATTTTAAAGGTGAAAAAACCCTAAAAAAGGGAAAAAATAATAGCCGAAATAAAAAATGAGATATAAAATAGATAATAGACTCAGTATTTCTCCAAATTAATTTATGTATATATAATATGGAGAAATATATAAAATAGAAAACACAATTTTTGGAATTTTTGAGAATTTTATATATTTTTATAAGTGTTTTTGGGGTTTTTTTCTATTTTTTAAGTTTTCTTTTATAATTTTTAGTGATTTTTTATCTGAAGGTTAAATATACATAAATAAACAAAATATATTTTTTTGGATATTTTTCAAAACATTTTTATATTTTTATGGGTTTTCTATTGCAAACATGGACAAAAGGCTATTTTTTATTTTTATAAAATAATAAAAAGGTTCCGAATTGCAATATAAAAATATTGATGTGAAAGTATAATGCAATAGGAGTATACACTATTTGAGATTTTTTAGAGCAATGTAGCTATATGAAATAAATACAAGACATAAAGAGAAACTGCATTACTAACAAGGGCTTTTCTACAAATAAAATAAAGTACATGGTCACCTTGCAATTTTAAAAACTTTAATCAAACATAAATAACCAAACCCGTGAGGGCTTGAATGCAAAATACCTGCACCTCATGCATACAGAGCACGTAAGGTGACGTGACCGAGGACCTGCTTGTAAATATCAGAACTTTGGGGCGCAGGTTGCAAATATTACAAAACTTACTTAAAGGTAGATGAAAGTTGCTATATTAATTAATAATTACAAAAAAGGGATTGGATGTAGGTTGCAAAATACCCAATAAAGGTGGGATCCAATGACGACGGTTCGCCCATGCCACGTGTCGATCCCAATGCGACGATGACGCTTCGCTCGCAACGGCTCTGATTAAATCGTGTAGGGGCGATCAACGATTGACATGTGACCTGATCCAACAGCAGCTGCTGTGAGGGAGAAACGATGACCCATCCTTCAACTGCGGAGAGGGGAGGACTAAGTGAGAAGCCCCTCCGGCGAGGCGTGCTTCACCGGGCCTAACCTCCCTCCTCCGATGCTCCTTAAAGATGCAAAAAGGGTCCCAATGTTCCTACAGAGTTGCTTTATCCGTTGGGGCCTTCAAAATGAGCGGAGGAACGCCAGAGCGCCAGTATGAGATCGAAGAAGAAGGGCACTCCTGGTACCTCCGGCAAACGAGCCAAAATCACTGCAGAGGGCCTTTAGTCCATGTTCCTGCACAAAAAGCGAACAATGGTCGAGGGAAAACTGCCTTGACCCTATTAGGTCTATGGGATGTCGGGGATGTGGGTGGAGCTCCTCCGATAACTGGCAAAGAAAGAGGATTTGAGGTCCAGATCCAAGATGGATATGGAGGAGTGAAGGTGTAGTGGGTGGAGCAGAAGCGCGAGGGGAGGTTATGAGGTGGTTAGGTGGTTAGTAGACAGGCAGATCACGAGTGGGAAGTTTGCCCGAGGCTAGCTCCGGCAAACTACGAAGGTGATGATTAGGCGACTGCCAAGTGAAATTAAAAGCAAAAAATAAAATTAAGGCTACGTCTAAGCTAAGGAAAGCAAGAAGAATGGTAGAAAATGGACCTCAAGCGGGGGTATTTGCTATATTGGACCGCATGACCAACCTTGCTCGGAGATGGTGGAAGCATGCCTAAGGCCACGCCTGACGTCGCCCCAACTGGCCGGAGGCGATCCTGTCACCATCGTCAGTCCGGAGCACAAGAGAGGAGGGGCCCAAACTAGTCAAAGGATGTTAAAAGTGGAAGAGGAGGATGGGGGTAGATTTTGTACAGCTGACCAAGACACTCCAAAGAACGAGATGTAGCTGGTGATTCAGAGCCAATCCTCGAGAAAAGCATCATGCGTGATAGTGTGTTGTCCGAGAAGAAAAAGTCATGAAGGCTCAATCACAAAAGACACAAAGATCGCCCCCCAAAAATCCAAGAGATGAGGAGAAAAACCAGTTCTGATAGCGTGGAGGCCTTGGTTAGAGAGTTGACCGAGGTCAACAAGCGGGGGAAGCTGGTTGGTCCATGTGGACCAACCAAAAAAAACCCTGCCAAAAGTATTTAAAAATTCGATAAAAAATAGTAAATGAATTTATTAATTTTATGTTATAAAATAAAAAATGTTTATTATTTTCTCAGTTATATTTTTATTTTTTATTTATTTTTAAAGGTTATTTATTACAAGTTACTTTTTAGGGTTAATATATAGGTATATTCATCTATGATTTTAAATATTTTATTTTTTATTTTGTATTTTGATATTCTTAATTTAATTTATTATTTTATATATTATAAATTATTTTCAGATACATAAATATATTATTATTATTTTCTAATATAATATATATACTCAATTAAATCGATTTATTATTTATATAGGTATAGTTATAGTACATTCATCAATGTATTTTCTTTACATATTTTATTTTAGATTTTTCTTAATTGTTTTATTTTTGTTTTAATATGTACATATATTATAAATAATATTTAAAAAAATTATAAAAATATAAAATTATAAAAAATGATAAATAATAAATAAAATGATTATTTTAATCAGGTAAACTATACAATAGGGGTCCAAAACCTAACTTTCATACCTTAACTCCAAAAAATATGGAACCATCTTCATTAAATAGTTTGTTAAAAGTTATATACAATTAAAGGTGATTTTGCTATATTTTGAGTTTTTATTTGAGATATGAGTCTAAGGAGTTGGGATTTTGGAATCTTGTTCTGAGGATATATTTTACACTGTATATTATTTTTGTATGAAAGTCAATTTTGTATTTTTCTATATTTTGTTATCTGCAAGTTTCATGTATAAGGTTCTATATTTGTGGCATAAAAATTAGAAAATAAAATGGGTCCCAAAAATGAATAAAATGAATAAATAAAAGGGGGTTTTATTGTTATTTTGGCCCTTATCTCGCCCTACTTTATTTCTTGTCGACCTGGTCATCGAGATGCCTAGGTCTTGAGGTTTAGGGTCATAAATATTTTCAGTATTTTATTTTTTTCTTTTCTTTTCTTTATTCTATAATTTTGGCATTAAAATTAGTATTTTATACACATTTTGTACAATAATGCATGAATGTTAATACCTGAATTGAGGGTATTTACAAGCATTTACTAGGCTTTTTAAGGCCAAAATGATAGAATAAAGGTTATGAAATGGAGATTCATCAACCGCTCAAACCTATAAAGATGATTATGCAATTCACAGACAAATCTGTCAAGCGGGATAAGGGCATGATGGAAGGTGTGATCATCACGGTTCAGGGGATGCAGTTCTCGGTAGATTTTGTTGGTCTATGAATGGACGTCTCCATGCCTCTACTCCTGACCCCCATCATCCTTAGATGGTCGTTTTTGCGAACAACCAATGCAGTTGTGAATTACGACACTAGAGAGATCACATTCGGCTCCAGCAACAGAAAATCAAGACAGAGATTGTGGCCGATGCAAAGACAACAGAGGGAACATCTACAGCGAGCGTGCAGGTGATCAACCATTCTGATGATTGCGACTTTTTGGCAAAAATATAACACACCCATCTCTTTTTGGATGACAGTGAGATTCATGAATTCCTCTACATCGAGGAAGTAATGGAGAATACAATCGAATATCCCCTATCATTCATGAAGAGAGTTTTGCCGAATCACTTGATGAGGTTTCTGTTGAGCTCATGTGCCCTCAAGACCAAGAGTAGATATTTGAGGTGTCACTGTCAAAGCAGCTCCCACTCCGCATGAGTTGAAACAACTGCCCTCCAAGATGAATTATACCTTCCTTGTGGGTGAACCTAATATGTACCCGATCATCATAATGCTTATCTGATAAAATACTAAGAATCTCGTCTGATGGAGATTCTTGAACAAAACCACAAGGATATTGGTTGGAAGACTTCAAATCTCCATGGGATCAACCCTTCCCTTTACTCGCATCCCATTTTTCTTGAAGAAGACACCAAACCATTCCACAAATTTCAGAGAAGGCTAAATCCAAACCTTCAGGAGGTTGTCATGAAAGAAATCCAGAAATAGTGTGATGCAGGATTTATATATCCCATATGTGACAGCAAATGCGTGAGCCCTCTGCATGTAGTGCCGAAGAAATCAATGATCACCATCATAAAGAAAGACAAAGGAGATGAGATTGCAACTAGAATACCCACTTCTTAGCGAGTGTGTGTGGATTATAGAAGACTTAATCTCGCTACTAAGAAGGATCACTTTCTGCTACCATTCATCGACCAGATTCTTGAGAGCCTGGTTGTAAAGGAATATTTTTGCTTCTTGGATGGATATTCTAGATCTAATCAAGTTTCTATTTCTCCTGAAGATCAATAGAAAACTACGTTCACCCCATTTGGTACATACGCCTTCAGTCGGATGCTATTTGAGCTATGCAATGTCCCATACACATTTCAGAGGTGTATGCTTGCAGTTTTTGCTGACATGGTAGGCAATTTTCTTGAGGTTTTCATGGATGAATTTTCGGTCTACGGGGACTCATTTGATCAATGTCTTGATTATCTAGACCGAGTCTTACGGAGGTGCTGCGAAGTAAATATGGTGCTCTCGTGGGAGAAGAGCAACTTCACGGTGACTGAAGGAATTTTGTTGGGTCATGTTGTATCCAAACATGGCATGGAAGTTGACCCAGCCAAAGTGGAGGTGATTTCCAGATGAGAGCCGCTTACAACCATCAAGCTGGTCAGTCTTTATCAGGCCATGTAGGGTCTAACGACGGTTTATTGAAGATTTCAGTAAGTTCACCAGACTGTTGATCGAGTTGCTGGGTAGGGAGAATGATTTCATTGTTGAAGACCATGTGCTCCTTGCCTTCAACTGAAAGAACTCATCACTCATGCAACTGTCTTGCAGCTGCCACCCTTCAAGATAATGACAGATGCACTAAATTATGACATTGGTGCCATACTAGGACAAAGGAAAGACAACGTACCATTTGTTATTCACTACGCTAGTCGAACGCTCGATGAAGCCCAAAGAAATAAAATAGTCATTGAGATGGAGCTGCTAATGGTAGTCTTTGTCTTGGAGAAGTTCAGATCCCATCCCCTCAGGTGCAAAGTAATCATATATACAGATCACTCGGCCATCTAGTACTTACAACAGAAGAAGGATGCCAAGCCACGTCTCATCTGGTGGATCCTTCTCCTACAGGAATTTAACCTTGAAATTCAAGATAAACCTAGAGTCAAGAATGTGGTGTCCGACCACTTATATAGACTTCCCAAGCTTGAATCTCCTAAGCTGAACTTGTAACCCATCAATGAGACCTTTCCAGATGAGGCAATTTTGTCAGACACCTTGCTCCCCTGGTATGTCAATATTGCGAATTATCTTATGACCAAGAGAACCCCACAAGAATGGCCAAAGCTGAAAGCAGATAAATTCTTGTCTATGATCCATTCCTACCAGTGGGAGGATCCATATCAATTACGTGAGGGGGCAGATTGCATCTAGAGGAGGTGTATTCCTCGGGAGGAAATTCCAAGTGTCCATGCACTTTGTCATGATCAAGAATCAGGAGGACACCATTCAAGAAGACGAATGACAACAAAGGTTCTTCAGAGTGGCCTTTGATTACCTACATTATTCAACGATGCAGAAGATTACGTCAAGCGTTACACTGACTGCCAGAAGATGGGTGGTACCATAGGAATGAGAGATGTAATGCCTTTTAAATTCATTCAGATATCAGTCATCTTCGATGTGTATGGCATCGACTTTTGGGCCCATTTCTGAATATCCAGGGCTAAGAATATATTTTCTTGCTATCGACTATGTGAGTCATTGGGTGGAGGTTATTCTCGCCTGAACTGCCGACAATCAGTCTGTCTATCGATTCTTAGGAGATCATATCATTGCACGGTCGGGGATTCCTAAAATTCTAATATCAAGTGGGGGTATCTATTTCATAAACAGAGAGGTGAGTTAACTCAAGAATTTTGCATAGAACATCGTGTTGCATCACCATACCACCCACAGTCCAATGACTTAGTTGAATGTTCAAATAGGGAGAAAAAGACACCTCTGAAGGATATGGAGAAATCCTCAAGCGCATCACGGAAGCGTGATCGTCGTATCGAATACGACGAAGAACGACTAGTCGTACTAGTTGTTCGGTGCAGCGGAATTTTAAAAAAATTTTAAACCGATGAAACCACATGATCCGAGAACCATTCTCAAATCGTTTCATCTATAACCACAGCAAGTATAATACAATACCTCTTGAAGCGTGGTT
This sequence comes from Ottelia alismoides, assembly GCA_037367405.1. Classification (NCBI taxonomy): domain Eukaryota; kingdom Viridiplantae; phylum Streptophyta; class Magnoliopsida; order Alismatales; family Hydrocharitaceae; genus Ottelia; species Ottelia alismoides. Next base: position 212,276 of record JAZKJV010002494.1, on the reverse strand, counting down.
GATCAAGTCTCTACGAAAAGAGACCTCCTGTCTCAAGTCTGATCGTCGGAGTAACGGCTTGCGAGCGCGGAGATGAGTCGCGGTGTCCTCGCAATCCAAGTTGATCCAAGCGCGGTTGCTCCTGATCTCGTCACACGAGATCAAACGTCTCCTTCGTGAGTGAAGTACTCCAAGAAGACAAAGAACCGCAGAGAGTCGAAGCGGCAGCACGATGGCGCGTGCGTCGACGTTTCTCTCCACCAAGGTGGACGGCCACCAAGAAGTGAGGGAGAGAGAGGGCTGTCGTGTATATGAGAAAAAGAGAGAGAGTTTGTGCTACAATAGCATGTGTAAAGAGAGAGCCAAGCATGCCTCTCTATTTATAGGGTTTTGGGATCCATGGATCTCAATCCATGGGACACATAGAATCAATGGATGAGATTGATTTATGTTCATCCAATGGCTAAGATTGTTGTTGTCAAAAGCAACAAATTTAGGTTAAAATATATTTGACAAAATCAAATATAATTCATCCTAAATCAACCCAACAAATAAGGAGAGAAGACACATGGAGATTTCATCTCCATGTGCCTTCCAAGTGGGCGCACACCCATTCCATATAGGAATGGTGTGCCGTCCATGAGATTGCATGGAGATTGCAATCTCATGGAAATCCATGAGATTGCATATCTCCATGAAATCTCTCTTATTTATTTGCAACAAATTTATTTGGGTTTTATTCTTCAAAAATAATTCACAATTATCTTTGAGAATATTGCAATCTTCCCTTGGAAAAATTGTGAATCATATTCACAACCCAAAACAACATGTAATTCATATTGTTAATTAATTATACAATGTGTATCCAATACACATCATAATTAATCAACACATATAAATTATAATTAACTCTCTCTAATACATTATAAATCACATTTATAATATATTATGAATAATTGGATATTTCTATCCACATTATTCTTATCCAAAATAATTAAATCACATTTAATCATATTGGACAACTTCTCATACATCATGATAATTAAATCACATTTAATTATCAAATTCTCTTTGCTTAGATCTTATGGAATTGTTCTTAAACCATTTAAGAACAATGCTATTTCTCCTCAGATACTTGGAGATAAGGACAGGGCGATTGTATTGTTCCACGTATAGTGACTTGGATGTTGAGATCATATCTCAAATCCATATCCTATGGACCTCCCACTGATGCTTGATCAAATCAAGACCGTAGACTTAATCTTCTCATTGCATCTGAATCTCATTCAGACCAATGTCCAGTTCATGGACTAAGATTAGGTCACTTCTCTAATGAGAGGAGTCACTAAAATCCAAACCTATTTCATCACTCCCTCGGAATGGAAGCGTCATGGTTATACAATCGTATATGATCAAATCACCCTTCAGGTATTCCTAATACCTGCACATCCTACATACTGGAAGACTCATGATCATCCTGAAGATAAAGATCACTTTTACACTGTCATCTTCAGGGTTAGATCATTAAGTTTCTCAATCTTGGTCATCGGGATTTGGTATAGATCATATGCTTTCACAAAGCATATATCTTACCTTCAAATTCATGTCATGCTTCCAAAGCACGACGACCATGCATGGAATTTATTCAGTCCCAATACCTCATGAGTGAGCTCATGTCTCCCGGTTCACAGGTGAACCTGTATGATCCCTTTGAGAGATCGCATTACTCATATGTCCTTACATGCACACCAGCTCGCCAGTATATAGACCTTGATTAGGTCATCAACCTATTGGTCTGCCAAATGTACATACTCAGACATATAGCAATACATCTGTCTCTAGTCAGAGGATGCATGCCTATGTTGTGACAATATTCAACGTAGGTCTTTGGTTATCTCGATCTCGTCAAGTCAACCCATTGACTTAACTAACCTGACACCTCTGAATCACTATTCCCATGCAGAGGACCTGCATCAAGAGGTCAGTCAGATATCAGTCATATGAGATAGGATTGCCATCTCCTACTCAGACTGGAGATCATCACTTAATGATCATTTGATGATGCTTGATGAGTCCTCTATCTAACTCCTTAGATATTCATCCAAGCATCAGCCTCTATGATCCATCCAATGGATCAACAACTGTATGATCATCAAGTTGGCCATGGTACATAACCCTTATTGTACAGAGGGACCCTATAGTGCATTCATTCATTAATCTCAGAAAGGGGAGTGAAAAATAATCAATAATTTTCATTGATAATTTATTCATTACAATAACAATTATTGTAGAAATGGTTCGCCTGGGGCTCACATTGCTAACAATCTCCCACTAGCCCTCAGAACCATTCAGGTACAATCTTTAAACCCATACTCATTACATGCTGGTCGAAAACCTTCTGTGTCAGAGGTTTGGTAAGAGGATCAGCAACGTTGTCAGCAGAGGCCACCTTGGTGATGATGATGTCACCACGCTTTTGTATCTCCCGAATGATGCGGTATTTCCTTTCCACGTGCTTGCTCTTTTGATGCCATCTGGGTTCCTTTGCCTGGGCAATGGCTCCCGTGTTATCGCAGAGTAACGGGATGGGAGTATCAGAGGAAACTATGCCAAGCTCCAGCACGAACATGCGCAACCACACCGCCTCCTTTGCAGCATCCGATGTGGCAATGTATTCGGCTTCCGTTGTTGAATCTGCAGTAGTGTCCTGCTTCTTGCTTCTCCAGCTCACAGCACCACCATTCAACAAGAACACGAATCCCGATGTCGACTTTCGATCATCTACATCCGATTGGAAGTCAGAATCTGTATATCCCAAGACTTGGAGATCACCATCTCCATAGACCAAGATGTAATCTTGCGTCCGTCTTAGATATTTGAATATGTTCTTTACTGCATTCCAGTGTTGTTCTCCATAGCAGGATTGGTAACGGCTTACCACTCCCACTGCATGGCAGATATCTGGCCTAGTACACATCATGGCATACATTAAGCTTCCTACGGCTGATGCGTAAGGACATCCAGCCATGGCTTTCTTTTCCTCAACAGTTTGAGGAGCCATTCCTTTAGACAGGTGGATACCATGTCTTAAGGGTAGGAATCCTTTCTTAGAACTATCCATACGGAATCGTTCAAGAATCTTCTTAATGTATCCATGTTGTGACAATCCCAAAATCCTCTTTTCTCGGTTTCTGAACAGCTTCAGGCCTAAGATATAAGAGGCTTCTCCAAGATCTTTCATCTCAAAGGTATGGGACAGCCAAATCTTTACACTGGTCATCATCCATGTATCATTCCCAATGATAAGGATGTCATCTACATAAAGCACGATGAACACAACGGCGCTCCCACTAAGCTTCTTGTATACACAAGGTTCATCAGGATTCTGCACAAAATCATAACTCTTTATGGTTTCGTCAAATCTGATGTTCCAACTACGAGAAGCTTGCTTGAGCCCATAGATGGATTTCTTCAGCTTGCATACTTTACCATCCTCAGTCATGAAGCCCTGGGGCTGCTCCATGTAGATATCCTCCTCGAGGTATCCTTTGAGGAAAGTCGTCTTGACGTCCATCTGCCAGATGTCGTAGTCAAGATATGCAGCTATAGCTAGCAATGTCCAGATGGATTTAAGCATAGCCACAGGAGAGAATGTCTCATCGTAGTCGATGCCTTCTCTCTGTGTGTAGCCCTTGGCTACGAGCCGTGCCTTGAAAGTCTCTACTTTCCCATCAGGTTCCCTCTTTCTCTTGAAGATCCATTTACACCCAATGGGTTTTACCCCTTTAGGTGGATCCTCTAGGGTCCATACACCATTCTTATGCATGGAGTCAATTTCTGACTTCATTGCTAGCATCCATCTATCCATGTCTTGATCCGCGAGTGCTTCATCAAATGAAGTAGGATCAATGTCAGCTTCACCTGACACATGGAATCCATACCTTTCAGGTGGTGCAACCACCCTCGAACTCCTTCGAAGAGGTATGGGTGTTTCATCTTTATTTATCTCTTCCGTTTCTGGTCTAGGAAGCTCAGAATCCTCAGGGGATTCAAAGAATTCCTCTACTTCATTATTGTCTTGACCTTTAAGGAAATCATTCTCCAGAAACTTCACATCTCTAGAAACAAAAACCTTTTGGGTCTCAGGGTCATAAAGTTGGTATCCAATACCATCTTTAACATACCCAATGAAGTAACACTCACGAGAGTGAGATTCTAGCTTACTTGCGTCCACGTTCTTCGCATAGACCAAGCAACCCCAAACCCTCAAGTAATTAACACTAGGTTTGGTTCCATACCATAGCTCATGAGGAGTCTTAGGCACGGATTTGCTAGGAATCTTATTCAGGATATATATTGCAGTCTCTACTGCATATCCCCAGAAACTAAGAGGTAAATTTGCTTTATTCATCATTGAATGGACCATGTCCATGATGGTCCTGTTGCGTCTTTCAGCAACACCATTTAGTTGGGGAGTTCCAGGAGGAGTGAGATTGGAAACAATTCCATTCTCCTTAAGGTATTCCTTGAATTCATATGATAGGTACTCGCCACCTCGATCAGATCGAATCCGTTTAATCTTCCTATCGGTTTGGTTCTCAACCAAAGCCTTGAATTCTTTGAACTTTTCAAAGGTTTCAGACTTATGACGTATTAGGAAGATAAACCCGTATCGCGAATGGTCATCGATAAACGTCAAATAATATCGGTATCCATTTCGAGTCGCGGTACTGAAGGGACCACATACATCGGTATGTATTAGGTCAATAATACCTTCGCATCTTGTAACCTTGTTACGGAAAGGCGTCTTAGTCATTTTGCCCTATATGCAATGTTTGCAAGTGGGCAGAGGTTTAACCTGTAGAAAATCTAGAGGTCCATCCTTTATCAATCTATTGATCCTATCAACAGACAAATGACCAAGCCTTTGATGCCATATCTCATTTGAGATATTTTTATCCTCTCTGGATCTTTTAGGGTTTTTATTAGTGGTTGTCACATTCATAATACATTTATCAATGCACAATTCATAGAGTCCACCAGAAGTCAAAACACCATCCGCAATATATTTATCATAACGACTTATGACTAATTTATTACAGAAAAGGAAAGAATATCCGCTTCTAACAAGCTTAGATACAGATATTAAGTTCCTTCTGACTTCGGGTACATAAAGACATTCTTTAAGTATAAGGACTCTTCCACTAGATAATGATAGTCTGCAAGTCCCGACGGCTACTGCTGCAACACTTGCATCAGATCCCATCTGGATGACTATCTCCCCTTCCTCAAGATTCCTAGTTTCCTGAAACAAATGCAACAAATTGCATACATGAACAGAAGCACCAGAATCTACAACCCAACTTCCTTCTCGTCCGACGAGAAAGCTAGTTTCAATGATGAAAGTAGATTTCATACCTGCTGGGGCTTTACCTTTGTCTGAGAACGTCAGGTAATCTGGGCAGTTACGCTTCCAGTGCCCCGGCTTCTTGCAGTGATGACAGACGTCGGTTTTCTTCGACGCCATGAGAGTGGATGCATTGGAAGAAGAGGCAACACTTTGTCCCTTCTTCTTTCTCTTCTGGGCCGGGCCCTTCCGAGAACCATGCTTCCGACCGCGCTTCCCTTTGACCTGTGCAACCATTGCACTGCCACTGGGACCATCCTTCTTCATCACGTCCTCTGCGGACTTTAATGCAGCAAGGAGAGCATCACTTGTCAATTCCAACTTGTTCATGTGGAATGACACTACAAAGTTATTAAAAGACTTGGGCAATGACAGCAGAATGATATCAGCTTGCATGTCTGCATCCATCATTGCCCCAAGAGTCTCCAGCTCCGACAGGTACCCAAACATTTTGAGTACATGTTCACGGACCGAAGTCCCTTCCTGCATTCTACAACGAATGAGGTCTTTCATAACATTGTACCGCTGAGTGCGGTTAATGTCACCAAACATATCCTTAAGATTCTGCATTATTTCCTGACAGGTATTCATCTCCACCTGTTGCTTCTGCAGAACATTGGAGAGAGAACCTAGGATATAGCACCTAGCCAAGACATGATCTTCATCATACTTGTCATTAAATGCTTTTTCTTCCTTGGACTTAGGGTTCTCATGCTTGTCCTCAGATAGCACATAACTTATGCGCTCAGCAGAGAGAACAAGCTCCAAATTTCGGATCCAATCCGAGTAATTTGAGCCGGTCAATTGGTTGACCTCTAGAAGCCTACTAAGTGGGTTCAAAGACTTCATTTTCTGAAATTAAGAATGCACTATATTAGAATATAGAAATATATATTCAAATTTATGATATTTGATTAAGGTATTTTAAATCAAATTATTCTTGCATTGTCGACTTTGAAAGTTCATTCCCTTAATCACTTTCAAAGTAAGAGATATACTTACCGCTATATCTCTAGCAAGAATTGGGATCTCCTCTTTATCATTGTCACATCCCAATAATATGAGAATCTGTGACTCCAATAAAGAAAAGCAGGAACTCATTCCAATTTGCAAGTCCAACTTGCAATTTCCCAATTCGGTCTTTAACACCCGAGCCCACCACCCCTAAGGCGATGTTGACCCGTTGTTAATTGAACCAACCGTCAACAGGAATAGTACTCGCTATGCGCAATCCAATATCGCCCCAATAATATGAGGATCCGATATTGGGGTCACTACGCATACGGCCTTACTCTTTCGAGAAGCAAAGAGTCCGATCCAGATGCGCTTGCACACAGGAGCTGTCACTTCGGACAGGCGTCTCCCACATGCAATCCCTGGCGACGAAACTCTTCGCCTTGACGGGAGACCATGGATGTCACTTATGTGATCCTCCACCTCATATTCAAATTTTAATTAATTATCGTGAATCACATTCACATAATTAATTCTTCCAAGGGAATTATTAACTCTAATCATATTAGAGTATTTCAATTGGACATAATCAATTTAATCATATTAAATTAATTATCAATCCAATTCAATCAATCAAACTTGATTATTTTACTTGAATACATATATGGTAATATCTCAAAATACGTATTAATTCGAATTTTAATAATTAGAAAAAAATACATCTTAATCCCTCGGACATTATCCCGGCCCTACCCGCTGTCATGGCCAGTACCGACAAGAGTGGGACGGACCACATACGTTGCAACCCGCAACCCCAATGCTCTCCGACTAGGCACCACATCCGCCTCGGGAAAGGATAATGCCAAATTGATTAATTTGTACTTGAGATGATCATCGGTTTTTCAACCGAAATTGTACCATATAGTAATAATCAAAACATTTTTGATTATAAGGAAATTTGCTAGACAAATTCCCAAATCCTATTCAAGCATCAAATTTGAAAGATTGTGGTTTCCAATTATGATTTAGATCACATCTTAATCAATTAATTGGTTGGGTCCAAGTCAATTAGGCAAAGAATCATGTTTCAATATTTCACAAATATTTTCAAGATTATTTCACGAAATTAACAATTTAATTTCTCTAATTGACAGCCACTTGGTTCTAGATTAGGAATGCAATTTCAGTAATGACCCATATTCACTAAAATTGGCATATCTCAATCAATTTAAATCCAAATTAAGCAAACTCAATTTTCATAGATTGCTAACTTGATTTACAACAGAACCTAAGTGTATTTGCACGCATTTCGAGGCAGATGATAACAGTAATTAACTCTTTAATCATGTTAAAATCTACTGTTCCCGCAACAGTGCATACATGTCCATTAAAACAACAATAACTAGAGCATACGAAATCCGATTTACGCAAACTCAGTTCCTATGGTTTCCTTATTTAATGGGGAACAAAATCCAAGTATTAAATTCGTGTTTAAACAATTTAAACAGTGCCGAATTTATTTACTAAACAGATCTGCGAAATCAAATGCGATGAAAACTTTCGCGACCTAAACGAACCCAAGTCGTCCTCGGTTTTTCGAATCATATTCGAAACCGTCAACCTGGCTCTGATACCACTTGAAGGATATGGATAAATCCTCAAGCGCATCACGGAAGCGTGATCGTCGTATCGAATACGACGAAGAACGACTAGTCGTACTAGTTGTTCGGTGCAGCGGAATTATAAAAAAGTTTTAAACCGATGAAACCACATGATCCGAGAACCATTCTCAAATCGTTTCATCTATAACCACAGCAAGTATAATGCAATACCTCTTGAAGCGTGGTTGATCAAGTCTCTACGAAAAGAGACCTCCTGTCTCAAGTCCGATCGTCGGAGTAACAGCTTGCGAGCGCGGAGATGAGTCGCGGTGTCCTCGCAATCCAAGTTGATCCAAGCGCGGTTGCTCCTGATCTCGTCACACGAGATCAAACGTCTCCTTCGTGAGTGAAGTACTCCAAGAAGACAAAGAACCGCAGAGAGTCGAAGCGGAAGCACGATGGCGCGGGCGTCGACGTTTCTCTCCACCAAGGTGGACGACCACTAAGAAGTGAGGGAGAGAGAGGGTTGTCGTGTATATGAGAAAAAGAGAGAGAGTTTGTGCTACAATAGCATGTGTAAAGAGAGAGGCAAGCATGCCTCTCTATTTATAGCGTTTTGGGATCCATGGATCTCAATCCATGGGACACATAGAATCAATGGATGAGATTGATTTATGTTCATCCAATGGCTAAGATTGTTGTTGTCAAAAGCAACAAATTTAGGTTAAAATATATTTGACAAAATCAAATATAATTCATTCCTAAATCAACCCAACAAATAAGGAGAGAAGACACATGGAGATTTCATCTCCATGTGCCTTCCAAGTGGGCGCACACCCATTCCATATAGGAATGGTGTGCCGTCCATGAGATTGCATGGAGATTGCAATCTCATGGAAATCCATGAGATTGCATATCTCCATGAAATCTCTCTTATTTATTTGCAACAAATTTATTTTGGTTTTATTCTTCAAAAATAATTCACAATTATCTTTGAGAATATTGCAATCTTGCCATGGAAAAATTGTGAATCATATTCACAACCCAAAACAACATGTAATTCATATTGTTAATTAATTACACAATGTGTATCCAATACACATCATAATTAATCAACACATATAAATTATAATTAACTCTCTCTAATACATTATAAATCATATTTATAATATATTATGAATAATTGGATATTTCTATCCACATTATTCTTATCCAAAATAATGAAATCACATTTAATCATATTGGACAACTTCTCATACATCATGATAATTAAATCACATTTAATTATCAAATTCTCTTTGCTTAGATCTTATGGAATTGTTCTTAAACCATTTAAGAACAATGCTATTTCTCCTCAGATACTTGGAGATAAGGACAGGGCGATTGTATTGTTCCACGTATAGTGACTTGGATGTTGAGATCATATCTCAAATCCAGATCCTATGGACCTCCCACTGATGCTTAATCAAATCAAGACCGTAGACTTAATCTTCTCATTGCATCTGAATCTCATTCAGACCAATGTCCAGTTCATGGACTAAGATTAGGTCACTTCTCTAATGAGAGGAGTCACTAAAATCCAAACCTGTTTCATCACTCCCTCGGAATGGAAGCGTCATGGTTATACAATCGTATATGATCAAATCACCCTTCATGTATTCCTAATACCTGCACATCCTACATACTGGAAGACTCATGATCATCCTGAAGATAAAGATCACTTTTACATTGTCATCTTCAGGGTTAGATCATTAAGTTTCTCAATCTTGGTCATCGGGATTTGGTATAGATCATATGCTTTCACAAAGCATATATCTTACCTTCAAATTCATGTCATGCTTCCAAAGCACGACGACCATGCATGGAATTTGTTCAGTCCCAATACCTCATGAGTGAGCTCATGTCTCCCGATTCACAGGTGAACCTGTATGATCCCTTTGAGAGATCGCATTACTCATATGTCCTTACATGCACACCAGCTCGCCGGTATATAGACCTTGATTAGGTCATCAACCTATTGGTCTGCCAAATGTACATACTCAGACATATAGCAATACATCTGTCTCTAGTCAGAGGATGCATGCCTATGTTGTGACAGTATTCAATGTAGGTCTTTGGTTATCTCGATCTCGTCAAGTCAACCCATTGACTTAACTAACCTGACACCTCTGAATCACTATTCCCATGCAAAGGACCTGCATCAAGAGGTCAGTCAGATATCAGTCATATGAGATAGGATTGCCATCTCCTACTCAGACTGGAGATCATCACTTAATGATCATTTGATGATGCTTGATGAGTCCTCTATCTAACTCCTTAGATATTCATCCAAGCATCAGCCTCTATGATCCATCCAATGGATCAACAGCTGTATGATCATCAAGTTGGCCATGGTACATAACCCTTATTGTACAGAGGGACCCTATAGTGCATTCATTCATTAATCTCAGAAAGGGGAGTGAAAAATAATCAATAATTTTCATTGATAATTTATTCATTACAATAACAATTATTGTAGAAATGGTTCGCCCGGGGCTCACATTGCTAACAACCTCTACAAAAGCTTGTGCATCCGGATCGTAAGAAATGGTCTCACTTACTCGATTCAGATCGTTGGGCTTACAGAACAGCATACAAGTCTCTCCTTTGTGTATGGAAAGCCATGTCATCAGCCCGTTGAGCTGATACGCAAATCTTTATGGGCAATCAACATATGCAACTTGGACTTTGAGAAAGCTGGAAAGAACAGAAAAGTGGATCTAAACAGAATATTGGAATTTGGATATTATGTATATGTCAATAGCCTGATGTACAAGTAGAAGGTCAAAAAGTGCCATGACAAGCATATCCACCATAAGTCCTTCGAGTCAAGTCAGAAGGTGTGGTTGTTCGATGTGAAATTGAATATCTTTCTAGGCATACTGAAGAGCAAGTGGATTGAGTCGTTTACAGTGAGGCATGTGCGTGACAATGGAAGTGCAATGATTTATGGTTTGTTAGTTGGCGTGCAACCTTTTGTGGTCAATGGAAAGCTTCTGAAACCATATCTTGAACATGATACATTTCTGTCTGTCATTGACTCAATCCAAGTAATTTACGATGATGAGTCGAATACTTCCATAGCTGTAGTAGAAGATAAAGAAAATCAAAATATTTTTGACTGATTTTTCATCTTTTCATCTTTTCTTCCTTTGGTTTCTTGTTCTTCCAAAAAAATGCCATCCCCTTCATCATTTCTACACTTAGGACATACTTTATCCGAAGTATAGGGGGATGTTCACCCCGAGTTGTTCAAACCTCCTCTTCTATCCTCACTTATCTTTTCTCTTTTTCTTCTTTTCTTCTTTTTATATTCATTTTTCTTTTTCCGTCAGAAAATGTGTCACCGTTTTTTCATGCTCTCCATTGTCTCCTCTTTTTTTCTATATTTGGGGATATCTTACGCTAAGTATAGGGGGAGATAGTCTGAGTATGATGTGTTTATTCTCATCCTTGACCCTCCCTTCCTTGTGTACATTCTACGATACTTGGGATTATCTAATCCTAAGTATAGGGGGGACAATCAACTTCTCATTTTCTTATTTCTTGATTTAATCATTCTTTAGGCTTTTCTATACTCAGTATGAGTTATGTCTTCTCTTTTTTCTTTGATCTATGAGGACATAACTCTAGCTAAGTATAGGGGGACGTATATACTCCGTTTATACTTTAGCCATAACTCGTACTTTTGTATTTTTAATAAGTACAGCTAAAATACTATATAATATACCTATAAAATTCATTAAAATCACCTAATAAAAATATGTTTATCATTCCTCAGATTCTTTTTGTATTTTCTGATTAATAGATCAAGTTAAAATATTTTTTACAAAATACTTGAAAAATCCTTTGAATTTTTTCTTGAAAAATCTGTTGAAAACTATTTGGAAAACATTTTGTTCGATATTTTCAACCTTTGTAAATTATTTTTCTTGAAAATTTTCTTTTCTTTGTATGAAATAAAAATGTTTGAAAAACGATTTGCAAATGATTTGGAATATGTTGCAAAAATATTTCAAAAAATCTATATATACTATTCGAAAAACTTTTGCAAAATGATTTTCAAATGTGTGTAAATGTTTGTAAAATTTGTTTTTAAACATTATTTCGGGATATAATTTTCAACATTGTTTATAAAATCATTTTCAAATAAGCTTGAGGAGTATATACATTGCACTGAAATTCTTTAAATATAGCTATAAAATTGATCACTTAGCCATTGTAAATTCCCAAAAACCTAACTTTTTGTAAATGTAAGATGCACCCCCGTGTTAATATTAGTACTTAGTTTTTATCCAAAATCTTTTGTTTTTAAAAATCACAAAAATATTTATAAACCCTAAAATACCAAAAATATTTGCAAAATCTTCTTGAAAATACCAAAAAAGTGCATCTGCATCATCTTTTTCAAAAATCCACAAAAAGTTCAAAACTTTGAAAATTGCATCACAAAAATATTTTCTGATTGTACATAGCATTTGCATAGCATCCGCATTTTTCGGATTGAATTTGATAATTGAACAAGTCTAAGTAAAATCCAAAGATTGGAGCTTGGTTTGACCTTAAATTTACCTAATCGTAGGAACCTTATAGGAACTGGAATTGGGGTACTTCAGGTCCAGTTGACTTAATTCTTTGAGAATTGTGGGACTTAGTTTAATGAATTCTTGACTGCCTAAGTAGAGTATTTCGGAGCACACTCATGGCTCTTGTTGATAATGACCTAACTTGAATACCTGCACCTTTCACTTAGATCAACTCAGTTGCAGTGGTGAGGGGATTGGATTTGCCAGTACGAGATATACACAAGTGGAAACATTTGTCCTCGTCTAGGAAGGGAAGTGCATCCCACTCGTCCAGTACCAGAGACGTCTAAAGACGGAGAGTGTGTGTTGCAATAGTGCTTCAAAAGAGGGATAGTCTACTAGCTCAAGAACAAAAACTCCTTATGTAAATGTTGTTGTATATAGTATTTCAAAAAGAAAGCAAAACGCAAAAACTCCAAAAAAGTGGGCATGCCTAATTGAAAATAAAATGATATCAGAGTGTACATATTTGTATAGTCAATAAGTAAGCTTGATCTTCAAATTCATACCATGTGAGCCTGCAGCTGGATGACTTGACTACACCGGTCATGCACCCTAGGATAGGTAGCTACACTGGCTACTGTCCATTCTTCTCTTCACCCCCTCCTCTTGAGCTGGTCATCACTTGAACTTAGAAGGGAATACCCTGCTCCTCGAGGAAGGAGTTGTTGGATTAGGGAACCATAGGTTGTCATGCTAGAGAAGTCAATCTCTTTATCATTTCAGTTGAGGGGAGCCTCTATCACATACATTGTACAATTTAGATTCATAATCATAAGGGTTTGTGTATGAGTTGAAGTATTCTGACCTGACTATTGAGGAGACTTGAGCAGAGTTTCGGGATTCTCGAAGGTTGTTGTGTTTCAAATCTGAGTCCTAATAAGGTTCCACTTGTAGTAAAATTCAAGAGGCCCGACTTAAGCTCCAAACTAAGATTTTGTGAAGACACGTTTGATAATTAAGCTTAATATGCCTTTTTATTTTTATTTCCTGCACTTATTGCATAAGTGTTTATTAGGGACTAGCAAAGTAAAGTATAGGGGGTGATGAATCTCCATTTCATTACCTTTATTTTATCATCTTGGTCTTAAAAATCCTAGTAAATGCATGTAATACCCTTGATTTGCATAAATTAACATTCATGCTTTGTTGTGTAAAAACTTATATAAAATATTGTTTTTAATGCTAAAATTAAAGAATAAATAAAAGAAAAGAAAAAGAATAAAGTATTAGAGATATTTTATGACCCTAAACCCCAAGACCTAAGCATCTCAAGGACTTGGTCGACAATGAATAAAGTAGGGGGAGATAAGTACCAAAAATACAATAAGAAGCCAATTTATTAATTCATTATGTATTCATTTTGGGACCTATTTTATTTTCTACTTTTTATACCTCAAATAAATAAAGTTTATACATGAAATTTGTAGATGATAATGCATAGAAAAATATAAAATTGATTTCATGCAAAAATAATAAACAGTATAAAAGATATACTCTAAATAGAATTCCAAAATCCCAACTTCCAAGACCCATATCTCTCAAATAAAGACTCAAAATATATTAAAATCACCTTTAATAGTATATAACTTTTAATAAACTATTTAATGAACGTAGTTTCATATTTCCTTGGAGTTAAGGTGTGGAAGTTAGGTTTTGGACCCCTATTGTATAATATACCTGATTAAAATAATCATTTCATTTATTCTTTATTACTTTTATAATTTTATAATTATAATTTTTTAATTATTATGTATAATATATATAAATATTAGATTATAATAAAATACTAAAGAAAACATTAAAATATATACACATACCTATATATTTAATACACCTAAATATTTAATTGTATATAATATATCATAAAAATATAATATTAATATATTTAAGTATATAAAAATAAATTATAATTATATAAAATATGAAAAGAAAATAAAAAAATCAAAATTACAAAATAAAAATTAAAAGATACAATACATAGATAAATATACATATATATACCGTAAAAAATAACTTATAATTAAATACCTCGAAAACATAAACAAAAATCATAATAAAATACTATGAAAAATAATAATATTTTATATTATAACTAAAAAGTAATGAATTCATTTATTATTTATTTATAATTTATAAATAATTCTGGGTTGGGTTTTTTCTGATTGGTCCACGTGGACCAACCAGGTTCACCCGTCCGTTGACCTCAGTCAACTCTCTAACCGAGGCCTTAGCCCTTCCAAAACATGTTGTTTGACCTTTCTACTCGCTTTTTTCGAAGTCGGTCCGAGCATCAACTTGGTTTGATCTCTTCTGCACTTGTGTCTCTCGAGCCTCGCAAATTCACACGGAGATGATTCCTCGTGGAATGCATCGCTGCATTTCTACCATTACATCGATCTGTGGAGCCTATTCATCACCCCTACAAAAACCCGCCTCCGTCCATAATTAAAGTTTGATCCTTCTTCCGCCTTCCAAACCCAAATTTGAACCTTGATCCTTGTTCCTGGTGAGAGTAGGAGACGAATCAACTATTTGGGAGCTTGGTTGGGCGTCAAATCGAAGAGGTCCGCTACTCACCGCCATCCTCGTCGGAGCTCCCGCTTTTGGCGGTACTCGACAGTAAACTTCTAAATTTCTTGATCTTTTCATTCGTTAGCTTAGCAGTGGCCTAAACAACTAATCCATTTCAGTTAAAGTTACTTCATCATTTGTAAAATCGAAGAAAAAGTCTTTGCCAGAGTCGCTGCTCCATCGCTACATACTTCTCACTCCTGACTTTCTCCGCCTCACGTACTGTCTCCAATATCTTCCCCTTCGCCTTCTGATCACCCGAAGCACCTCCATCAATCTTGTTCTTTCTCAGAACAAGGACTTCGCCTCTTCTCCTCCACCGCTCACTAGAGAGGCACTCATCCTCCACCATTCGCACATCACAACCACCTGGGGTATCTCTAACTCCATTTTGTTCCCTCTAATAGCTCCTGCAGGAAACACCAAGGAACGACCCTTTTTTGAGCCCTTCATCGAGTCACAAGAGTTCCTCCAGGTGCAACTCCTCTGCTAGACCGATCCAGATCTCCTCGCACCCTTTTAAGACCGTCCATCGACGCAGGAGTATGTCAACAACCTTTGGAGCCCAATTGCAATAAAGGAGATGCCAGCCATCACGAGCTTTTGTTGATCGAAGCAAGGAGGGATGGTTGCTCTTCCTTGTTCTTCGCGAGAAGTAGCAGCTGTCCGATCTGATCGCTAGTCCCAGTTCGCACCAGGTCCGTTGGATCGAGCTCGACCATGACCATTGATATCCCCCTGGAGGTTAATCCGAAGCACCAAAAGGGAACCGTCATCGCACGATGGGAGCACGACACGTAGCAAGTGACCGCAGATCCGTCGTCTGTTCCTACCTTAGTATTAGTTATTTTGCATCTTAGGCCCAATCTCCTTTTGTATTTAATAGTTAAAACTCAAACTTTCCTCTTGCATTTAAATATTTTGTAATATTTGCATTTAGGCCCCCAGTTAGGTCCACGCCACATCACCTAATGTGACCCCCTCATGAGAGGTGGCATTTTGCAAGCATGCCCCCGGACTTGTGTATATTTCTATTAGGCCTTGGAACATTTTATTTACGTTATAAAATTTTGAAAAAAATTACTTGTTGGCCCTTGGACTTTATTTTAATTCCATAAATTCCTCTGATAGTAGTGTAATTTCTCTTTATTTCCTCCATTTATTTAAATTCATTTTGCTCGAAAAAATCTCAAAAATTAGGCTTAAGTTTCTGGATGCTTGAAGTTTCACGTCATATATTTATTTTCACATTTCAGGATCTTTTAATATTTATTAAAATTAAAAAATAGCCTAAATATTCTCTATCTACAGTAGACAATACCTAAAAATACAACATTATTTTAAAAAATTTCAAAAAAAGATTTGTTGGTTTATTAACTTATTTTGCAACTCTAGAACTTGAAAAACCTAAAAATAAGGAAGGAAAATTCTTAAAATTTAAAAAGCTCCAAAAACCTTTATAAAAATTATAAAATTCCTAAAAATTCCAAAAATTGTGTTTTCTATTTTATAATTTTCTCTATATTAATATTTGTAAGCTAAAATTAATTTGGAAAATTTTGATATTGTTTGCTATATTTCATCTCTATTTTAATTTGGCCTATTTATTTTATCCCTGTTTTAGGGTATTTTTTACTTTAAAAATATATAAAATAGAAAAATTTTCTAAAAACACAAAATACTAAAAAAATTAAAATCTAAATTTTTTTCCTGAATTTGAGTATTTTTATTAGTATTTATATCTATATTAGCTTACATTGTACATATAATCTATATAGTTTATTATATTTTATAAAAATAAAAAGAAATATAATAATTTCAAAAAATTTAAAAATAAAATATAAAAATAAAAAATAAACAAAAAATAAAATATTTTTTTTAAAAAAATATTAAAATCCCACAACAATTTATTGTTGGCTAAGTATTTAAGAGATAAGGTGTGCTTGATTTTTTTGTCTGCTCTACTCCCTTGCTTCATGTGTTCGACCCCTACTTGCTTCTTACTATACATTTTTGGTAGGGTATAATAAATTTTAACTCTGGCTTTTAATTGCTTAATTATCTATGTGGGTTAATTGTTGAATCTATGGAAGGATTTGAGTAGTCGCATCATCAACAATGAGCTTGATTTTTCAGGCCATTATTAGCGGCTCTAATTATCCCGTTTTCTTAATAGATAACAAAGAGAATGGATGAAAGTTAGCACAGAGTTTGACTTGTAAGTGTTAACAACTATTTAGGTTTTCTCATGTAATTCGTGATTGTCGAGGGTTATGTACGTAAATATGAAAGGGATTTTTACTCCACGGACCTTAAAAACTGGTTAAAACTCCTCTACAACCTTTTGTACAACATAATTACCCTATCGATCCTGTAAATTACCCCCCAAACCTCCACAAGCTTCAAACATATTAATTGTAGTGTTCATAGAGTAAAAGTTATCAAGTTTATGAGATCGAGTGATGAATTATGTTATTTTAAAGATCAAGAAGATTATTTACAAATTTTACAAAAAATTTACAAAATTCGTGGGTAAAAATCCCAATACGAAACTACTAGAGTAACGATTAGAGGAACTTCTTAAGTTTTGGAAGCACGTGGAATGAGGGCAGGTAACCGTTAAGGGAGGGCGACCCTTCTACTCCAGCGCGCATAAGAAGATCGAACCTCTCAGTAGCCGTTGCATCCGGACAGATTCCCCGAGGGGAGGAGAGAGAGAGAGAGAGAAAGAGAGTGAGGGCGGTGACAGCGCTCGTTGCAGCTCTCCTCTCCATTCCTCGTCTGTGCCCGCGGGGGGAACAAGGTCGGTGTTGAATCTATGTCGAGGCTCCAGGCCGTGATTCCCCTAGGTTTCGATCGGTTCCGTCTCGTGTTCTTCTTGAATCGTGATTCTTGGATGCGGATTTTGTGGAACTCGACGATTTCGAGGGGTTGAAGGGCGGATATTTGTGGGGTTTGATGGATCTTTTGCCAAATGGCTCGGTTTTGTGTCCTTTGGACGTGGGTTGTTGGGATTTGATTGAGATGTTAGTGTTTGGGTCGGTTTCCCTTTGTGGGTAGTCGGATGAATTCAGAGATTTATCTTTGTTGGTTTTTCCAGGGATCATGGATGCGAGAGATGAGAATGGCCCGTCCACAAGCAGAGCTCCGCCTGGTTTTGGAGGTATTGGCCAAATATTCGGATTTGATCATCTTTTTTTGAATGGACTGTTTTGAAATTTCGATCAATAAATATTTGAATTTTTATCTACAATGTTAGGGACTTTTATGAAGATTGGGGGATCCCGATGTTGGCAAGAACAGAAGAGTGTTGAGGGATATAAAAATGTTGTTAATGCCCCGCATTATCCCAGTGTCACTGGTAAAGGAGGATTTCCAGGGTAATTCCTTCGTTGATAAAATGTTGGTTTCCGATTGTTTATCATCCTTGTAAATGGTATCTAAATGATGGGAAACTATTGTATCTTTTTGTTCAGTAAAGATGTAGTAGATTGGAAGAATCCCTCTGCTTGTATCTCTTATATCGCCTGATCACAAGGTTCCATGAGAAATTTATTATTATTTTTTCTGTTCTGCTTGCATTGCCTGCTTATTTCATAATATGTAATGTTTTGAATCCTTTTTTTGTCATTTGAAATCTCTGTCTGCAGGATGTTTGTGAGCTTAAAGAGGTAGTAACGGTAGATGATATAGAGGAGCTGATTGTCGATATTGAGGAAAATTAGCTTAGGCCGTATTCTGACAAATCTTATTCACACAAACATCGAACTTTATTCGTTGCATATGTCGAAATGACGTCCTCCCTTGCCACGAGCACCACAACCTCTAAACTAAAAAGATCCTCTTCTATCACGAGATGCAACTATAATTGAGGAGGTATGAGAGGAGGTCGTTAAATATATTGTGATCCTTTTGAGCCTACGATATGCTTCCTTCATGGGAAGTATGGTAGCATCCGCATGTAACTTGGAACGTGCAACATCATACTCAGGATCAAGAACGGCCAAAAAGACTGCAACCATGGTGGCGTTACTATACGCCTTCTATTGCTCCAGAACTGTTGCAAGAGGCATGAAGGTATGGAGTTGCTCAAACATGCCCCTAAGTGATGTGTATAAGGTATGTAGATGTCATGATGGAGCTGCAGTATTTTCATATCATTCTTTGCCTGAAAGTAGGTGGTAGTGAGGATGCAGCATTACCTTAGCAGCGGGATGATGTAGCATATCATTGTTTATCTTCATAACCAGGGGACCGAATAGCCTAACTTGTGTGTACGCGTAATCTGCCTCCCAACAGGCATTAGCCCCAATCTTGTCAACCAGGGCCCCTAAGGGTGGCGATGACTGGTGGTGTCATCTATGGTGCCCATCATCGTTGATGGAAGCCTACAGGCGGCAAGGGAGGCCCACAAGTAGTCGCGGGAGTCGATGATATCGCAGGAGATAGCTGTTGTGCTATGGGAGTCATACAGGCAAGGTGGAGGTGTTGCTAGGGTGGTTGCTGCACCTTTTAGGTGAGGTGGTAGCATTGCATGCGAGAAGGCGGTGTTGAGGGGGATTTTGCATGGTTGCAGTGTTGGTGGCAGTGGCGAGAAGAAGAGAGAACTTAGGCAAAATGACTTTGATCTAGGATAATCACTCTGATTGGAGAAAACATATCCACATATTCAACCGAATAGATTAAGTCAACGGGAAAAACTTTTCTCTAGGAAGAAGCTCATCATCAATATCATAAAATGATACACCCTGCAAGATTTGATATAAATGGAAAAATAATTTAAGATGTTTAACATATATGAGAATTAAATATATGCGAAGATATCAATGATCAAATGTGGCATTTTTAATGCATACCACATAGAATTTGTTGTTCCCAAACCTAACTCTGGTCAGTTCATAAAAGTGAATCCGATGCTCTAACACCCATGGGTTGGCGTTGTCCTTATATTTGAATTCTTGATCTAGACCATCAAAATTTCCTTAGCATACCACTAACGGGATCCCTTCTCTAAGTGTATGGAATGATCCACAGTCACTGCATCATGCATGTCCTTTATATCATCGCTCCCGATTGATAGTGACATCACATATCCAACATCATGGATCATTGTATCAAATGTTGCATGGATAATTAACCAGCATCAAAGTAATTTAACTCATCGATAATATATGTTTTTCCTGACAATGGAACAAAGATGTATGGATACATTTGGCTTTCAAGATATATACTTAAGGATTCTCGCTATCGGGTCTACTCTGACTCTCGTTGGACAAAGTCCAGTCAAGATGTCATTATTGATATCATTAACATCGATAATTAGCTATTTGATTTATAATTTATTGTTGTTTGTCAATATAGACCTTTCGAACACGTGGAAAGAAACAAATCAATTATAGATACAAAATTCGAGGAAGTTAATTTCAACGGCCATAAGACTCATTACTTAAAATGGATGTGTAGGTTAAAACGAGACATTCTACTAATACAATGGTGGAATTCGATGCAACAAGTAGATTTCATTTATATATTACAAATATGGAATTAATATTATATGTGCATGACATGTTTTTTTTCGTGCATGTGTAGAAAATTGATTGGAGTTAGGTATGATAATGATGATGAGTCGTTAACTATATGAGGCTAAAAAGACGTGAAAATAAGGCTTCTTGACTTCTAGTCTTGACATTAAATTTATTTATTCCTCGTGACACCAACTTTCATGGGACCTTGGTAATGGGCCATGTCGTAAGCCGCTCGATCTCATTAGTTTACGGGGGTAGTGAACGTCCTGTGGGTGTGGTCCAATGCACAGCTATGACAACACATTTTTATTCTACGACATATCGTACGTTGGTTTGCCAGATGAGTTCAATTACTTTGATGCTTATATTTATGCAGTATTTGATTCAATGATTCAGGATTAGATGTGATATCCCTATCGATTATACGATGTTGATGTTAATCCCCTTCCCAGAGGAAACTTTTCTCAGTAGCTAAATTATATTTGGCTGAAGACATGAATATGTTCCCTCCATTTCTCAATTTTGATAAAAATATTTGCTCAAATTGATTTTGATATTTATTTTTGATGATTGTGGTTTTTGAGCAAATCAAACTTTTGATTTGAACCTAGTTGAAGGAATAATAGTTATGTGCATTAAAAGGCGATGTTGTCAACACCCTTGGCATACTCAAGGAGGTTGGTAGTGTGTGCGTCATTTTTATTGATGTGCATTATAGTTATCCATTTTGATTTTTTGGAAGCTTTCTATGCGACACATTCCATCATATTATGAAAGACTAATAAGTTATTTAAGCATTTCATAAATCTAAGCTTGATAATTAAGCATTTTCAATATCTTCAAGAGTTTTGTCAATAACATCGTGTGCCATGCACACAACTATCCTTCCTTCAAATTGGTTTACATGGGATGTTCTAGTTACACAAAAGCGCCTACATTCATTGAAAATGAATATCAAAATTAGTTTAAAAGTATTTATGTCAGTTGAGATATTTGTATCTCTTCATTCTTATTTCTATATCATATTGTACCTCTTATGTAATTTGCCCAGGGTTTTTCTCCTATATAAGAGAGCCTTAGGGTCTTTATGAATCAAGTAATTATATTCTTTCTACATGGTACCGAAGCGACAATCCTAGATCGGAGCCTGATCAATTTTTTTGAAAGAGTAGAATAGAACACTCCCTCCCCTCTGCCCTGCGCCAGCCCTAGGATTTTCTCCATAATCTCGATGCTACTAAGAGGCTCCCTCCCATCGCCACCATCCCTGAGGAGGCCCCATTGATTTTTTACAACTTTTGTTGTAAAAAATAATTCATAAAAAATAATTCCAAATTAATTTTGTGAATATTGCAATCATGACATTGAATAATTATGAATTATATTCATACATCCAAAATAAAATGTAAATTGTATTTCCAATTAATTTCCAATGTGAATCCACCAGCCCCGAGGGGCATTGCTGCAACCCTATAGGGGGGCTTCTCCAGATGCCACCTACTCTGAGAGGCATCGCCAAACAGACCCGAGGCACCGGCATGCCTCCGCCCAATGCCTCGCACCATCTGGGGCTTCAGTAGGGCTATGCCTAGCGCCTCCAGCCACCTTAAGCTATTGTCCAGCACCCAACAGAGCCCGGAGTTACTGCCCTTGGGCCATCGTGGTCCTCTGCTGCGGATTCCCTCCTGTCGCACGTAGCCTCCACCATTACAGGGCATTTTCCAACCCTATGAAGCATGTTTGAGTCTGATTTTGGTCTATTTTTGATCAAAAATACTATTTCAGATCTCTTGATCGTATTTTCTGGCACTAACAAGCATCGAGGATTAACAAGGGTAGGCGTATAAGTCCACACATACGATCAATCCTCTATATGATCGTGTAGACACCCTCTGTGACGTTCTATCCCCAGTTGAGTTCCATCGTGGTCTCTTTTTTTCTCTCAATATGTCAGAAAGCAAGGTTGAAGTATTTTCTTCTATTGGTGTCTTCAAGGGCCCAACTCACATCGTAAAGATGGATGGGACCAACTACGAGTTGTGGTCCATGCAGTTTCTCACCATCATGCAGTGTAGCAACAAAGAACATATTCTGACAAAGATAGAGCCAACAAATAAAACTGGGGAAAATGCTTCATGGAAGCAAGATGACATATGCTCGTAATTGGCTCTTCAGGACGCTTATCACGGTGATTGTGAATGATATCGTGAATCAACCCACGGTCAAGGCCATGCGGGATATCCTTACTACTACATATGGTCAAGCAAAGAATGATAACAAGATCCTCCAATTGCAGTATGACATATCCTCGACCCAACAGAACAATCCATCTCTTTATGCCCACTTCTCCCACCTTCGAGGCATGTTCGAGCGACTCCATGGCTTTATGGCTATCACAACTAGCACAGAGCAACAGAAATGCCACTATGATAGGGGTGTTCTTATCATCTCTTGATTCTGAGTACGATGCATCACATACTCAATAGCTTACTGGAGAGATGATTCCACCTAAGAAGTATAAAAAGGCTGAGTAGAGTCAATGGTTCTTTTACTACTGTAGCTCAAACCCCCTCTATGATGGCTGCTTCTCGCGGCAGGGGGGGTGATTCACAGTTTCAGGGGTGAGGTCCCCGTAGTCGAGGAGGAGGATGTACGAGTGGTCCTCGCACATTTTGCCATAGTCCAAGACATTCTGAGGAGAAAATGCTTCATGGAAGCAAGATGACATATGCTTGTATTTGGCTCTTCAGGATGCTTATCACGGTGATTGTGAATGATATCGTGAATCAACCCACGATCAAGGCCATGTGGGATATCCTCGTGACTACATATGGTCAAGAGCAAGATCCTCCAATTGCAGTATGACATATCCTCGACCCAACAGAACAGTCATTCTCTTCATGCCCACTTCTCCCACCTCCGAGGCATGTTCGAGCGACTCCATGGCTTTATGCCCTAAATTGAGATCTTTTTTGCGAATTTGATAACAACAACAACAAAGCCTTTCCCCACAATTAAGTAGGGTCCGCTACATGGATTCTTTGCCTCCATTCAGATCTATCGTGGATCAATCCTGTGTTTATATCCACAAAACTAAGATCCCTTCGTATAGTCTCTTTCCAACATTTATTGGGCCGTCCTCGCCCTCTCTTAGCCGGCTCAACATCCCAACACTCGCATCTCCTAACTGGCGCATTAGTTGACCTTCTTTGCACATGACCAAACCATCTTAAGCGGTTTTCTCGCATCTTATCCTCGATCGAACCTACACCAACTTTCTTTCTGATTCCATCGTTCCGAATCCGATTTTTACGTGTGTGTCCACACATCCACCTTAGCATTTTCAATTCTGCTACAACCATTCTCTGCACGTGTCTATGGTTTACAGGCAATGCAATGTAGCAACCCTTGCCAATTTTCATTGCATTCGGATGATGCAACGCGTAAGTAGGGAACGTCCCAACAGAATCTGTATGTTTGCTTAAATCCATGTTGAAAATTGCAATAAATATCATTCAAATTGCACAAACCTAAGTCTCTTTAAATAATTTCAAACTAAGGTGCAACTAAGGATTTTGCGAAGATGTTTGCTAGATACTTATCTATTAAAACGTAGTCCAAACAGATTTCACCTTTCAAGACATTTTTCTAAGAAAGTGATGTCTACATCAATGTGTTTCGTTTTAAGTGGTTAATCAATTGGATGTGCCCTAAATTGAGATTCTTTTTGTGAATTTGATACACAACAAATATCATTTAATTTGCACAAACCTAAGTCTCTTTAAATAGTTTTAAACTGAGGTGCAACTAAGGATTTTGAGAAGATGCCTGCTATCTACCTATCTATTAAAATGTAGTCCAAACATGTTTCACCTTTCAAAACATTTTCTCTGAGAAAGTAATGTCTAACATCAAAGCATTTTGTCTTAGAGTGGTTGAGCGAGTTCTTGGCTAAGTTGATAGAGCTAGTGTTGTCACACAAATTTCTATTCTTGCTAAAAGTCAAACCAAAGTCTAAGAGTTGTGTTTTTGATCCGAAGTAGTTGAGAACAATCTAAATACACAGCTATATACTCAGCTTCAGTAATAGATAGAGGCACAAAAGTTTGCTTTTTGGAAAATCAAGAAACAAGAGCATTCCCCATGAATTGGCATATGACACTTGTACCTTTTCGATTCGTATGACTGCCACAACATGGTCTGCATCGTTATATGCAAAAAAATCTGATGAATGCATCTCGGATTAAACAAACTCAAATATTTTGTAAAAACAATATTACAAAAGATTCTTTTTACGACTTTTAAGTGACTTTCTTTTGGTGTTGACTGAAAGTGTGCTGCTAAACATGTACTAAACAATATATCAGGTTTTTACCTTTTATAGTTGTTGATCAACTTGCTTACCGGGCTCGTCAAGGTTGAGGTGAGTCGTCGAAGCAATCGGAGTAGACTTCTCAGAAACTTTGTCGAAGCCAAACTTCACTACCATCTCCTTCATGTACTTGTGTTGTGAAAAGAAAGTACTGGACTCTATCTGATGATTTACATTTAAGAAAAACTTTATTTTCCTACCATGCTCATCTCGAACTATTCCCACATGGCTTCAGAGAAATCTTTACATAGAATTGCATTTGTAGATCGAAACACAATGTCGTCGACGTAAACTTGCACAATCAGTAAATCAGACAAAATAGACTTAACAAACAAGGTGTAATCTAGTTTACGTACTGTTAAACATAAGGTAAGAAGGAATGTTATGACTCGATCGTACCATGCTCAAGGAGCTTACTAAAAGTTCGTAAAGGGCTTTCTTAAGCGTCAGATTTCATTTAATAAGACACTTTTGACATCCATTTGATACAACTTAATTACCTTAACAAATGGAAGCTAACATCTCTGATTGACTCAATCCTTACAAACAGTGCATAGGTTTCGTTGAAATCGATGCCTTTCTACAGAGTATATCCTTGAGCAACAACTCTTGCCTTGTTCCTGACAATTGTCCTCAACTCATCCAATTTGTTCTTGCAAAACCACTTAGTTCCAATAACCATGTGGTTTTCTAGTCTGGGTACAAGCTCCCATACCTGGTTTCTCTCAAATTGAACAAGTTCACAAGTCTCGTCAACAAACTTTGGCTCCACTGAGGATACAAATATAGATACGCAAATGAATTTAAGTGCGGTATTATTTGAATTCCTTTGACCTAAGATAGATCTGAATGGGGGCGAAGAATCCATGTAGCCGATCCTACTTAATTGTGGGAAAAAGGCTTTATTGTTGTTGTTGATTATTTGAATTCATTTAGAGATTTTCCCAATCACCAACTCATTTGGGTTTTACAAAGCTAAAATCCTTATGTAACCCTGAGAACTGCTATTCTTAGGGACGCTAGAAGAATCTACTTAAGCATCTTCATCAAATTCCAATTCATTTAATTGGGTAGTCTTGATCTCAATCCTTACAAAAGGTGCAAAGGTTTTGTCGAAATCGATGCCTTCCTACTGAATATATCACTTAGTAACAAGTCTTGCCTTGTTCCTGACAATTGTCCTTGACTAATCCAATTTGTTCTTGAAAACCCACTTAGTTCCAATAAGTATGTGGTTTTCTAGTCTGGGCACAAGCTTCCATACATGGTTTCTCTCAAATTGAACAAGTTCACAAGCATCTTCATCAAATTCCAATTCATGTAATTGGGTAGTCTTGATCTCAATCCTTACAAAAGGTGCAAAGGTTTTGTCGAAATCGATGCCTTCCTACTGAATATATCACTTAGTAACAAGTCTTGCCTTGTTCCTGACAATTGTCCTTGACTAATCCAATTTGTTCTTGAAAACCCACTTAGTTCCAATAAGTATGTGGTTTTCTAGTCTGGGCACAACCTTCCATACCTGGTTTCTCTCAAATTGAACAAGTTCACAAGCCATAGAAGCTGGTGGTGGAGGAGCAATGGGGAAGATTCTCTATCACGACATTGTTTCGGCTAAAGGCAGATGGAATGAGGATTTTGGCTACAAATGTTTATGGCCCCTGTAGTGAGGTTGGCATAGATCACTTGGTAGAGGATTTAATGTTGGCTAGGATTGTGGCGCATGATACGCCATGGATTATTGCATGGAATTTCAACATGACCTTGATTTCAGTTGACTGGCATGGAGGCCATAGAGGAAGGGACAATGGAGGGGAGCTTTGGATGAGCTTGGGCTTTAGAGGATAGATGCGACTGGTTGTTTATACACTTGGCGGAACGCGAGATTCAAGTTGATTAATAAATTTTTTATGTCTGCCGAGGCGCTGGATATTTTCCCTTTAACTGAGGCACAATCTTTTTACCGAGAGCGCATTCAAATCATACTTTGTAGATGTGGTCTTCTGTGGAGGTTTTTCCTCGGTTATTTTTCTGTTTTGGATGAGCTTGGGCTTTAGAGGATAGATCGACTGGTTGTTTATACACTTGGCGGAACGCGAGATTCAAGTTCCGTATTAATAAATTTTTATGTCTGCCGAGGCGCTGGAGATTTTCCCTTTAACTGAGGCACAATCTTTTTACCGAGAGCGCATTCAAATCATACTCTATAGATGTGGTCTTCTGTGGAGGTTTTTCCTCGGTTATTTTTCTGTTTTAAAGGGGCGTGGTTGCTGGAAAATGGATTTCGGGAATGTGTGTTTAAAAGCCAGGGAGGAGGGCTCATGTAGTGTCTCGAAGACCTGTAGACCGGCGACCAATTTGGCCTCGCTCATAAGGCACAAAGAAGGGATAGGAGGTCGAGGGCTCTGGAGGAAGTGTGTGGGTTGGATAAGCTTGAGGATGAAAGGTTGTTGACTGCGGAGGAGTTGGAGGACAGGGACTGTCACTTGTACGAGATTATGCTAGGGGATAAGAAGGAAAAGGTCGCATGGAGATAGAGATCTAAGCAAAGATGTCTGAGGGAGGGTGATGCAAAAATGAGATTTTTTTATGCCATGGCTAGTGGGAGGAGGCGTAAGAATTTGATACATTTGATATCCGTCGGAGGGGTGGAGGATGAGGGGGATAGGGAGGTGGGGACAACATTGAGATCACATTTTCAGGCTATCAACAAAAGGTGTGCCCGATCCGGTTGGGGCTGGCGAGGGAAAGGGGTATCATAGAACTCAGACACATAGGCTGAAGTGCTAGTGAGGAGGTTTAGGGAGGAAGAGACCAGACATGCAAGCGGACGAGGCATTGGGGGAAAGGGGTATCATAGAACTCAGACACATAGGCTAAAGCGCTAGTGAGGGGGTTCACGGAGGAAGAGGCTAGACAGGCAAGCGGACGAGGCATAGGTGCCTGATGGATTCTTGATTTCCTTCTACATGGAATTCCGGGAGACGGTTAAGGGGGATATGATGAATGTGCTGGAGGAGTGTAGGTGAGGAAATAGTACATTCGAGAGATTGAACAAGGCACTTATTTTTCTGTTACCTAAGAGGGACGTGACAGTCAAGGTGGAGGATTACATGTGGCATTGTCAAATGCTATCTATCTCTTGGTGTCAAAAATCTTTACTAACCGGTTGCGGGCGGTGTTACATCGGATCATCTCGTTAAGGGGGACATGATGAATGTGCTGGAGTGGTGTAGGTGAGGAAATAGTGGATTCGAGAGATTGATGCCAGTCAAGGTGGAGGATTACATGTGGCGTTCTCAAATGCTATATATCTCTTGGTGTCAAAAATCTTTACTAACTGGTTGCGGGTGTTGTTACATCGGATCATCTCGCCCGAGCATGTGGCATTTGTGCATAGGATAGTTATGGCATATGGGTTGGTGATGGCCTCTGAGATTGAACAAGGTGCTTATTTTTCTGTTACCTAAGAAGGACATGCCAATCAAGGTGGAGGATTACATGTGGCGTTGTCAAATGCTATCTATCTCTTGGTGTTAGAAATCTACTAACTGGTTGCAGGCGGTGTTACATCGGATCATCTCGCCCGAGCATATGACATTTGTGCATAGGAGAGTTATGGCATATGGGTTGGTGATGGCCTCAGAGATAGTAGCCGATTGGAAAAAGAAACAAGACTAAAGGTGTACTATGGAAGGTTGATTCCTCCGAAGCGTATGATTGTGTCGACTGGAGATTTCTATGGGCATTACTTGAAAGAAGGGGATTCCTAGAGACGTGGGCTGCTTGGACCAAATGATGCGTTGCAACTGCATACCATGTTGTGCTTGTTAATGGTAGGCCAGAAGACGGTTTCTTCTAGCCGTAAAGAGGTATCAGGCAGGGATGTCAGCTGGCTCCGATTCTCTTCACGATTGTGGAAGATGCTTTGGCTGTGATGATGAGGTTGGCGGTTGATGAGGGCTGGTGCTCTGGATGCTGGAGGAAGGATATTTCCATCCCGATTCTACAGTACACAAATGATACAATGCTTTTTCTAGGGGTGGAGAAGGGGAAGATTCGAAGGCCTTCGCTAATCATGGATATCTTTGGGTATATCTCCGAGTTCCGAATAAATAGGGAGAAGTCGGTGGTAGTACCTTTTGACCTCGGAAAAGATGAGTTGCGATGGATGACTGAGGTGTTGGGTTGCCCCACGACGGCTCTGTCAATTACATATTTGAGGGTTCCATTGGTGGCGGTAAAGCCGAAGGTCGTCTAGTGGATGGAGCTGTTGGAAAGATTGAAAGGAAGATTGGCTGTGGAAGGCGACGATGCTCTCAAAGGGGGGAATCTGGTGTTTTTGAAGCATGTTCTCTCAGCCATCCTAGTTTTTTTTCTTCCACGAGGTCATTGCCTGTAGGGATTTGTGCCAATCTGGTGACAATGATTAGATGATTTTTCTGGCCAGATAGACGACAAGGTAGGAAGGGTATCCACCCGATGGATAGGGGCTAGGTAACGTTGGCTAAGAGGAAGTATATTTCCATCCCGATTCTACAGTTCACAGATGATACAATGCTTTTTCTAGGGGTGGAGGAGGGGAAGATTCGAAGGCCTTTGTTAATCATGGATATCTTTGGGGATATCTCCGAGTTCTGAATCAATAGAGAGAAATCGGTGGTAGTACCTTTTGACCTTGCAAAGGATGAGTTGCGACAGATGACTGAGGTGCTGGGTTGCCCCACAGCGGCTCTGTCGATTACATATTTGAGGCTCCCATTGGTGGCGGGAAAGCCAAAGGTCGTATAGTGGATCTGGTGCCAATCTGGTGACAATGATTAGGAGATTTTTCTGGCCAGAGAGACAACAAAGTAGGAAGGGTATCCACCCGATGGATAGGGGCAAGGTAATGTTGGCTAAGAGGAAGGGTGGGCTAGGCGTGTTGTTGAGGGAGATGAATAAGACGTTTATGGCGAAGGGGGTGGTGTGAATTTGGGGGAAATCACAGGACATGGTATGCGCCATCTATACTCAGGAAGATCTATGGATTACCATGTCACTGGAAGCAATCCATGGACGTCTTCCTTCAGCCCTATGGAAGGGGATTGTGGCAGTCATTTCAGAGATTGCATTTAAGATGAAATCAGTGATGGGGGATGGTGCAAGTTTCTGTTTCTGGATGGATGACTGGATGGGAAATGGAGCGGTAGCGGTGTGATACCCACACCTTTTGAGGCTGGAGGGTGTCAGCTATGCGCGTGTGCAATAGGTCTGGGATTGTAGGGCCTGGACCCCTACGTTTACGTTTGCCTTATCGGAGTAGAGGGTTGTGGAGTTCCTCTCTCTTCATATTGAGCTGCTATAGAGCGAGAGTCTGACTTCAGGCAGAGATCACTATGTTTGGGGAGACGGGAAATTTACTGTGCGGAAGGCCTATCATTATCTAATGGAAGATGGGGTGGAGGTACATGAGGAGGTTCATGTTGACACATGAATTATATGGTGGTGCAAGGTACATAACAGAATTAAAGTTTTCATGTGGCTCTTTAGATTGGGGGGAAGGATCCTCACCAAGGACCACCGGGGTCGGTTGCCGGGGTTGGAGGATGTTACGTGTGACAGATGCGGGTTGTCGAGGGAGGATGTGGATCATCTTTTCTTTTATCCGCTATGAGAAGAGGTTTGTAGTCGGGTGAACATCACGTGGCTTGCACATATTGACCGCCTTGCTTTTTTGGAGAGGTATTAGGTCGGTGTGTGGCGTTGGGCATGAGGACAATTTGTACGCCTTGCTTTTTTGGAGAGGTATTAGGTCGGTGTATGGAATTGGGCATGAGGACAATTTGTACACATTCGCGTTGTTGTGGTCGATTTGGTGCACAAGGAACAAGGTTATTTTTACGGGGGAGGTGTTTCATATCGATAATGTGATGAGGCATTGTAGGGTGCTTTGTACAACATGGCAAACATGATTTGATGTAGTACCCATGCTTTGATTTATATACATACACATTACGGTGGGTCCCAACATGAGATGCCACCCCTTTTTTCTAAAAAAAGAAGATATTAATTAGAAACAAAGAGATATATTAATAATCTATTCCAGATAGTATTTATTTCATAGATATCAAAGTAATTCTCTAATAAAGAACATTGATATCTAGAGATAAATCATCAGTTTATAATGCACTAATATTCTCAATTAGTAGCACAACAATTATATCACAGATAGCACATGCGTATAATCAATATTAAACAAATAATAAATATCACCACGCTGAGAACAACAATTATATGACAGATAGCACATGCGAATTATCAATATCAAACAAATAATAAATATCACCACGCTGAGAAGCCTGCCAAAAGAACTCTAAAGAACTCTGACTGCAATTAGATGAACTTGAACGATGACGAACGATTAAACTCTGTTGAATCGAAAAAACTTTGCTCCACAGCTTTTTAGTCGAAAATATTCTTCTCGAAAGATCAATTGAATCGATGAACATGAGAATGAATATCGAGGAAATCACTCAAAGAGAACTTCTTGCTTTTCTAGAGAATATAAAAGTGATTGCTTGAATGATGTGTGTTACAACAATGATTATGGGGTCCCTTATATAAGGGCTCAAGAAAAATAGCCGTTGGAAACAAAATGGGCATGATTCCTAATATGATCGACCATTATAAATAGTATGCTTGCTCAATTGTTAATGATTGATCAACTAAAGAGCTATGATTGATCAATTGATGATTGAATGAAATTTAAAATATGATCGATAAGTTCAGTGGGTATGATCGAAAAAGGCATGATTGATCATTGTCAAGATATGATCGATAGTTCATGAATTCTTGATCTCGTGATTTGGAAACTTTCCGCTGAAGTATAACATCCGGATCTAAATGAACTGAAGCTCCTGTCAAGAAGAAGTTGTTGCATGCAAGTTTGAATCTCCAAAGTGGAGATATTCAAAGGTACAAATCTCTCTTCTCTTTACTCTCATTAAAGCCAATGTTGGAATCTCTAATTCATTTTTCCCCTTTTTATGCGTTGTCCATCATGTATTTAACTATTGTTGCATGTTAAATGAAGCCATAAATACCCTCTAAACTTAGAGGATTAAAGAGTGAACCACTATTATTATTGGAAACATTAGTGCACCAGTCACAACAAAGGGACTGAGCCAACCTCTAATGTTCAAGAAATTCTAATGTTCAACAATTAGCCCACGTCATAAAGTAAGAGTTTATTTGATTAATGTGGGTTCGTTTGACCCAACTTAATAAGCTCCAGAGATATGTAATATGTCACAATCCAACCACTGGAAAATAGAGGAGCAAGCATGCAACTACAGTAATTTTATGAGGTTCATGTGACAGGTGAACTAAATCCAATAAGAGGGTTTTTAACGTATTACACTGCAAATTTAAGAAGTAGTCACAAGCTCAAATTTAGATCTCATAGCACCCTTGAGTTTTGTACTGGTTAGTGTCAAACTTTCTTTGTGGACTTGATATTGTTCACTAGACTTCACGCGCATACATCTTGAACAGACAAGTTGCAGAGAGCGTTATATTCTTAATATTGCCAGAACTTGTTGAAACATATCCATACTCACAACGTATATTGTGATTTTCTCCACTGGCTATCAAATGTGTTTTTTTAGGATACTCATAAACTGACCAGGGATGAGGATGTTATGATCCTCTTAATAGACGTTATCATGTTAATGCAATTGCATTTTTTTTAAAATTGTTTCATATGTGTATCCTACTGGAACAAGGTTAAGTATTTACATCACTAAAGATGAGACCTATTCATAAACCTCCTACTACACCCTTCAAAGCTTATTCCTGATATATGTTATGACATTGTCTATGATTGCTATCCCTATCATTGTCTATGATTCCTGATGAGACCTATTCACTCATGATCATGTGCCATTAACCTCCATATGTTTGGTCCATTTGTGGAAAACAATATTGAATCTATGAATAATGCAATATAAATATCACAATTTAGTTGTACGGGTAGAGGCTCCTATAAGAACATATGCCCCCAAGGATCTATCTATATAGCTTTTATAGTTGCTTGAGTCAGGGCTCTATACTCATATTGTACATGATATATGGCTACAACTGCTGGCTTCTTATTGTACAATGTGATGAGGTTTCATCCAGAGTATAAATAAAGTTTGTCATGGATTTCTTGTCTACAGGATAACCTACATAATATACATATGAACAAATGGTGAAACCTAGAGATTTCTTGCTGAGGATGAGATGACCCTTTCCTACTACAGTCTTAAGGTATATGTGTAGCATTATAGCAACATCCTAGGGTGACCCATGAACTAACCTACTTTGCTACCTACACGAGCAATATCCAAGCGATTCGCAGTGATATGTAGTAGCTTCCCGATAACCCCTTTATATTATAGAGGAGTCAAATTCCTAAGTAGTACCTGGGAATTACTTAAATACCCAGGTACTACTTAATGTTTTTTACCTAAAAACTACAGAGGTTGAACATGCGACACCCCTTAAGTTTTTTTTACCCAGGAACTACGTCTGTGACGCATGTTGGATATGCGCTATAGATAACGCATATTCAGCATGCGACATATATCCAGGGAATTCCCCTCGAAGATACCTGGTCTCGAAATGTTCTGTAGAGGTATCGCATGTTGTATATGCGACATTGTTCCAGGGAATTTCCCATGACTCGTCTGTTCCAATGGTTCGATAGCCTGTAGAGTATACTGATAACGCATTTTCAATATGCGTCATCCTTATAGGAAAATCTCCTCGAAAATGGCTGGCCAGGTGGGGGCTTTGAAATTTCAACATATAACGCATTTTCAATATGCGTCATCCTTACAGGAATTTTCCCTCGAAAATGGCTGGCCAGGTGTGGGCTATGGGATTTCATGTTTCTAAAAACCCTTGAAAAAGCATGCCAAATCCATGTTTCTAATGTAAATAGACATCTTTTTGCAAACATTCCAGACATTGCAAACATTCCAGACATTCCAAACATCAAATGTTTCTAATGAAAGATGTATGACCCAAAGAAGACATTCCAAATATTTAATATAAGTAGACTTGTTCATGAATATACATTACATTTTTTGCATCATATTAAAAATTATAATGATTACAAGTCAACGTTTTTTCCTCCGCTGGTATGTAATCGTGGAATCTGGAGGATGGAACGGTAATAGACGGTTCGCTTCGTCTATCATGTGGATTTGAGAGGGTCCTGGCACATCTTCCTCGAACGTTGGCATCGACGGCGGCGTTAGTGTGCAGTAAGTTGGTCGTGTTTGGCTGGCGTCCAATTCATGCCTCAACGGTGCCTGAGGCGTTGGCAAGTCCTCTCGTGGTCGCTCGGTGGCAGGTGTGAAGTAGTCTCCTTGCGCAATGACTTCATCTTCCGCAACGGATTCTTCGTAGTCCATGGGTTCCGCGACTTGTTCATGCTCCCTACATTTAGAGCCAGACATGCGGTCGAGGTAGGGAGCGTGAACAAGTCGCGGAACCCATGGACTACGAAGAAGCCGCTGCGGAAGATGAAGTCCTTGCGCAAGGAGACTACTTCACACCTGCCACCGAGCGACCCCGAGAGGACTTGCCAACGCCTCAGGCACCGTTGAGGCATGAATTGGACGCCAGCCAGACACGACCAACTTACTGCACACTAACGCCGCCGTCGATGCCAACGTTCGAGGAAGATGTGCCAGGACCCTCTCAAATCCACATGATAGACGAAGCGAACCGTCTATTACCGTTCCATCCTCCAGATTCCACGATTACATACCAGCGGAGGAAAAAACGTTGACTTGTAATCATTATAATTTTTAATATGATGCAAAAAATGTAATGTATATTCATGAACAAGTCTACTTATATTAAATATTTGGAATGTCTTCTTTGGGTCATACATCTTTCATTAGAAACATTTGATGTTTGGAATGTCTGGAATGTTTGCAATGTCTGGAATGTTTGCAAAAAGATGTCTATTTACATTAGAAACATGGATTTGGCATGCTTTTTCAAGGGTTTTTAGAAACATGAAATCCCATAGCCCACACCTGGCCAACCATTTTCGAGGGAAAATTCCTGTAAGGATGACACATATTGAAAATGCGTTATATGTTGAAATTTCAAAGCCCCCACCTGACCAGCCATTTTCGAGGAGATTTTCCTGTAAGGATGACGCATATTGAAAATGCGTTATCAGTATACTCTACAGGCTATCGAACCATTGGACCAGATGAGTCATGGGAAATTCCCTGGAACAATGTCGCATATACAACATGCGATACCTCTACAGAACATTTCGAGACCAGGTATCTTCGAGGGGAATTCCCTGGATATATGTCGCATGTTGAATATGCGTTATCTATAGCGCATATCCAACATGCGTCACCGACGTAGTTCCTAGGTAAAAAAAACTTAAGGGGTGTCGCATGTTCAACATGCGACACCTTTGTAGTTTTTAGGTAAAAAAAACATTAAATAGTACCTGGGTATTTAAGTAATTCCCAGGTACTACTTAGGAATTTGACTCATTATATAGCATTGACATCCTCTGAGAATTCATCTTTTAAAATATTAAAACTCTTCTCTCAAAGTCAACAAATGATCTCTCAAAGTCAACAAATGTTTTCTCAAGATATTTATGAATAAGAAATCATCAATCAATTGACCCTTATGTATAGTTTACTATTTATACATATCACTAAAAAAGGATCAAGTAGTTAAATAAGTGAATTAGTGATATCAATAAGATCATCGATCAAATGACCTAGATTTGTACAGTCAACCACATAAAGGATTGAAAAGAATGAGGAATCAAGTTAATGGGGGTGATTTAACAATGAGTGATAATCAACCCAGAGATTCCTTGCTGAGGAAGAGATGGCCCTTTCCTAATGCAGTCTTAAGGTATATGTGTAGCATTATAGCAACATTCTAGGGTGACCCATGAACTAACCTACTTTGCTACCTACAAGAGCAATATCCAAGTGATTCGCAGTGATATGTAGTAGCTTCTCGATAACCCCTTTATGTTATATAGCATTGACATCCTCTGAGAATTCATCTTTTAAAATATTAGAACTCTTCTCTCAAAGTCAACAAATGATTTCTCAAGATCTTTATGAATAAGAAATCATCAATCAATTGATCCTTATGTCCAAGCGATTCGCAGTGATATGTAGTAGCTTCTCGAGAAACACCTTTATGTTATATAGCATTGACATCATCTGAGAATTCATCTTTTAAAATATTAGAACTCTTCTCTCAAAGTCAACAAATGATTTCTCAAGATCTTTATGAATAAGAAATCATCAATCAATTGATCCTTCTGTAGCCTACTATTTATACATATTACTGAAGAAAGGATCAAGTAGTCAAATAAGTGAATTAGTGACATCAATAAGATCATTGACTAAATGACCTAGATCTGTACAATCAACCACAGAAAGGATTGAAAAAGAATGAGGCAAGTCAGTGGGGGTGATTCAACAATGAGTGATAATTATGAGTGCTAGTCATGTTGACCTTTATACCTGACTGTGCTAGGGTGCGGTGACCCTCGGTTGGACAGGAGATAGGAAGCTCAGTTATACATATCACTAAAGAAGGATCAAGTAGTCAAATAAGTGAATCAGTGATATCAATAAGATCGTTGACCAAATGACCTAGATTTGTACAGTCAACCACAGAAAGGATTGAAAAAGAATGAGGAGTCAAGTCAATGGGGGTGATTCAACAATGAGTGATAATTATGAGTGTTAGTCATGGTGACCTTTACACATGTGCGAGGGTGCGGTGACTCTCAACTGGGAGGGAGATAGAAAGCCTGGTTAGGGCAGCGATTGCTTAATGCGTGGGTCTCGGATCCCAGTCTTTTTTCAGTTTTTTACGAGCGCTCACAGTTTTTACGCCTCTCTACGATCCACAAGTTTTCTTTTAAGGCCAGTTTTGTTGATGTTTGTTCTTTAGGGTACCTAGGCTGGAGGACCTCAATTTTGTTTTTTTTTCGAGCTCATTAGCCCGTATCGGTCGGGCCAGTTTTTCAAGAGTGACTTTTCCGGAGAGTATCTCTCACCTCTCTCAGTGGTGTAGTTTTGGAGAGACCTATCCCTCTACTGAACCGTACTTCCACTTAGATGTTGAGATGGAAGGGTCTCTTAGGAGACTATCTCACTGCTTGAGTTTTTGGCTACCGTTCTGCCAATAGGTTTGGCGATGGCTACATCTGAATCCTCTCTGACTAGTGACTACATCTAAATCAGTTACTATTGAATTTGGAGAAGTTACAATTGAGCATGGAATGAGTCATAACTAAGTTGGACTAGAGTTGAGATTACAGTTGAGATTAAAGATCAGCTACAGTTGAGTTGGTTACATACAATAAAGCTTGATCTCAGTTGAGTGAGAGTACAATTAAGCTATTTATTATTCTGTCAGTAGTTCCTGGCTAAGAGAAAAGATCATGTTATGAAAATCATCCTTATCAAACTACGAGCTACTACTACGGTTGTTAGACATAGCTAGTGGATGTGTTGAGAACTTTGTTAGGATGCATTTTACTCCATTGCTTATGGAGGCACCCCAATCCTAAGGCTTCCTTACTATTTTAGAGTCATAGTGTGAGGTCTTACTATCCACTAAGCTTGAATAATTCAATAAGAAAAGAATCAAAACACCAGAACTATCATATACACTTAGTATGATATATCTACATAATTCATAAACATCAAAAAGTGATTTGGATCACCTTGATTATATTAATCACTAAATCATCAAGATATCTAGGTCACCTCGATCATTATAAGCATTTAATAAAAACAACGATTAAATCAGAGACTCATCATCCATATTATTAAGATTCATCAAACATAAATTATAATTAATAAACAAACCGATAGCTTAAATATGGATCATATAATCTATATATAAAAGTGTTGAAGTTGGGTAATTGAGGTAGGTTGAGTAAGTATGGAGATTCATATACCTAACAACTTGAAAACATATTTCAATGCAAGTATCTCTAAATTCAATTGTCAAGCTCTATTACTTACTTTCTTTTAAAGCCACTAAATTTCCTGTTATTTTTAGTTAATTAGATGTGCTTAACATTTCGTTAATGTTCTTTTCTCCTTATTGTATGGATTGCATTCAAAACACCTGCATCGTGGTATCGGGAGAATTGAACCTCAGCTTCTGCATTTACCATTGTCAGGTACGCATGTTATAGTTTTTGTTCTGTATATTATAAATGCTTTTCTTTTTCTTCTATTATAATTTGGGATGCATATAAATTATGCAGTTTCTTTTGTTACATGTTAAATGCTATGAAAATTTATGTAAATTTTTTTAATATATTGCAGTTCTAAGCTTGAAAAATTCAATAAGAAAAGAATCAAAACAACGGAATTATCATATACACTTAGTATCATCAACATGATTCATAAACATCGAAAAGAGATCTGGATCACCTTGATTATATTAATCATTAAATCATCAAGATATCTGTCAACTCGATCATTATAAGCATTTAATAAAGACAACGATTAAATCAGGGACTCATCATTCATATTATTAAGATCTATCAAACATGAATTATAATTAATAAAAAAAGCGATAGTTTAAATACAGATCATATAATTTTTGTTTTGGATATTGCTTTTCTTTTTCTTCTGTTACAATTTGGGATGCATATAAATTATGCAGTTTCTTTTGTTATATGTTAAATGCTATGGAAATTTATGCAATTTTTTAACATATTTTAGTTGTATGACTTTGTTAAATGTGAATGTCATTCGAAAAACTAAACACGGCAAATTTTTCCTGAATTTCAATAATCTAATGCGATCTTTATGAAACATGATACTACGAGTGTTATGTAAATGGATATCCCGGATCCGAGCAGGAGCGAGCGTCATAGTTTGGTATTAGAGCGGTGATACACCGCTACGTACATTCGTAATATTATAGTTCCGAACGCATTAATTCTTTGATAGCAACAATTCTTCGACTTGTCGCAAGTTCGAAAGGGAAATGTGACATTCAAATTCCATAACCACAAATGTCACCTTTTCCAACTAATTTCTATATTGTATCCCAAGAACAGAAAAAATATAATATAAACATTCGTGAACATGAATTATTGTAATTAATAATATTGGTTCTTATACAAAACCATGGCGTATAGTGTTGACCTTTCTATCTTTTAAATCGATTCTAGAGCGATGAATGAACTTTGAGTTTCTAGGTTCAGTAGGTAGAGGTGCAGATGTCCTAGATCAT
This sequence comes from Ottelia alismoides, assembly GCA_037367405.1. NCBI lineage: Eukaryota > Viridiplantae > Streptophyta > Magnoliopsida > Alismatales > Hydrocharitaceae > Ottelia > Ottelia alismoides. The sequence goes on along the minus strand of JAZKJV010002494.1, from coordinate 172,935 downwards.
TCTTGTCACATTTATGGGCCATGTATCATAAGATTGATAGTAAGCAAATGTTGATTGGTGGTTACAAAGTGATAACAGATTTTCTACTATTATAGAACAACGGGTTTGACCTAGTTTTAGGCATGGATTTAGTTGTCAGTTCATCATGCCCTGGATAATTACTCCAGGAAAATGGTTGTTTTCAGGATTCTAGACTTACCCGAATTTACCTTAAATGATACATGACTCCAAAATGGAGTTCATTTCAGTGTTGAGAGCTCATAGACTCGTAGACTGTATATACGACACATTTTTAGCATTTGTCTGAAAGACATCTGATGGAAGAGCCTATGACTCAAGACATCAGTGCTGTGTCAAATTATTCCGATGTGTTCTTGATGATATGCCAGGTATATCGCTTGAGAGAGATTGAGTTTGCGAATACAATACTACTAGATACATGGTTAATCTTGATGACTTTGTACCGTATCACACCAACCAAGTTGAGAAAGCTGAAGGTGCAGTTACAGGAGTTACTTGACGTGAGTTTCGTGAGATTGAGCACTATACTTTAGGGTGCTCCTGTTTTTTTCTCTCAGGAAGAAGAATAGATTTATGAGATTATACACAGATTACAGACAACTGAATAAGTAAACGGTAAAGAACCATTATCTTCTGTCACGCATTGACGTTTTCAATAATCGATCTCCGATATGACTACCATCAATTGAGGATTCAAGAGTCGACTATTCCAAAAACATCATTTAGCACTCGATATGGATATTATGAGTTTGTTGTGATGATTGTTTAGGCTCATAAATACACGTATAACATTCATGGATATGATGAACATGATTTATCGTCCATACTTGGACAAGTTTGTAGTTTTGTTCATCAATAATGTTCTGATATATTCTCAAAATAAATGGAATTATTTGAATGATATGAAGATAGTCCTTAACATACATCAAAAGCACAAGTGTTTACAGGAGTTACTTGACATGAGTTTCGTGAGATTGAGCACTATACTTTAGGGCGCTCCTATTTTTTTCTCTCAGGAAGAAGAATAGATTTATAAGATTATACACAGATTACAGACAACTACTGAATAAGTAAACGCTAAAGAACTGTTATCTTCTGTCACGCATTGATGTTTTCAATAACCGATCTCCGATCTGACTACCATCAATTGAGGATTCAAGAGTCGACTATTCCAAAAACATCATTTAGCACTCGATATGGATATTATGAGTTTGTTGTGATGATTGTTTAGGCTCACAAATACACTTGTAACATTCATAGATATGATGAACATGATTTACCGTCCATACTTGAACAAGTTTATGGTTTTGTTCATCAATAATGTTATGATATATTCTCAAAATAAATGGAATTATTCAAATGATATGAAGATAGTCCTTAACACACATCAAAAGCACAAGTTGTATGCTAAGCTGAGTAAGCGTGAGTTCTTGTTACCCCATGTCTCATTTCTTGGGCATGTGCATGTCATTTCTGAAGTAGGTATTACAATTGATCCTACAAAGATCGAGGCAGTCATGTCTTGAGAACAGCCCAAGACAGTCACTTAGATTCGAAGCTTCCTTGGATGAGCAGGCTATTACAGATGCTTAGTAATTTTTCCCAAGTTGTTTTTCCTTGACTCCACATGGACATTAGGAGTTTGTTATGATGATTGTTTATGCTCACAAATACACTTGCAACATTCATGGACATGATGAACATGATTTATTTGTTGTTTTGTTCATCAATAATGTTATGATATATTCTCAAAATAAATAGAATTATTCGAATGATATGAAGATAGTCCTTAACACACATCAAAAGCATAAGCTGAGGAAGTGTGAGTTCTTGTTATCCCAGATCTCATTTCTTAGGCAAGACATTTCTGATGTAGGTATTACAGTTGATCATGCAAAGATCGAGGTAGTCATGTCTTAAAAACAAACCAAGACAGTTACTCAGATTCGAAGCTTCCTTGGACGAGCGGGCTATTACAGACGTTTTTTCCTTGACACAATTGATACATAAGGGAATTCCTTTCATCTGTGATGATTCATGCAAGCAGGCCTTTAATCCATTGAAGGAAATATTGACATCTGCGTCCACTCTTGCACTTCCTTCAGGCACTCAGGATTATGCAGTATATACAGATGCCTGGGAGAAGATTTAGGAGTGATGTTGATGTAACGAGGTCACATGATTGCTTATGTATCATGTTAGTTGAGGTCGCATGAGAAGAATTACTCCATCTATGACTTGGAGTTAGTGACAATTGTCTTCGCTTTGCAGATCTAACACTACTATGCATATAAGGTGAATTTCGAGATTTTCACATATCACAAGGACCTGAAGTATATCTTGGATCAAAGGAGATGAACATGAGACATCGCTTGTGGCATGAACTACTAAAAGATTTAAATCTCTTACCATCCCGATAAGGGAAACACGGTGACAAATGCGCTAACCAGGAAAGCTCATGCACATATGATAAACTAGCTATATACATGGGATGTGCTCGCAACTTTGATTAATTGACATCCTTATGAGAGTGCGTCCATATCTATTGTCATGCCTCCATAATTTAACAATCTTTGGGATCGCATATTTGAAGGTCAGAGATCAGATCCTTGGATTCGAGATAGATACATGTGTGCCATTAAGGACGAAGATGATTATTTTGTGGTGACTAAGTCCATTTTGTGGAAGATTGGCTTTGTTCTTGTGCCAAATGATGAACAGTTGCACATAGATATTCTTAATGTGGCACAACATGTTAGCAGATGCTTGACATGTCAGATGGTCAAGACTAAGCATTGGAGACAACCAAGGTTATTATAGTCTCTCCACATTCCTAAGTAGAAGTGAGATAGTATTTCTATTGATTTTGTCACTGGACTGTCGAGAACACTAAGTGGCCATGATACTATTGGATCGTTGTTGAAAGATTGACAAGTCATGTTATTTCATACCTATCAGCATGACCTACATTCCATCTAGGTTGGCTAGATTGTATGTGCAGAACATTATCAGGCTTCATGATAATACCACATAAGGTAGTGTCTCACAGAAACTCAAGATTTATATCTCACTATTGGCACCAGTTTATGTCAGCACTTGAGATAGAGCTGAAGATGAGTTCTACATATCGTACACAGACCGACGGATAAAGTGAACGCGTTTATTCAGATACTTGAGGATTTGCAACATGCATGTGCTCTAGAGTGCAAAGGGTCTTGGAAGGACCACATACTGTTGGTAGAATTCCCAAACAACAATAATCATTATTCTAGTATTGATATGGCATTATTCGAAGCCCTATACAGGCGGAGATGTCTCACACCTCTGAGTTGCTGTAAGATAGGTGAACACGCTCTTTACTCCGTAGATTTCTTGGAGGAGACTGCGAGTGTTGATAACTTTGTGAGGCAAAGGCTTCTGATGACTTAGGACCACCAGAGAAGCTATGCATATATCATTGGAGAAGAGAATTGAAGTTTCAGGTAATCCGATCATCTTTTCTTAATGCATTCAAATATGACTTATCAATATTCAACTTAGTTTCTCGTACTGATGAAATTCTTATAAACACAGGAAGGAGATTGAGTGTTTCTACGAGTATATCACATAAAGGGAGTATAGAGATTCGGTGTTCATGGCAAGTTGACGCCACTATATGTTGGATCATTTGAGATTATTACTCGTATGTGTAAGGTGGTCTATCGAGTAATCCTTCCTCAGCACCTATCAGCCATACATGATATCTTTCATATATACAACCTAAGGAAATATGTACACGATTCTCGCCACGTCATCAGCTACGAGAACCTTAACGAGGAGCCAGACTTGATATACAAGGAGAGTCCAATACATATACTCAATAATGTTTTGAAGATGCTCCGTAACAAAGAAATTCTTTAGTAAAGGTGCTATGGCACTGACATGATGTCAAGGAGGCAACATGGAAGACTGAAGTAGATATGCGAGCACGATACTTGCAACTCTTTTCAGGTAATCATGAAAACAAGCCCATTTAATTATATATATTGAAAGAATATGGCTTGTTTTTCCTTTTGATGTTTTTATGGCAAGATTAAACCATATAGAACACATAGTGACCTTGACCTGAGTCTCGAGGACGACCTTTGAGGTTTTTATATTTATAACATCCGGATCTGAATAAACTGAAGCTCCTGCCAAGAAGAGGCTGCTGCATGCAAGTTTCGATCTCCAAAGTGGAGATATTCAAAGGTACAAATCCATCTTCTCTTTACTTTCATTAAAGCCAATGTTGGAGTCTCCAATTCATTTTCCCCTTTTTGTGCTGCTGTCCAGCATGTATTTTAGCTATTGTTGCATGTTAAATGAAGCCACAAATACCCTCTAAACTTAGAGGATCAAAGGTACAATCTTTCCCCCTTCTTGCTACATTACATGCTTGTGAATCATAATTTCTCCTGAATAATGAACCACTATTATTATCGAAAACAATTTAGTGAACCGGTCATAAGAAAGGATCGAGCTTTTTCGTACAAGAAAGTCTAATGTTCAGCAATTGGCCCACATCATAATGCAAGAGTTTATTTGATTAATATAGGTTCATTTGACCCAACTTAATAAGCTCGAGAGTTATGTAATATGTCCCAATCTAGCCACTAGAAAATAGAGGAGTAGGCATGCAATTGCAATAATTTTATGAGGTTCATGTGATAGATGAACTAAATCCAATAAGAGGGTTTTTGACCTCAAATTTAAGAAGTGGTCACAAGCTCAAATTTAGATCTCATAACGCCCTTAAGTTTTGTACCGGTCAGTGTCAAACTTTCTTTGTGGACTTGAGATTGTTCACTAGACTTCACGCGCATACATCTTGAACAGACGAGTTGCAGAGAGAATGTCATATTCTTAATATGGCCAGAACTTGTTGAAACATATCCATATTTTCGTATATTGTGATTTTCTCTACTGGCTATCAAATATGTTTTTTTAGGATACTCATAAACTGACATGGGATGTTGATGTTATGATCCTCTTAATAGACGCTATCATGTTAAAACAATTGCATTTTTTTAATTGTTCCATATGTGTATCCTACCGGGACAAGGTTAAGTACTTCCATCACTGAAGATGAGACCCTTGCTAAGGAAGAGATGACCCTTTCCTAATGCAGTTTTAAGGTATATGTGTAGCATTATAGCAACATCCTAGGATGTCCCATGAACTAACCTACTTTGCTACCTACACGAGCAATGTTCAAACGATTCATAATGATATGTAGTAGCTTCCCGATAACCCCTTTATATTATATAACATTGACATCCTTTGAGAATTCATCTTTTAAAATATTAAAACTCTTCTCTCAAAGTCAACAAATGGTTTCTCAAGATCTTTATGAATAAGAAATTATCATTGATCCTTTTGTATAATCTACTATTTATACATATCATTAGAGAAAGGATCAAGTAGTCAAATAAGTGAATCCGTAATATCAATAAGATCATTGACCAAATGACCTAGATCTGTACAATCAACTACATAACAGATTGGAAAAGAATGAGGAATCAAGTCAGTGAGGGTGATTCAACAATGATTGATGATTATGAGTGCTAGTCATGGTGACCTTTATACCTAACTGTGCTAGGGTGCGACTATCCTCAGTTGGGCGGGAGATAGGAAGTCCAATTAGGGCAACATCCTCTTAGTGTGTGGATCTCGGATCCTAGTCTTTTCTCAGTTTTTCGTGGGCGCTCGCAGTTTTTACATCTCTTTGGATCTATAAGTTTTCTTTTAAGGCGAGTTCCATTGATCCTTGTTCTTTAGGGGTACCTAGGCTAGAGGGTCCTTGATTTTGGATTTTTTTCGAGCTCACATACTGGTCTAGCCGGTTTGTCTAGAGTGACTTTTTTGAAGAGTCTCCGTCACCCATCTCAGTAGCGTAGTTTTGAAGTAGAGCTATCCCTCTACTTGACCGTACTTCCACTTAGAGGCTGAGATGGAAGGGTCTCTTACGAGACTATCTCACCGCTTGAGTTTTTGGTTACTATTCTGCCAATAGGTTTGGCGATGGCTATATCTGAATCCTCTATGACTATATCTAAATCAGTCACAGTTGAATTTGGGGAAATTACCATTGAGCTTGGAATGAGTCATAATAAGTTGGACTAGCGTTGAGTTGAATTACAATTGAGATTGAGATCAGCTACAGTTGAGTTGGTTACATCGAAGCTTGATCTCAATTGAGTGAGAGTACAATTTGAGCTTGGTTACAGTTGAGTTTGATTTCAGTTGAGCTAGTTACTGTTCTACCAGTAGGTCCTGGTAAAGAGAAAAGATCATATTATGAAAATCATCCTTATTAGATTACGATCCACTACTACGGTTGTTAGACATATCTAGTGGGCATGTTAGGAACTTGGTTGGAATGCATTTTTACTCCACCGCATGCCTACGGATGTACCCCAACCCTAATTTGAGCTTGGCTACAGTTGAGTTTGATTTCAGTTGAGCTAGTTACTGTTCTACCAGTAGGTCCTGGTAAAGAGAAAAGATCATATTATGAAAATCATCCTTATTATATTACGATCCACTACTACGGTTGTTAGACATATCTAGTGGGCATGTTAGGAACTTGGTTGGAATGCATTTTTACTCCACCGCATGCCTACGGATGTACCCCAACTCTAATACTTCCTTACCTCATCGCAACCTTATGTTGGGATATTATTCACATCAAGACCATTGACTATCCACTAAGCTTGAAAAATTCAACAAGAAAAGAATTAAAACACCAGACCCATTATATACGTTTACTATGATCCATCCACATGATTCATAAATATCGAAAAGAGATATGGATCACCTTGATTATATTAATCATAAAATCATCAAGATATCTAGGTCATCTCGATCATTACAAGCATTTAACAAAAACAACAATTAGATCAGAAACCCATCATCCATATTATTAAAATCCATCAAACATGAATATAATTAATAAAAAAGTGATAGCTTAAATATGGATCACATAATCTATATATAAAAGTTTTAAACTTGGGTAGTTGAGGTAAGATGAGTAAGTTTGGAGATTCATATACCAAACAACTTGAAAACCTATTTCAATGCAAGTAACTTAAATTTAATTGTCAGTCCTATTTACTTGCTTTCTTTTGGAGCCACTAAATTTCCTGTTATTTTTAGTTAATTGGATGTGCTCAACATTTCGTTGATGTTCTTTTCTCCCTATTGCATGGATTGCAGACAAAACGCCTGCATCATGGTATCGAGAGAATTGAACCTCAACTTCTGCAGTTACCATTGTCAGATACGCATGTTATAGTTTTTGTTCTGAATATTATAAATGCTTTTCTTTCTCCTCTGCTAAAATTTGAGATGCATATACATTATGCAGTTTCTTTTGTTACATGTTAAATGGTATGGAAATTTATGCAATATATTTGTGGTGATATATTATAGTTCTGTGTCTTATTGTTAAATGTGAATGTCATTCGAAAAACTAAACGCGATAAATTTTACCTGAATTTCAATAACTTAATGCGATCTATAGGGAAAATGATGCTACGAGTGTTATGTGGTTTTATGGTTGTTAAATGTGAATGTCATTCGAAAAACTAAATGCGAGAAATTTTCTCCTGAATTTCAATAAATTAATGTGATCTTTAGGGAACATGATACTACTAGTATTATGTAAATGGGTATTCTGGATCCGACCGGGAGTGGGCATCACATGAAGCTTGCTGAGTTTACAACTTTTGCAAAACATACAGATAAACAATCACATCATTTTTGAACAATCAGAAAAATGATCGTTGGAAATGAAATAGGTATGAAATTAATTCTTGATATGATCGATAATGACGAACAGTATAATCGATCATCTGTCAATGATCAATCAGCTGAAGTGCTATGATTAGTCAGTCAGTCTATGACGGCTGGAATTGAATTCAAAATATGATCTATAGGTTCAAAGGGGATGACCTACATGGCATAATCGATTCTTGTCAAGATATGATATGTTATGAATTCTTAATATCCTTTTTTCGAAACTTTCCCTTGAATCTTGCTGAGGTTATAACTTTTGCAAAACAATACAAATAAACAATTGCAACACTTTTGAACATGAACATGCACAAGGTTGAGCTTTTGTTTTGCTTAAAAGTGACGCTCTTCGCAGTCATGTCAAACTGCGATACACAATCACAATCATCCAAGAATGCAAGTGTTTCAATGCATAAGACATAAGATTTGTTGTTCCCGAACTTAATCTTGGTCATTTCATGAATGCGGCTTTGTATCTCAACATCTGTGATTTGGCATTGTCCTTATATTTAAAATCTTGTATGTATGTTATCTTTAAAATCACGGATAAACAATGAACTAACAATAATGATGCACCTTGCAAGATTTGGTTGAAAGAGAAAAACCATTTAATATGTATACACGAAAGTTAAATGTTTAAAGATCCAAGAATGTAAGTGTTTCAATGCATACCACATATGATTTGTCATTCCCCAACTTAATCTTGGCCATTTTATGAATGTGGCTTTGTATCTCAACATCTGTGATTTGGCATTGTCCTTATATTTAAAATCTTGTATGTATGTTGTTATCTTTAAAATCATGGATAAACAATGAACTAACAATAATGATGCACCTTGCAAGATTTGGTTGAAAGAGAAAAACCATTTAATATGTATACACGAAAGTTAAATGTTTAAAGATCCAAGAATGTAAGTGTTTCAATGCATACCACATATGATTTGTCATTCCCCAACTTAATCTTGGCCATTTCATGAATGTGGCTCTGTAGCTCAACATTCATGGGTTGTCATTGTCCTTATATTTAAAATCTTGATCCATAACATCCAAATTCCCTAGTATGCCACTATTGGGATCTCTTAAGAGGTGCACGGAAGGATCTAATACCACATCCTACAAGTCCTTTACATCTAGATTAAATCATTGCTCCCAATTGTTATCGACATCATAGTTATCCCATCGTGGACCATTGAATCAAATGTTGCATGAATATCAACATCAAAGAAATTGAACTTGTAGCGAGAAAATTATGACTTGCTTATCGTGAGGCTCTTGGGCTCTCTTATATAGGGGAAAAATTACATAATGTAGAGAGAAAGAAGAAAATACTTGGAATGAAGAAAAGATAATTAATATCTTAACACTCTCCCTCACTTTAAAGCGTATGTATCAATTATGCTCAGCTTAGAACTTCTCTGGAATGGTCCTCTAGTTAGGGCCATGACGAACACATTTGTTGTCTGTTCTCTTGAGCTGACATGAGAGGTTGAAATTAAACTGTTTTGAATCATGTCTATAGTAACAGTCTACCTCGATATGCTTTATCAAGGAAGGTTGGGTTGTTGGAGATAAGAAGAGCAACATGGTTGCTGCATTGGAGGTGCATGAGAGGAGGCACTTCATCAGCTAGGTCGGTCATAACGGATCTAACCCATATCATCTCTTTTATTCTCTGTGTCATGACTCTGTATTCTGATTTTATAATAGATCTAGCGACCATTGTCTACTTCTTTGTCTTCCATGACACCAAAGACTTCCTTATGAATACTGCAAAGATAGAGGTAGACTTCATGTTCTTAGGATACCCTGCTGAAGGAGCCCGTAAACTGCCTAGCTAATTATGCAAAATTAACGTTTATTTATTTGTTGTAGTATGGTAAATTCAGATTAATAAAAAACCACAAATTTAATTATTTGTTAAATTAAAGCGAGCAGTCAATTTTTTTACTTGGACAAGCCCATAGTTGAACTCAGGGGGGCTGTCTCCTTATATTTATTTAAAGCCAGCTCTAAAGGTTAGATTTTCAGAGAGGTATTTTTTGATATTTTTAAATGCAATTGTTGAGAAGAGGAACTAATGAGATATTTATTCAATAGACTTAGGGTCTCTTATATAGAGAAAACCCTATGGAGTGCAAGAGTTACGGAACCCGAAGGGTCACGGGGGGTTACAAAACTCGAATAATCACATGGGGTTATGGAACACGAAGGGTCACGAGGTGTTATAGAACGTGAAGGGTTACAGAATATAAATGTAAATATAATAACTCTAACTCTCCCCCTCAAGCTGGAGCCGAGAAAGCTGCAGCTTGTAACAAAAAGAAAAAGTATACACCACATATTCACACAATGCATCATAATAACATATGTCCGCTGCTGGTAGAAGACCTCGCTCGAGGACGGTTATACGACTTTCAGGTCCCCTAAATGTATCTCTGCCATGCATGTATAGTCGTTGCGATATCATGTCAGCGAAATGTAACTCTGTTGTGCATGCAGGTCACCAGAACATATCTCTGTCGCTAGAGAAGAAATGATGTAGAAGAAGTTCAACGAGGAGTAGTAGTCGGGTCGTAAAAGAAGAAGTATACGCCTTGATGAAGAAGCTGAAGCTCGGTAAAGACGAATGATTTGAGTAATAGTATGGAGTGTGGGTTTGTCAGTCGTGGTAGGGCAACAAACGTCTTAAAGAACTTGAAGGGTCACGAGGGGTTACGGAGCTCGAAGGGTCATAGAAGGTTACATAACCCGAAGGGTTACAAATATAAATGTAAATATAATTACTCTAACAAGAATAAATGAGTGATGCGATTCTGACAAAGTTCATGAGTTAAAATGCAAATTATGATCAAATTAAGTCCAAAAATCCTAAAATTGCCCGGAATGTGAAATATGGTGAAATTGCGTTATTATAAATTAATTATGAATTAAATAATGCATACTAAGTGATTTGAAGTTAATAAATTTTAATAAATACCAAACATCAATATTTTTCATAAATTAATTTATCCAAGATACATCTACGTCAAAGATATCCAGAATAATTTTTAATTCTTAAAAATACCAAGTACGGAATTAATTAAAAATAATTACTAGAATCACCATTTCATTTATTGTGACCTCGATATACGTGTGAATGAAGTGATTTTTAAGAATAATGTAAAGCAATCTAAAATCTACCTATTATGATTTTTTGGGATTTTGTAGATCAGGGAATAATTAAATATCAATTTCAGAGTATAAAATGTGTAAACTATGCAAGTTTTTGCCAAAAATAATTTTAATAAATAATCCACTGATCTCAAAAATATAAATAAATTCTCATTAGATAGATAATGGGTTGCTCTACAACATGTTATTTTTGAACTTAAAAATGATGTTAAATGGTGGTTCAAATAAATGTCCAAACACATGGGTATTTATACAATACAGAAACTAAAAGAAAAATAAAAAAATAACGTACATGAGTGCTTCTATAATTACCAGATCCTCTAGGGGCTTGCATGCAATTTCTCCACGATGCATGTGCGCCGTACGTGACACTTATGGTAGGGTATTCTTCACGTGATTTCTTGGATTTGCAGGGACCTGATTTCAATTGCTCCCAGCCCTCACGTGCCTTGCACGTGAGGTGGGGGTGCTAGTGAGGGGATGCGTCGAATTTGCTCCATGCTGGTGGAGACTCGCATACACGGGGAAGCTTCGAGGGGCAAACAACGTGCAACGAAGTAGGCTGGAGGCGCGATGCTCGTGTAGTGGTCTGCGACGATGTGGGGTCGCTGCGGGTTTGGGTGGGGTCTCCAGAGGGGTGCCTATGGTGGTGGCGTAGAAGGTGAAGGCGGTTGAGTCGCGGAGGACGTGTGGGGAGCGATAAAGGCTGCTGTTGGAGGGGCAGGCTTTACCAGATCCTCTAGGGGCTTGCATGCGTGCGCCGTACGTGACACTTATGGTAGGGGATTCTTCGCGTGATTTCCTGGATTTGTATGGACTTGGTTGCAATTGCTCCCAGCCCTTGCGTGCCTTGCACGTGAGGTGGGGGTGCTAGTGAGGGGGTGCGTTGAAGCTGACTCATATGCATCGGGGAGCTTGGAGGGGCGAACAACATGCGGCGAAGCAGGCTGGAGGCGTGACGCTTGTGTGGTGGTCGGTGACGACGTGGGGTCGCTGCGGGTTTGGAAGGGGTCTCCAGAGGGGAGCCTACAGTGGTAACGCGGAAGGTGAAGGCGGTTGAGTCGCGACGGACGTGCGGGGCGCGGCAAAGGCCCGGCTTCCTGTGATGGCACAAGGAGCGTCGATGGTGACTTGCGGTTCTGGGCCAACGAGGACGGTGACTCGAAACTGTGGTGGTGAAGAGATGGCACGGTTGAGAGATTATCTTGCACCGAAGGGTTGCGCTCATGCGAAGGAGGTGGAAGTCTCGTTTGGCAACGCGAGGGTGGCTATAGCTGTTGTAATACACGACCGGAGATGGAGATGCACGGAGATGACCCTGCTTCTTGAGTACACAAGGAGGAACTCCTTGCTCGTCGATACACTATAGCGCATGAGTCGAAGGTATTGCATGTTGTAGCTGCGTGTGACGGTGCTATGTAACAACCCTAAATCCTAATGACTAACTAAGTCCAAGATGATGAATCATTAGTGAGCTTGATGGGATTTTGAGATGCCATTTGTGGCAAAGTGGGATTAAGTGGCTAAGTAAGGATTAGTGACTAAGTATGAGTTACTATTCATAGGTGGGCCTTAAGTGCAAATATGAGGAGTTTGTAGGTTTATGTTGCAAATTGCCCAAAGATTACCTAAACGCCCACTTTGGCCACATTTAATCTCCTCTCTTCATCTTCTTATTCTTGAGAACTTAGAGCTCCTTAGCCATGGCCGACCACCCTCTTTGCTCCACCTTCTTCCTTTGATCCACTCCCCAATTCTCATCCAAATTTGAGTTTCAAAGCTCAAATCAAAGCTGTGGAGGAGAGGATCTTAGATCTTGCATTGCATGTAAGATCAGGGGCCAAAGAAGAAGAGAAATCCAAGCTTGAAGCCCAAGGTATGAACTGCTCTACACTTGTTTTTGGAGTGTTCTTCTTCAAGCCCTTGAAGCTTGAATTTGAGGTACAAATTAAGCCCCCCTTTGCTGACATTTTGTGGATTTCCTACCACTTATAACGCAGGTCTTGAATTAAGTCTTTGTTTTGGGGATTTTGTTGATCAAACTTGGGTTTTGGAGGCTGTAAGTGGACGGTTTTGTGTGTTTGTCCAGATCTGGTTGTTGTTCTTCAAATCCGAGTTGTGCATGTGTTTTGGGATTTTTCTTGAGCCCTCTTTGGTGGGATTACTTGTTGATTAATACTCCATTAAGTTGGCCTTTCATACTTGGCTTTGGATTCGAAATTGCATGGGATTTACAAGCCTTATTGGCTGCTGTTCATGGACGGTTTTGAATGTGTTCAGATCTGTCCTTGTTGAATTATAGCTGAATTCATGCATAATTTGGGGAGGATTTTTTATTTCCCTTGAGTGATTTTTGTTGCTGTTATATGCTGCATTAAGTTGGCCTTCCATCCATGGGTTTGGACTCGAATTTGCATGTGATTATGAGCTTTTATGGTGCTTGTACATGGACGATTTTGCTGAATGTTTCAGATTTGTTTTGCTAAATGTTGGCCGAGAATTTTCATGATTTGGGGATCTTCTTTGAGTTCCCTTGAGTAGATTTGCTTGTTGGTTGCATCTCCTTTAAGTTAGCCTAAGATCCATGATTTTTATTTCGAAATTTGAGGTGAATTGAAAATGATTTGGGTGTTGTTCATATACAAGTAGCTGAATGTTTTCAGATCTGCCCATGCACTTAAAATCCGAGATTCATGATAGTTTTGGGGAGTTTCTTGAGTGGATTTACTTATTGATAGATACTCCTTCAAGTTAACCATCAATCCATGGGTTTGGTTTCGAAATATGATGAGTTTTGAAGAGTTTATGACTGTTGTTATTATGCTTGCCACTGAGTGTTTCAGATTTGAAATTGTTGCATTATGGTTGAGGACATGCTTGATTTTGGAAGTTTTCTTAGAACCCCCTTGGTGGATTTGATTGCCGGATATATAGGGGATACAATACCCATGAAATCCATGTATTTAGATTGGTTTTGGTGGTGATTTTGAGACCAAATTGGCTGCTGTTCATGGATCTTGTTGTGTCCGTATTTCAGTTGCTGAATGTATGTTTTGATCCAATTTTATGCATTCTTTGGTGGGTTTTAAAAACCCCAAGTCCCCAAATTCTCCCTATATTGAAATGGGCAATCAATTAATGATTTAATCCCATAAAGGAGAGGGATTTAGGGTGGATGAATTGATAGTTTTGGCTATTGATGCACTGCTATATGATACTGTGCACACTTGCAATTCATTGCTGAGCATTGATGATTTTGATTGGATATTGACCGCTGTTTTGATGATATTTAAGCATGGATTGTTAGAGGATTTTGTTGTCTTGAAAAGATATAACTTTGCTTGAGTAATTGGGAGAATTTTGATGCCTTGAATTGCCTTATGTTTGCGGCTATATGATTGTTGTATACATAGAATTATGTGTAGAACAGATGCATGATTGGAGCATGTGGTGCCCTCTAAATGACCCTGTAAATGTTAGACTTTAAAGTCAATTGAATGCTTAACTTGTGTCTTTGAAGTCCATGAAGTTGGGTGTAAAATTAAAAGGATTAGATGCCTTGAATTACTATGTAGTGAACACGCACATTGCCACTGTTTTGGTATGATAAACTTTGAAAGGGTAAACCCCTATTAGTAACCATTTTAGAGTATGCCTTAGTATATTTTATGCATTCTTTGGTGGGTTTTAAAAACCCCAAGTCCCCAAATTCTCCCTATATTAAAATGGGCAATCAATTAATGATTTAATCCCATAAAGGAGAGGGATTTAGAGTGGATGAATTGATAGTTTTGGCTATTGATGCACTGCTATATGATACTGTGCACACTTGCAATTCATTGCTAAGCATTGATGATTTTGATTGGATATTGACCGCTGTTTTGGTGATCTTTAAGCATGGATTGTTAGTGGATTTTGTTGTCTTGAAAAGATATAACTTTGCTTGACTAATTGGGAGAATTTTGATGCCTTGAATTGCCTTATGTTTGCGGCTATATGATTGTTGTATACATAGATTTATGTGTAGAACAGATGCATGATTGGAGCATGTGGTGCCCTCTAAATGACCCTATAAATGTTAGACTTTAAAGTCAATTGAATGCTTAACTTGTGTCTTTGAAGTCCATGAAGTTGGGTGTAAAATTAAAAGGATTAGATGCCTTGAATTACTATGTAGTGAACACGTACATTGCCACTGTTTTGGTATGATAAACTTTGAAATGGTAAACCCCTATTAGTAACCATTTTAGAGTATGCCTTAGTATATCTGTTACTTATAAAGGTGGGTTTGAACTTGCCATGTAGCAAGTCTTCCTCTAATAGGTAGCCAGATTTTTGTGGGTGTTTGTGAATCTTTTGGGATGTAGGAAAGAAAGATGTTTCCCGATAAGATAGCCAAGATCATAAGATAGATGTTCTTCAGTGGGAGCTGAGAGAGACTATCATAATAGGTTTGTATCCTTGACCTTGGATCAGTTGAGGTTCTTATAGAACAAGTTCAGGTTTAGGACCGATAAATTGTTGATGTGAAATAAGTCAAAGAAATCGTAGACACTTAGTATGATCCATGAAAATAAAAGAAATGGTGATGTCACATGTGGCCAGTCTTGGAGACTCATACTCCGACTGTGCGAGGGCGTAGTAACCCTCACCTGAGCTAGAGATGAGGTCGCTCAGGCTTGGGTAGCGGACACTGAGACTGAGAGCTTGGGTCTAGGATCCCAGTCTTCTGTACGTGTTTTCTTCGAGCCGGCTTGGTTTTATGCTTCTTTGGGATCCACGAGTTGTCTATATCATTCCGCTGACCCGGTGATTTTTCTTAGAGAGCCTTGGCTGGAGGTTCTCCGCGGTTAGTTACGAGCTTGTCTGATTTTACTTAGCTCTTCTCTTCCGGGAGTTGAGCAACGGGAGAGGAAGTCGGGACCGGCATGCTTACCTCTTCTCTTTCCTGCCTCTAGTGATGTAGTAGTCGTACTACCACTGCCTTTCCCTTGGACCGTACTTCTACTGGGATTGGCGAGACAGACGAATCCCTTCGGGGGTTTCCTCACCGCAGCAGTTGTTACCTTTCCGTCAGGCTTGTGACCTGGTGATGGGGTAGTGTTCAGTAGACATGTGACAGTTCACCAATTGCCCAGTTGAGTTGTAGTTCTGTCAGTAGACACTGACGACCCCTTTACTACCTTTCCGCCAGGCTTGTGGCCTCGTGATGGGGTAGGAGACGGATGACTTTCCGCTAGCTGCCTAGTGACGACTTTTTCGCAAGGAGACTACTGACGATAGAGACTAACGAGGGTTGGGTGTTGAGAGAGTTGTGAGTACATTTCCTCTTGTACACCTTCGTGAGTGAGCTATCACACGTGTCGACCGAGGATCAATGTGAGTTGAGAGAAAAGCAAGAAAAAGTGTTGGGAACTTAGTTAGGATGCAAGGTACCATCGCATGCCTCCGGAGGCACCCTAACCCTGAGGCGTACACCATACCTCAGAGTCATAGTGTAAGGTTCAACCTGGACTTTGAAGTCCTACCCGGATATCGAGGTCCTAACCGGACCAAGATCACAGAATTTCGAATATCGAGGACTTTGAAGTTCTAGGCTTGAGTTGTTGTTTGGTTAGTTCCATTGATCGATGGAGACACGGTGTGGTAGTAAGCGAGTGTGTTCTTCTTGTTAGCCTTCCGAAAGCAGGTAAATAACTTAAAAGAATCAATTAACCCACTTTTACTTGCTAGTTCTTTTTCTGTCCACTTCAGTTTTCCTTTCTGTTTTTCTAGTTGTTTCTAGTCTTTTCCTCACTGCTTTTCCTTAGTAGAACTGTGTAGAATTTGTACTTGACAATTGTTAACAGATGCTTGCTTGTCCCTTTCCACTTGTGGCAGACAAGGGTCTGGTGACCGAGTAGCCGACTTAGTTGGGGATGCAGTTGCTTTTTGGTGCAAACACTTTCAGAGCAGGTTCGTCTTTTGGAGTTCAGTTGTACTGCTGTTAGTTGAGCTCTCCTCTGTAGTCTTCTTTCTGGTATATATATGTATATGGGTGTTGTGGAACCCTAACATGTAAATATGAATGAAATGAAAAATAATGGATATCCTGTTGTTCAGTTCTGGTGCACTATTTACTTCCGCTTTTAGTTTCCTCGTGGTTGCTTGTTTAGCTTAAATAAATCTTGTGAATTTCATGATAAAAAGCAAAAAATTTCTACAGGTTTTCATAACACCGGATTAATAACTCTAAGCTAATTAAGTAGGCGAATGACGTGTTTGACGGATAACCTAAGGTCCTCGGGAGGACGGTCACGACAGGTTTGGTATCAGAGCAGAGTTTCCCCGATACACGCGTTCACATAACTTAATAGCTTGAGTTTCGAATAGCGAGAGTCTTCTGATTTCTCGTGAAGCCGAATAGGAAATTTTTGACATTCATAAGATTTATGTAACCACAAGTCACCAGAACATTTCATTCGTATAAGTATCCAAAGAGGAGAAATAGTATAACTAGTTATTTCCTAAAGTGTGCTTAACTATACCATAGTTCTGTATACATCCGATACAGGGAGGATTAGCATGGCACCACGAGTAGCTCATGATCAGCCATGAGAGATGGCGCAGGTGCTAGCTGCACTTACTGATTTGCGACAGAGATAGGATCAGATACTTGCCCAGCAGACTGAGTTGGTAGAGCGACAGACTGGGATGGAGTTGAGGATGGAGGAGTTGTCTTGACTTCTCATACCACCCATCCAGGGATGAGTCCGCTAGAGCCGAGCATCTATTCTCTGAGGAGATTCACCAACATTCTGAGGCAGAAATTCCGAGGGAGTCAGGAGTCAACAGAGCTGAGGTAGGCCAAGGGCCTGTAACAGGAGCAGAGGTCACAGGGTTTGTTCTTCCTACTGCACCGAGACACCATGGTGTTTTCATATCCTACCAGAGAGCTGGAATACCCAGGTTCCAGGGCACGGGTACGTCTGACGAGGCTGAGCAGTGGCTCAGAACGATGACGGAGGTGTTCAGGATGATTCAGGTACCACCAGAGTCGTGGTTATCCTCTGCTGAGTTTTCACTTACTGGATTTGTAGAGCGCTGGTGGGAGGCTACTGTGTCTGAGATGGGGCGTGTGCCGACTTGGACGAACTTTGAGACCCATTTTAGAGCCCATTTCTTCTCAAGGAAGTGGAGAGAGACACAACACATGTTGTTTGCAGAGCTGAGGCAGGGCTGGCTGACGGCGCGAGAGTACTTTGTGCGCTACACAGAGTTGTCATGTCACACATCTTCTGCAGCTGCTTTTCCAGATGAGAATATGGAGAAGTTTGTTCATGGCATGAGGGAGGATGTTCAGGAGAAGTTGGCAGGGCTGAGACTGACTACCATCCTTGAGGTTACTGACGCAGCAGAGCGGATTGAGGACGTCCGCGAGAGACGTTTTGAGAGTACTTTTAGATCGCCTCCAGTACCACAGAGGTCGTCTGGACCTATTCGGCAGCAGTTCCGACCACAACGGTCAGCACGACGCTTTTGTTCGACAGGGACGGCTTCTTCTGGCAGTGTTCGCTCGACCCCCACGACTACTTTGGGAGGAGCACTGGCCAGTAGAGGTTTTGAGGCAGCGCGACCATCTGAGTCGCAGAGGTTTGGAGCATAAAGCATGGGACCTGCAGAGAGTACCGGTCCATCTTCTATGCCGAACAGGGCGATCAGGTGCTACCAGTGCCAGTTAGTGGGACATGTCATGTTCTAGTGCCTACTGCTACAGACTCCACCACCTCCACCTCCACTGCGTTCGAGAGTTATCGAGAGGAGCTCCCGATACAGAGGTTAGCAGAGACCAGCTCAGAGTGCAGCAGGATCTAGTGTCGGATCTATGTGGCAGGGACAAATTCACACGGTTACAGCTGAGCAGGCACGGTCCGCGGCCACGGTCGTGAAAGGTATGGTTTCAGTTTTGAGCCATCCTTTTCACGTGTTGTTTGACTCCGGTGCTACCCATTCGTTTCTTGTTGTGAGGGTTCTAGCTACATTGGATAGAGTCACAGAGGACGTAGATCCTCCATTTCACATCCGAGGGCCAGGCGGACAGTTGTTCGTGATTTCAGAGATAGAGGGCTACCATTGTCCTTAGGCGGTCAGGAGATGACTGCAGACTGCCTTCTACTACAGCTTGATGAGTTCGTCATGATTTTGGGCATGGATTCGTTGTCTACACATCACGCCTTAGTCGACTGTTATAGAAAGACTGTTGTCTTCAGGATCCCTTGCTTGACAGAGTTCACTTTTAAGGGGACATTGCAAGACTCCAGGATGGAGTATATTTCAGTACTGAGAGCACAACGACTTGTTGATCAGGGATGTGATACTTTTCTGGCCTTTGTTCAGGAGGTTACAGATAGAGAGCTGATGACTCAGAACATTAGAGTTGTGTCGGAGGATGTTCAGGAGAAGGTGGCAGGGCTGAGACTGACTACCATCATTGAGGTTACTGACGCAGCAGAGCGGATTGAGGACGTCCGCGAGAGACGTTTTGAGAGTACCTTTAGATCACCTCCAGTACCACAGAGGTCGTCTGGACCTATTCGGCAGCAGTTCCGACCACAACGGTCAGCACGACGCTTTCGTCCGATAGGGACGGCTTCTTCTGGCAGTGTTCGCTCGACCCCCACGACTACTTTGGGAGGAGCACTGGCCAGTAGAGATTTTGAGGCAGCGCGACCATCTGAGTCGCAGAGGTTTGGAGCATAGAGCACGGGACCTGCAGAGAGTACCGGTCCATCTTCTACGCCGAGCAGGGCGATCAGGTGCTACCAGTGCCAGCTAGTGGGACATGTCATGTCCTAGTGCCCACTGCTACAGACTCCACCACCTCCACCTCCACCGCGTTCGAGAGTTATCGAGAGGAGCTCCCGATACAGAGGTCAGCAGAGACCAGCTCAGAGTGCAGCAGGATCTAGTGTCGGATCTATGTGGCAGAGACAGATTCACACGGTTACAGCTGAGCAGGCACGGTCCGCGGCCACGGTCGTGAAAGGTATGGTTTCAGTTTTGAGCCATCCTTTTCACGTGTTGTTTGACTCCGGTGCTACCCATTCGTTTCTTGTTGTGAGGGTTCTAGCTACATTATATAGAGTCACAGAGGACGTAGATCCTCCATTTCACATCCGAGGGTCAGGCGGACAGTTGTTCGTGATTTCAGAGATAGAGGGCTACCATTGTCCTTAGGCGGTCACGAGATGACTGCAGACTGCCTTCTACTACAGCTTGATGAGTTCGTCATGATTTTGGGTATGGATTGGTTGTCTACACATCACGCCTTAGTCGACTGTTATAGAAAGACTGTTGTCTTCAGGATCCCTGGCTTGACAGAGTTCACTTTTGAGGGGACATTGCAAGACTCCAGGATGGAGTACATTTCAGTGCTGAGAGCACAACGACTGGTTGATCAGGGATGTGATACTTTTCTGGCCTTTGTTCAGGAGGTTACAGATAGAGAGCTGATGACTCAGGACATTAGAGTTGTGTCGGAGTATCTCGACGTGTTTCCTGAGGAGTTACCAGAACTACCTCCAGTTAGAGTGATCGAATTTGAGATCTCGTTATTTCCCGATACACAACCGATCTCCATGGCTCCGTATCGCATGCCACCCGTAGAGCTGAGAGAGCTGAAGGAGCAGCTACAGGAGTTGCTTGACTTAGGCTTTGTGAGGCCGAGCACTTCACATTGGGGCGCTCATGTACTCTTTGTTCGGAAGAAGGATGGAACCATGCGGTTGTGCATTGACTACAGATGAAGTCCTGCAATGTCCCCTCAAAAGTGAACTCTATCAAGCCAGGAATCCTGAAGACAACAGTCTTCCTGTAACAGTCGACTAAGGCGTGATGTGTAGACAACCAATCCATGCCCAAAATCATGTTGAACTCATCAAGCTGTAGTAGAAGGCAGTCCGCAGTCATCTCGTGATCGCCTAAGGACACTGGAAGCCCTCTAAGTTTCTCTGAAATCACGAACAACTGTCCGCCTGGCCCTCGTATGTGAAATGGAGGATCTACGTCCTCTGTGACTCTACCCAATGGAGCTAGAAGCCTCACAATAAGAAACGAATGGATAGCACCGGAATCAAACAACACGTGAAAAAGATGGCTCGAAACTAAACCATACCTTTCACAACCGTGGCCGCGAACCGTGCCTGCTCAACTGTAACCGCGTGAATGTGTCCCTGCCGCATAGATCCGGCACTGGATCCTGCTGCGCTCTGAGCTGGTTTCTGCCGACCTCTGTACCAGGAGCTCCTCTCGGTAACTCTCGAATGCGGTGGAGGTTTAGGTGGTGGAGTCTGTAGCTGTGGGCACTGGGACATGACATGTCCCACCTGCTGGTACTTGTAGCACCTGATCTCCTTGCTCGACGTAGAAAATGGACCGGCACTCTCCGCGGGTCTCATGCTCTATGCTCCAAACCTCTGCGACGCAGATGGCCGCGCTGTCTCAAAACCTCTACTACCAGTGCTCCTCTCAAAGTAGTCGTGGGGGTCGAGCGAACACTGCAAGAAGAAGCCATCCCTATCGGACGAAAGCGTCGTGCTGACCGTTGTGGTCGCAACCGCCACCGAATAGGTTCAGATGACCTCTGTGGTACTGGTGGCGATCTAAAAGTACTCCCAAAACGTCTCTCGCAGACGTCCTCAATCCGCTCTGCTGCGTCAGTAACCTCAACGATGGTAGTCAGTCTCAGTCCTGCCAACTTCTTCTGAACATCCTCCCTCATGCCACGAACAAACTTCTCCAGATTCTCATCTGGAAAAGCAGCTGCAGAAGATGTGTGGCATGACAACTTTGTGTAGCGCACAAAGTACTCTCGCGCTGTCAGCATGCCCTGTCTCAGCTTTGCAAACAACCTGCGTTGTGTCTCTCTCCACTTCCCTGAGAAGAAGTGGGCTCTGAAGTGGGTCTCAAAGTCTGTACAAGTCGGCACACACCCCATCTCAGACACAGTAGCCTCCCACCAACGCTCTGCAAACCCAGTAAGTGAGAATTCAGCAAAGGGTAACCACGACTCTGGTGGTGTCTGAATCATCTTGAACACTTTCGTCACCGTCCTGAGCCACTGCTCAGCCTCGTCAGACATACCCGTGCCCTGGAACCTGCGTACTCCAGCTCTCTGGTAGGATGTGAAAATATCATGGTGTCTCGGTGCAGTAGGAAGAACAAACCTTGTGACCTCTGCTCCTGCTACAGGCCCTTGGCCCACCTCAGCTCTGTCGGCTCCTGACTCCCTCGGAGTTTTTGCCTCAGAATGCTGGTGAATCTTCTCAGAGAATAGATGCTCGGCTCTAGCGGACTCATCCCTGGATGGGTGGTATGAGAAGTCAGACAACTCCTCCATCCTCAACTCCATCCTAGTCTGTCGCTCCGCCAACTCAGTCTGCTGGGCAAGTATTTGATTCTGTCTCTGTCGCAGATTAGTAAGTGTAGCTAGCACCTGCGCCATCTCTCCTGGTTAATCATGAGTTGCTCATGGTGCCATGCTAATCCTCCCTATATCGGATTGTATACAGAATTATGGTATAGTTAAGCACACTTTCGGAAATAACTAGTTGTACTATTTCTCCTCTTGGGATACTTATACGAATGAAATGTTCTGGTGACTTGTGGTTACATAAATTTTATGAATGTCAAAAATTTCGCATTCGACTTCACGAGAAATCAGAAGACTCTCGCTATTCGAAACTCAAGCTATTAAGTTATGCAAATGCGTGTATCGGGGTAACTCAGCTCTGATACCAAACCTGTCGTGACCGTCCTCCCGAGAACCTTAGGTTACCTGTCAAACATATCATTCGCCTACTTAATTAGCTTAGAGTTAATCCGATGTTATGAAAACCTGGGGAAATTTTTCGCTTTTTATCATGACATTCACAAGATTTATTTAAGCTAAACAAGCCACCACGAGGAAACTAAAAGCGGAAGTAAATAGTGCACCATATGAACAACATGATATCCATTCTTTTTCATTTCATTCTTATTTACATGTTGGGGTTCCACAACACCCATATACATATATATATATATATACCAGAACTCCAAAAGACAAACCTGCTCTGAAAGTGTTTGCACCAAAAAAAAACTGCAGCCCCAACTAAGTCGGCTACTCGGTCGCCAGACCCTTGTCTGCCACAAGTGGAAAGGGGACAAGCAAGCATCTATCAACAATTGTCAAGTACAAATTCTACACAGTTCTACTAAGGAAAAGTAGTAAGGAAAAGACTAGAAACAACTAAAAAACGGAAAGGTAAACTGTAGTGGACAGAAAAAGAACTAGCAAGTAAAAGTGGGCTAATTGATTCTTTTAAGTTATTACTTGCTTTCAGAAGGCTAACAAGAAGAACAAACTCGCTCACAACCACACCATGTCTCCCTCGATCAATGGAACTAACCAAACAACAACTTAAGCCTAGAAGAAAGTCTGTGGTCTTGGTCCAGTTAGGACCTCGATATCTGGGTAGGACTTCAAAGTCCAGGTTGAACCTCACATTATGACTCTGATGTATGGTGTACGCCTCAGGGTTAGGGTGCCTCCGTAGGCTTGCGATGATACCTTGCATCCTAACTAAGTTCCCAATACTTCTTCTAGCTTTTCTCTCAACTCACATTGATCCTCGGTCGACGCGTGTGATAGCTCGCTCACGAAGGTATACAAGAGGAAACATACTCACAACTCTCTCAACACCCAACCCTCGTTAGTCTATACTAACAGTACTGTCATCAGTAGTCTCCTTGCAAAAAAGTCATCACTAGGCAGCTAGCGGAAAGTCACCCGTCTCCTACCCCATCACGAGGCCATAAGCCTAGCGGAAAGGTAGTAAAGGGGTTGTCAGTGTCTACTGACGGAACTACAACTCAACTGGGCAATTGGTGAACTGTCACATGTCTACTGACCACTACCCCATCACCAGGTCACAAGCCTGGCGGAAAGGTAACAATTGTTGCGATGAGGAAACCCCCGAAGGGATTCGTTTGTCTCGCCAATCCCAGTGGAAGTGTGTTCCACGGGATAGGCAGTGGCGGTACGACTACTATACCACTAGAGGCAGGAAATATAAGAAGTAATCCTGCCGGTCCTGACTTCCTCTCTCGTTGCTCAACTCCCGGAAGAGAAGAGCTAAGTAAAACCAGACGAGCTCGTAACTAACCGCGGAGAACCTCCAGCCTATGCTCTCTAAGAAAAACCACCGGGTCAGCAGAATGGTCTAAACAACTCGTGGATCCCAAAGAAGCGTAAAATCGAGCCGGCTCAAAGAAAACACGTACAGAAGACTGAGATCCTAGACCCATGCTCTCAATGTCCTCTACTCAAGCCTGAGCGACCTCATCTCCAGCTCAGGTGAGGGTCTCCTCACCCTCGCACAGTCGGAGTATGAGTCTCCACGACTGGCCATATGTGACATCACTATTTCTTTTATTTTCATGTTTCACACTAGGTGTCTACGATTTCTTTGACTTAGTCCTAGACCCGAACTTGTTCTATAAGAACCTCAACTGATCCAAGGTCAGGGATACAAACATGTTATGATAGTCTCTCTCAGCTCCCACTGAAGAACATCTATCTTATGATCTTGACTATCTTACCGGGAAACATCTTTCTTTCCTACGTCCAAAAAGATTCACAAACACCCACAAAGATCTGGCCATATGTGACATCACTATTTCTTTTATTTTCATGTTTCACACTAGGTGTCTACGATTTCTTTGACTTAGTCCTAGACCCGAACTTGTTCTATAAGAACCTCAACTGATCCAAGGTCAGGGATACAAACATGTTATGATAGTCTCTCTCAGCTCCCACTGAAGAACATCTATCTTATGATCTTGACTATCATACCGGGAAACATCTTTCTTTCCTACGTCCAAAAAGATTCACAAACACCCACAAAGATCTGGCTACCTATTAGAGGAGGACTTGCTACATGGCAAGTTCATATAGTCTTATTTTCATGTATAATAACCATATATATATCATTAAGTTCATCCCCAATTTCGTAACCCATAACAAGTGTTTCAAACCCACCTTTATAAGTAACAAATATACTAAGGCATACTCTAAAATGGTTACTAATAGGGGTTTACCCTTTCAAAGTTATCATACCAAGACAGTGGCAATGTGCGTGTACACTACATAGTAATTCAAGGCGTCTAATCCTTTTAATTTCACACCCAACTTCATGGACCTCAAAGACACAAGTTAAGCATTCAATTGACTTTAAAGTCTAACATTTACAGGGTCATTTAGAGGGCACCACATGCTCCAATCATGCATTTGTTCTACACATAAATCTATGTATACAAAAATCATATAGCCGCAAACATAAGGCAATTCAAGGCATCAAAATTCTCCCAATTACTAAAGCAAAGTTATAGCTTTCAAGATAACAAAATCCACTAACAATCAAAGATCATCAAAACAGTGGTCAATATCCAATCAAAATCGTCAGTGCTCAGCAATAAATTGCAAGTGTGCATAATATCATATAGCAGTGCATCAATAGCCAAAATCATTAATTCGTCCACTCTAAATCCCTCTCCTTTATGGGATTAAATCATTAATTGATTACCCATTTCAATATAGGGAGAACTTGGGGACTTGGGGTTTTTAAAACCCACCAAAGGATGCATAAAATTGGATCAAAACATGCATTCAACAGCTGAAATTCGGTCACAGCAAGATCCATGAACAACATCCAATTTGGTCTCAAAATCACCACCAAAACCATTCCAAATACATGGATTTCATGGGTATTCCCCCATATATCCAGCAATCAAATCCACCAAGGGGGTTCTAAGAAAACTTCCAAAATTGTGCATGTCGTCAGCCATAATGCAACAATTTCAAATCTGAAACATTCAGGGGCAAGCATAATAATAGCAGTCATAAATTCCTCAAAACTCATCATATTTCGAAACCAAACCCATGGATTGAAGGTTAACAAGAAAGAGTATCTATCGACAAGTAAATTCACTCAAGGAAACATGAAGAAACTTCCCAAAACTGTCATGAATCTCGGATTTTAAGTGCATGGGCAGATCTGAAAACATTCAGCTACTTGTATATGAACAACAGCCAAATCATTTCCAATTCACCTCAAATTTCAAAATAAAAACCATGTATGTTAGGCCAACTTAGTGGAGATGCAACCAACAAGCAAATCCACTCAAGGGAACTCAAAAAAGATCCCCAAATCATGAAAAATCTCGGCCAACATTCAGCAAAACAAATCTGAAACATTCAGCAAAACCGTCCATGTACAACAACCATAAAAGCTCATAATCACATGCAAATCGAGTCCAAACCCATGGATGGAAGGATAACTTAATGGAGCATATAACAACAACAAAAACCACTCAAGGGAAATAAAAAATCCTCCCCAAATTATGCATGAATTCAGCTATAATTCAACAAGGACAGATCTGAACACATTCAAAACCATCCATGAACAACAGCCAATAAGGCTCATAAATCCCATGCAATTTCGAATCCAAATCCAAGTATAAAAGGCCAACTTAATGGAGTATTAATCAACAAGTAGTCCCACTAAAGAGGGCTCAAGAAAAATTCCAAAACACATGCACAAATCGGATTTGAAGGACAGCAACCAGATCTGGACACACACACACAAAAACGTCCACTCACAGCCTCCAAAACCCAAGTTTGATCAACAAAATCCCCAAAACAAAGACTTAATCAAGATCTGGGTTATAAGTGGTA
The DNA here is from genome assembly GCA_037367405.1 of Ottelia alismoides. Lineage (NCBI taxonomy): Eukaryota > Viridiplantae > Streptophyta > Magnoliopsida > Alismatales > Hydrocharitaceae > Ottelia > Ottelia alismoides. Next base: position 146,174 of record JAZKJV010002494.1, on the reverse strand, counting down.
GGAAATCCACAAAATGGCAGCAAAGGGGGGATTAGTTTATACCTCAAATTCAAGCTTCAAGGGCTTGAAGAAGAACACTCCAAAAATAAGTGTAGAGCAGTCCACACCTTGGGCTTCAAGCTTGGATTTCTCTTCTTCTTTGGCCCTTGATCTTACATGCAATGCAATATCCAAGATCCTCTCCTCCATAGCTTTGATTTGAGCTCTTGAAACTCAAATTTGGATGAAAATTGGGGAGTGGATCAAAGGAAGAAGGTGGAGCAAAGAGGGTAGTCGGCCATGGCTAAGGAGCTCTAAGTTCTCAAGAATAAGAAGATGAAGAGAGGAGATTAAGTGTGGCCAAAGTGGGTGTTTAGGTGGGTTTATAATCCTTGGGCAATTTGTAACATAAACCCACAAACTCCTCATATTTGCACTTAAGGCCCACCTATGAATAGTATCCCATACTTAGTCACTAATCTTTGCTTAGTGACTAAGTATTAATCAACAAGTAATCCCACTAAAGAGGGCTAAAGAAAAATTCCAAAACACATGCACAAATCGGATTTGAAGGGCAGCAACCAGATCTGGACACACACACACAAAAACGTCCACTCACAGCCTCCAAAACCCAAGTTTGATCAACAAAATCCCCTAAACAAAGACTTAATCAAGATCTGGGTTATAAGTTGTAGGAAATCCACAAAATGGCAGCAAAGGGGGGCTTAGTTTATACCTCAAATTCAAGCTTCAAGGGCTTGAAGAAGAACACTCCAAAAATGAGTGTAGAGCAGTCCACACCTTGGGCTTCAAGCTTGGATTTCTCTTCTTCTTTGGCCCTTGATCTTACATGCAATGCAATATCCAAGATCCTCTCCTCCATAGCTTTGATTTGAGCTCTTGAAACTCAAATTTGGATGAAAATTGGGGAGTGGATCAAAGGAAGAAGGTGGAGCAAAGAGGGTAGTCGGCCATGGCTAAGGAGCTCTAAGTTCTCAAGAATAAGAAGATGAAGAGAGGAGATTAAGTGTGGCCAAAGTGGGTGTTTAGGTGGGTTTATAATCCTTGGGCAATTTGTAACATAAACCCACAAACTCCTCGTATTTGCACTTAAGGCCCACCTATGAATAGTATCCCATACTTAGTCACTAATCTTTGCTTAGTGACTAAGTATTAATCAACAAGTAATCCCACTAAAGAGGGCTTAAGAAAAATTCCAAAACACATGCACAAATCGGATTTGAAGGACAGCAACCAGATCTGGACACACACACACAAAAACGTCCACTCACAGCCTCCAAAACCCAAGTTTGATCAACAAAATCCCCAAAACAAAGACTTAATCAAGATCTGGGTTATAAGTGGTAGGAAATCCACAAAATGGCAGCAAAGGGGGGATTAGTTTATACCTCAAATTCAAGCTTCAAGGGCTTGAAGAAGAACACTCCAAAAATAAGTGTAGAGCAGTCCACACCTTGGGCTTCAAGCTTGGATTTCTCTTCTTCTTTGGCCCTTGATCTTACATGCAATGCAATATCCAAGATCCTCTCCTCCATAGCTTTGATTTGAGCTCTTGAAACTCAAATTTGGATGAAAATTGGGGAGTGGATCAAAGGAAGAAGGTGGAGCAAAGAGGGTAGTCGGCCATGGCTAAGGAGCTCTAAGTTCTCAAGAATAAGAAGATGAAGAGAGGAGATTAAGTGTGGCCAAAGTGGATGTTTAGGTGGGTTTATAATCCTTGGGCAATTTGTAACATAAACCCACAAACTCCTCATATTTGCACTTAAGGCCCACCTATGAATAGTATCCCATACTTAGTCACTAATCTTTACTTAGCCCTTAATCCCACTTGGCCACAAATGGTATCTCAAAATTCCATCAAGCTCACTAATGATTCATTATCTTGGACTTAGTTAGTTATTAAGATTTAGGGCTGTTACAATCATAAAAACCTCAAAGAGAGTCTTGTCCTCGAGACTCCGCGTCGAAATCGGGTTTGTTTGGTCTGTCATAAAAACTTCAAAAGGTTTTTAGCCCATAAAAACCTCAAAGAAGGTTATTACCCAAAATGTGAAATGGTTTGCCGCACAGACAAACTGATAAAGTTAAACTGAGAAAGTATCCGAGAAAATTCACAGGTATCTCTCGCGCATTCCTGCTTCGATTTCCCATGTCGCCTCCTCAACACCCTGTCGGTGCCTTAGGATCTTAAGCCAGGGAATCTCCTTGTTCCGAAGCCTCCTGACTGCGAAATCAAGTATCCGTACAGGCTCCTCCTTGTATGTCAACTCTAGCTCTATGTCAAGGCTCTCATAGCTGATTACGTGTCGAGCATCGTGCACGTACTTTCTCAAGTTCGACACATGGAATACGTCGTGTATGGCCGCCAGACGTGGGGGAAGTGCCAGTCTGTATGCAACTTTCCCAACACGTGAAAGTACCTCGAAGGGCCCAACAAAACGTAGCGCCAACTTGCCACGAACTCCAAACCGTTGTATCCCCTTCATGGGCGATATACGTAGGAACACAAAATCTTCAATATGAAATTCCAAGTCTCGGCGTCGTCAATCTGCGTAGCTCTTCTGGCGACTCTGTGCCGTTAAAAGCTTCCTCCTCACCAAGTCAACAACCCTCGCAGTCTCCTCTAAGAGATCCACGGTATACAACGCATGATTGCCTACCTCATGCCAACTAATTGGTGTAAGGCATCTCCGCCCGTAAAAAGCCTCGAACGGTGCCTTACCGATGCTCGAATGATGGTTGTTGTTGTTGTAAATGAACCCAACAAGAGGTAAATGATCCTTCCAGGATCCCTTCCACTCTAGAGAACAGGCGCGTAAAAGATCCTCCAAGGTCTGTATCGTACGCTCGCTCTGTCCGTCCGTTTGAGGATGATATGCTGAACTCATCTTCAGTTCGGTCTGTAGTGCTGACATGAATTGCTGCCAGTAATGGGAAGTGAACCTCAAGTCTCTGTCAGACACTACCTCTCGGGGTATGCCGTGTAATCTTACAATGTGTTGTATGTACAATCGGGCCAACTGAGAAGGTGTATAAGTCATGCTGACAGGTATGAAATGGGCTGACTTCGTCAACCTATCAACAATGACCCAAATGGAATCGTGGCCTCCCGGTGTCCTCGACAATCCCATAATAAAGTCCATCGAAATGCTCTCCCACTTCCACTCAGGAATGGGGAGAGGCTGCAGTAAACCAGGTGGTCATCTATGCTCCGCCTTCACCATCTGGCAAGTCAAACACCTGCTGACATGCCCAGCTACGTCCCTCTTCATCCCGTTCCACCAGAAATGTCTGCGAAGATCGTGGTACATCTTCGTACTGCTGGGATGAATGGAAAGATGCGAACAATGCGCCTCGTCAAGTATGTCTCTTCGTAGCTGCTCATCGTCGGGATCCACTACCCGACCTGCCTTCCACAGAATCGACTCTGAGACAACAAAGTCGTCAAACTCATCCTTCACTGCCCGCATGTATCTGTCACGAATCCACGGGTCTGTCTGCTGACCTGTCACTGTACAGTCCCAAAGACTGTTGAACCTCGGAGGTACGAAAATGGGAGAAGATGCACTGTCCTGTGGATGCCAATCCGTCAGTGCTGCAAGTAAGTCCCAAGTGTATAGCCAGATCATCGTACCCTCTGTATGCGCTCTCCTGCTGAGGGCGTCTGCAACCACGTTTTCCTTACCGGGATGGTAAGAGATTGTGCAATCGTAGTCCTTAAGCAGCTCTAACCATCTGCGTCGTCTCATGTTCAGCTCCTTCTGATCAAATATGTACTTCAGACTCCTGTGGTCTGTGAAGAGCTCAAAGTCAACCCCGTACAAGTAGTGGCGCCAGATCTTCAGAGCGAAGACCACTGCCGCCAACTCAAGATCGTGCGTGGGGTAATTCCGCTTATGCGGTCTCAACTGTCTCAAAACATAGGCAATCACATGCCCTTTTTGCATTAGCACTGCTCCCAAACCGTCACCTGACGCGTCTGTGTAAACCGCGTAGTCCTGTGTACCTGACGGTAGAGAAAGAATCAGAGCTGTAGTAAGTCTCTCCTTCTGTGTCCTGAAGGCCTGCTCGCACGAACTATCCCAAAGAAAAGGTACTCCCTTTTGCGTCAAACGCGTCAAGGGTAGTACGATCCGCGAAATGTTGCTGACAAAACGTCTGTAATAGCCTGCCAACCCAAGAAAAATACAAATCTGTGTCACTGTCTTGGGCTGCTCCCAAGACATCACTGCATCTATCTTCACAGGGTCCATTGTGACTCTTGCTCCTGAGATGACGTGCCCCAAGAATGAGACCTGAGGTAGCCAAAACTCACACTTACTCAACTTGGCATACAGTCTATGCTCTCTCAAGGTACCAAGCACTGCTCTCAAGTCGTTCTCATGGTCCCATTCACTCTTCGAGTAAACCAGCACGTCATTTATGAACACCACAACGAACTTGTCCAAGTAAGGACAGAACACTCTGTTCATCATGTCCATGAATGCTGTGGGGGCATTCGTCAGTCCGAATTACATCTCTACAAACTCGTAGTGGCCATACCGTGTCCGAAAGGCTGTCTTCGGGATGTCTGTCTCCCGAATCCTCAACTGCTGGTAACCCGAGCGGAGGTCGATCTTCGGGAACACCGAAGATCCCTGTAGTTGATCAAATAGACCATCAATGCGTGGCAGAGGATAACGATTCTTAACAGTCCTCTTGTTCAGTTGTCTGTAGTCAATGCACAAGCGCATGGTTCCATCCTTCTTCCGAACAAAGAGTACATGAGCGCCCCAAGGTGAAATGTTCGGACTCACAAAGCCTAAGTCAAGCAACTCCTGTAGCTGCACCTTCAACTCTTTCAGCTCTGCGGGTGCCATACGATACGGAGCCATGGAGATCGACTGCGTATCGAGAAGCAACGAGATCTCAAATTCGATCTCTCTAACTGGAGGTAGTCCTGGTAACTCCTCAGGAAATACGTCGGGATACTCCGACACAACTCTAATGTCCTGAGTCATCAGCTCTCTATCTGTAACCTCTTGAACAAAGGCCAGAAAAGTGTCACATCCCTGATTAACCAGTCGCTGTGCTCTCGGCATTGAATTGTACTCCATCCTGGAGTCCTGCAATGTCCCCTAAAAAGTGAACTCTGTCAAGCCGGGGATCCTGAAGACAACAGTCTTCCTGTAACATTCGACTAAGGCGTGATGTGTAGACAACCAATCCATGCCCAAATCATGTCGAACTCATCAAGTTATAGTAGAAGGCAGTCTGCAGTCATCTCGTGACCGCCTAAGGACACTGGTAGCCCTCTAACTATCTCTAAAATCACGAACAACTGTCCGCCTAGCCCTCGGATGTGAAATGGAGGATCTACGTCCTCTGTGACTCTACCCAATGTAGCTAGAAGCCTCACAACAAGAAACGAATGGGTAGCACCGGAGTCAAACAACACGTGAATGGAACTGGAGGGGGGAATCAGAGCCCTGATCCTTACAAAGTCGGAGGTGGGAGGTCGTGGATGCGAGAATGGAACTGGAGGAACGTGAGATGAGGGCGGTCCTTGGATTGAATGTAGGATTTGGTTTGGGTTTGGAATAACGGAGGATGAAAGAATGATATCGAAGGAAAAGAAGGAAGAAGATGGGATGATCTACGTCCTCTGTGACTTTACCCAATGTATCTAGAAGCCTCACAGCAAGAAACGAATGGGTAGCATCGGATTCAAACAACACGTGAATGGAACTGGAGGGGGGAATCAGAGCTTTAATCCTTACAAAGTCGGAGGTGGAGGTCGTGGATGCGAGAATGGAACTGGAGGAATGTGAGATGAGGGCGGTCCTTGGATCGAATGTAGGGTTTGGTTTGGGTTTGGAATAATGGAGGATGAAAGAATGATATCGAAGGAAAAGAAGGAAGAAGATGGGATGATAGATAGAGGTGAAGAAAGAAAGGAAATAGTTCGTCGGTCGTCTCTCAACGTGCGACAAGCGAAGCTTCAGCAGGCCTCGTGTAAAGCTTGCAACGGCGAAGGTTGAAGCCTCACCGGATCTCGCTTGAATATTGAAGGTCATCGCTCAACGAGGGTCGAAGCTTGCTCCCTTTCTGTAGAAAAGTGGCTGATAGCGTGTCTCGGCGAGTGGGCGACATATTTATGGTGGCGCGCACGCAAGGTGAAGATACAGTCTATGCTCTCTCAAGGTACCAAGCACTTCTCTCAAGTCGTTCTCATGGTCCCATTCATTCTTCGAGTAAACCAGCACGTCATCTATGAACACCACAACAAACTTGTCCATGTAAGGACGGAACACTCTGTTCATCATGTCCATGAATGTCGCGGGGGCATTCGTTAGTCCGAATTGCATCACTACAAACTTGTAGTGGCCATACCGTGTCCGAAAGGCTGTCTTCGGGATGTCTGTCTCTTGATTCCTCAATTGATGGTAACCCGAGCAGAGGTCGATCTTTGAGAACACCGAAGATCCCTGTATCTGATCAAATAGATCATCTATGCGTGGCAGAGGATAACGATTCTTAACCGTCCTCTTGTTCAGTTGTCTGTAGTCAATGCACAACCGCATGGTTCCATCCTTCTTCCGAACAAAGAGTACAGGAGCGCCCCAAGGTGAAGTGCTCTGCCTCACAAAGCCTAAGTCAAGCAACTCCTGTAGCTGCACCTTCAACTCTCTCAGCTCTGCGGGTGCCATGCGATACGGAGCCATGGAGATCGGCTGCGTATCGGGAAGCAACGAGATCTCAAATTTGATCTCTCTAACTGGAGGTAGTCCTGCTAACTCCTCAGGAAACACGTCGGGACACTCCGACACAACTCTAATGTCCTGAGTCATCGGCTATCTATCTGTAACCTCCTGAACAAAGGCTAGAAAAGTGTCACATCCCTGATCAACCAGTCGCTGTGCTCTCGGCACTGAAATGTACTCCATCCTGGAGTCCTGCAATTTCCCCTCAAAAGTAAACTCTGTCAAGCCGGGGATCCTAAAGACAACAATCTTCCTGTAACAGTCGACTAAGGCGTGATGTGTAGACAACCAATCCATGCCCAAATCATGTCGAACTCATCAAGCTGTAGTAGAAGGCAGTCCGCAGTCATCTCGTGACCGCCTAAGGACACTGGTAGCCCTCTAACTATCTCTGAAATCACGAACAACTATCCGCCTAGCCCTCGGATGTGAAATGGAGGATCTACATCCTCTGTGACTCTACCCAATGTAGCTAGAAGCCTCACAGTAAGAAACGAATGGATAGCACCGGAGTCAAACAACACGTGAATGGAACTGGAGGGGGGAATCAGAGCTCTGATCCTTACAAAGTCAGAGGTGGGAGGTCGTGGATGCGAGAATGGAACTGGAGGAACGTGAGATGAGGGCGGTCCTTGGATCGAATGTAGGGTTTGGTTTGGGCTTGGAATAACGGAGGATGAAAGAATGATATCGAAGGAAAAGAAGGAAGAAGATGGGATGATCTACGTCCTCTGTGACTCTACCCAATGTAGCTAGAAGCCTCACAGCAAGAAACGAATTGGTAGCACCAGAGTCAAACAACACATGAATGGAACTGGAGGGGGGAATCAGAGCTCTGATCCTTATAAAGTTGGAGGTGGGAGGTCGTGGATGCGAGAATGGAACTGGAGGAACGTGAGATGAGGGCGGTCCTTGGATCGAATGTAGGGTTTGGTTTGGGTTTGGAATAACGGAGGATGAAAGAATGATATCGATGGAAAAGAAGGAAGAAGATGGGATGATCGATAGAGGTGAAGAAAGAAAGGAAATACTTCATCGGTCGTCGCTCAACATGCGACAAACGAAGCTCCAACAGGCCTTGTTTAAAGCTTGCAACGGCGAAGGTTGAAGCCTCATCGGATCTCGCTTGAAGATTGAAGGTCATCGCTCAACGAGGGTCGAAGATCGCTCCCTCTCTGTAGAAAAGTGGCTGACAGCGTGTCTCGGTGAGTGGGCGACATATTTAGGGTGGCGCGCACGCAAGGTGAAGATTGTGGGGATCGAGCTAAGTGCATGAAGAATGTGTGTTGCATGGTATTGCATGGGCATGATGGGAGACGTGGGGAGTTACGGTGATTAGGGGGAAGAGAGAGAGATAGCAGAGAGATGGGAGATGGGAGTGAGAAGAAGAAGCACAGGTTGCAGGCCTAGGCTGGAGAGGGGAGTGGGTATGCAGGATACGAGGGGTTGGCTTGGTCAGAGGGGGAGAGAGAGTGAGATAGAGGGAAAATCGTGGGCGCGGGTGTCGTTGCATGGGAAAGGAGTGGAGGGAGGGAGAGTGCGTGAGATAGAGAGGGAAGGACGTGCATGGCGTGTGTCAAAGAGAGAATAAGGGAGAGAGAGTGCGCAAGGGGAGTGGGTATGCAGGATACGAGGGGTTGGCTTGGTCAGAGGGGGAGAGAGAGTGAGATAAAGGGAGAAACGTGGGCGCGGGTGTCGTTGCATGGGAAAGGAGTGGAGGGAGGGAGAGTGCGTGAGATAAAGAGGGAAGGACGTGCATGGCGTGTGTCAAAGAGAGAATAAGGGAGAGAGAGAGTGCGCAAGAGGAAGGGAGAAAGAGAGAAGAGAGAGGGGGCCACGTGCATGAAGGGGTTACGTGCATGGGTCATGCACGGGAGAGGAGTGTAGAGAGGGGAGAGAGTACTCGCGGGTAGTTAAAGAGAAGCGGTGTGGAGAAGGGTAGAGAGGTGTCTACGTGGCATATAGAGCTGCATCCACGTAGCTGAGGATAAAATAATAGATAGAAATAATTAAATAAATAATTAGAATAAATATTTAAAGTAATAAATAAAATATTAAATAATGTAAAAAGGAAAAATGAGGGTGACACGCCATGTGTCCCTCCCAGAAAAATCGATGATTAAATCTAAAGAAAAAAATAAAAAAAGAGTCAAATTAAAAAGTGATCAACACGAAAGTTGATCGTCTCAACGAGATCTACAACTTTCATGAAGGATCGAAAATCAAAATAAATCATATGTACGAAAAGTATTTTTGGGGTATCTTATAGATATAAAATACCGTATTTTTATCTTTTGCAGATTTTTTTGTATTTTTCAATGAGAGAAAGAATAAAAATAAAATTAGAGAAAATATCGTAGAAATATTTACAACTTAATCTTTTTTTTTTGATTTTAATAAATAAGAAAATAAAAGAATAAAATAAAGGATATTTTGGTCAATATGTACAATATAAAAATAGCGATCGAAAATCCAAGTTTCACATACGAACTCTGATTCTTTTGAATTTGATTTTGTTTTGAAGGTAATTGAATATCTATTAATTTAAAAGTGAGTAGGGGTTCATAGGAGATTGTAAGAGAGTGATATTCACATTTTAAGGTTCTTAATCTCAAGTTGGGGTTTGGGATTTATTGTTCAATTTTATATGTTAGTATTTTTTGATATTTTCCCTTTATTAGTGTTAGTAATATATATAATATGGAGTTGATTTTATTGGATTTAGAGTTAGTATAAAATAGATAAACCTAGGTGAATATAACTAATATACATGTGAATATTTACACGCGAATTTGGCTCCTTATTTAATGCAAATATGCATATAAAATGCGAATAATGCATAATAAATGGAGATATGCATCTAATTATTCGGGAACAAAGCTATATTTTCGACTTTTAGAGATATACCTCCTCTAACAAGGTAACTCTAATTCCCCGGTTTAACATTTTTTTCTCGAGGAGCAGGATATTCTCTTTAAGTTCAAGTGCAACCAGCTCTCATGAAGAGAAGGTAGAGAAGAGAATGGACTCCTCTTAAGCCCTCAACCATCTGGAGTGGTGCTGCATCTGGTTAGCTTTTTAGAGTTCCATTAAAATACCTCCTCAAAGACGCCAATCGAGTGGCCGCCAACCCGGATGGCTGGTAACCAAGCCAAAAGGTAGTCACCGACTCCCGGAAATGATCCTCCAGCAACTTCACATATCTGTGGAGCTTGACCAGTGTAGCCAAGTCTCCAGCTGCATGCTTCCTTAGTATGAGATTTTGAAGCATATGCCTTGCAAATATACACACTCCGACAGATATTTTATTTTCAATCAAGCATGCCCCTTTTTTTGGAGTTCTCTTTTTTTCTTAATCTCAAGCTGGGGTTTGGGTTTTATTGGTCAATTTTATATGTTAGCATTTTTTGATATTTTTCCTTTATTAGTGTTAGTAATATATACAATATAGAGTTGATTTTATTGGATTTAGAGTTAGTATAAATAAAAAAGGAATCAAATTTAAAAGTGGTCAACACGAAAGTTGCTCTTCTCGACGAGATCTACAACTTTCGTGAATGACTGAAAATCAAAAGAAGTCATATGTAGAAAAAGTATTTTTAAAGGTATCTTATTGATATAAAAATGTCGTATTTTTTATCTTTTGCAGATTTTTTGTCATTTTTCAATGAGAGAAAAATAAAAATAAAGTTAGAGAAAATATCATAGAAATATTTACAACTTAATCTATTTTTATTGATTTTAGTAAATAAGAAAATGGAAGAATAAAATAAAAGATATTCTGGTCAATATGTACAATGTAAAATAGCGATCGAAAATCCAAGTTTCACATACGAACTTCGATTCTTTGAATTTCATATTGTTTGAAGGTAATTGAATGTCTATTAATTCAAAAGTGATTAGGGGTTCATAGGAGAATGTAAGAGAGTGATATTCACATTTAAGGTTCTTAATCTCAAGTTGGGGTTTGGGTTTTATTGGTCAATTTTATATGTTAGTATTTTTTGATATTTTTCCTTTATTAGTGTTAGTAATATCTATAACATAGAGTTGATTTTATTGGATTTAGAGTTAGTATAAAATAGATAAACATAGGTAAAGATAACTTATACAGTTGGATATTTACAAGTGAATTTGGCTCCTTATTTAATGCAAATATGCTAAAATGCAAATAATGCATAATAAATGGAGATATGCGTCTAATTACTCGGAAACGAAGCAATATTTTCGACCTTTAGAGATATACCTCCTCTAACAAGGTAACTCTAATTCCCCAGTTTAAACATTTTTCTCGAAGAGCAGGATATTCTCTTCTAAGTTCAAGTGCAACCAGCTCTCATGAAGACAAGGTAGAGAAGAGAATGGACTGTGACCAGTGTAGTCACATATCTGTGGAGCTTGACCAGTGTAGCCAAGTCTCCAGCTGCATGCTTCCTTAGTATGAGATTTTTGAAGCATATGCCTTGCAAATATACACACTCCGAAAGATATTTTATTTTCAATCAAACATGCCCCTTTTTTGGAGTTCTCTTTTTTTTCTTTTTTTTGAACTATATACAAGGTGCAGCATGTACGTCAGGAGTTTTTTTTTCTTAAGCCAGTAAACTATCCCTCTTTTGGAGCATTATTGCAACCCACATTGTCCCGTTGTTAGACATCGACACACTAGACTAGGTTGAGATGCACTACCCTCTCTAGGGGACGGATATTTCCAAGCCAAAGGATTCTATCTCCTCACCACCTCATCAATGAAGAGCTACGTGTATGGTGCTTGTCCAAGTTAGGTCATTGTTTAAGAGAATCATACGTGTGTACGAAGTATTCTATTTAGACCAATCAAGAGTGGTGTCCTCCTGCCTTTAGATTAGGCAATAAGTAAGGACACTCTGGTATTCATCATGAGAAATACAGCTCCTCCAGACACAATCCGGTCCTTCAAAGGAAAGGATCGTTTCTTCCCAATGTAGTATCTCTCGATCGACTGAGTCGGTCTATGCTGCTCTTGGGCCAATCTTCAGGAACTTTCTTGGAAGAAAGGTAGGTCACTATATTGGGTACCATGGGAGTGAGTCGATAACAAAAACCGACTCATCAAGGAACGAGTCTCGAATAGGTATATCATCAGATGCATCAAGAATTTCAAGATGAAAGAGGTGATCAGTCACTACATTCTCCTTTCCAGGTTTATCTCTGATATCCAAGTCAAATTCCTGAGTAAGTAAAATCCACCTAAGAAGACACGCCTTCACGTCCTTCTATTCCAAGAGGTACCGTAGTGTTGTATGATCTGTGAACACAATAACCTTATATCCAATGAGATGAGATCTGAATTTATCTAAAGCAAACACTATCGCAAGCATCTCTTTTTCTGTAACTGTATAGTTACGCTTAGCAAGATCAAGCACTTTGCTTAGTGTATAGAAGATGGGACACCGTCCCTTCTCTGTCTTAACACAACCCCAACAGTAAAATTTGAGGCGCCCGTCATGATCTCAAAAGGAAGAGACCTATCTATGGCTTGAAGGATCAGGGCGTCCATGATCATCCCTTGAAGTATCTTAAAGGCATCAAGACACTTGTGATAGACCCAAAATGATCATCGGTCATGTGTTTCACATAAGGCGGGAACACCGTCATCGACGTGACCGATGAAGACCTTGGATCTATTCAACAATTAACCCACAATATAAATAAAGGCAGTGAAGAGCGCAAGTGGGGTTAAAATTTATTATCTCTACCATAAAGTGCATAGTGAATAAGCATGTAGAGGTCGAACCACAAAGAGCAAAGCATGTATAGAAGATGGGACCCGTCCCTTCTCTGTCCTAACACAACCCCAACAGTAAAATTTGAGGCGCTTGTCATGATCTCAAAAGTAAGAGACCTATCTATGGCTTGTAGGATCAGGGCGTCCATGATCATCCCTTGAAGTATCTTAAAGGCATCAAGACACTTGTGATAGACCCAAAATGATCATCGGTCATGTGTTTCACATAAGGCGGGAACACCGTCATCGACGTGACCGATGAAGACCTTGTATCTATTCAACAATTAACCCACAATATAAATAAAGGCAGTGAAGAGCGTAAGTGGGGTTAAAATTTATTATCTCTACCATAAAGTGCATAGTGAATAAGCATGTAGAGGTCGAACCACATAGAGCAAAACAAGTAAAGGTTATTTATGTACAACTAAGTCATTTATTTATATAGATCCTTTTGTGGGTTTTTGATTTTATATATTTTTTCATTTGATTTTTAATTATCTGATTTTATATTTTCTATTTATATTTTATATTTTTATATTTCCTTTTTCTCTTAATATATATATAAAGCTCTATATAAGATATATATACAATATAGGTAAAAGAGAGATAATATATGTAAGTACAAATTTTCAAAGTACAAGAAATAAAATCTTTTTGTGTTTTAGATACTTTTTTTACATTTTTCTGATTTTTCCAGAATTTTTAATATTTTTTAGGGATTTTTAAAGTCAAAAATACCCAAAACAGGGTTTAATAAATACCCAAAATTAAATTGGAGATTAAAAATATCAAAGAGTAAAAAAAAATCTCCAAATTAATTTTGTATGTAGAGGATAATATAGAGAAAATTCAGAGACATGAACTATATTTTTGTGATTTTTATGGTTTTTTTATCTTTTTAGAAAGCTTTTGGGGTTTTCCAATTTTTATGAGTTTTCTTTTATATTTTATGTGATTTTTGAACTGAAGTAGCAAAATACTTAGCTAAATACAATATTTTTTTGGAATTTTTCATAAAGGTTTTATAATTTTTATGTATTTTATAATGCAAATAGGGACGAAAACGACACTTTTTGATTTTTTTATAAATAAGAAAAAGATCAAAATGCAAAATAAAAATATTGGCGTGAGAGAACAACCCAACAGGAACACAATTATATTTTTTAGATTTTTTTTGAATAATATCGATGCATGAAATAAATAAAATTAATAAAGATAAACTACACTCCTAGCAGGGGTATTTTATAAATATCATAAAGTGCAACGGTCTTAGTGTAATTTTGACAGAAATTTATAACATGCTCAAAAAGTTAATGGGTTAGATAGAAATATGCAAGGTCGTGTGGGCCTCTCCGCAAAATAACCAAAATCACGTGTATAAACACGTGTTCCACTGGTGAGGACCCGTTTGTAATATCCAAATGTTGAGGGGTCGACTTACAAAATATCTAAAAATATATTAACATTATGAAAATGTTTCAGGACTGAATAACAATATCAAAAGTTTCAATGGCCTATCTGCAATTTCGCCACCTCACGGAGACGACACATGAGGTGACGCAGACTGGACCCGAATGCTATTTACAACAATACAGCAGCGTCCTATTTGCAAATTATCCATTTATTTTTAAACACTAATTCTTTTTACAGGGTTAAACAATATTTACAAAAAGGCGGGGGTGAATATGAAATTTACCCCTTTTATTGCACGATCCGACGGCATTGGTCATCTCACTTATCCACGTGGTGTGCATCCTACGGTTGGTACCGCTTCGCCTTTGGATAGTCTGGATTAGATCAGCAGGGGCTGATCCGACGGTGGAGGCTTGGCTTCATCCAATGGCTAAGGATCCAACTGGGCACCGTTCTTGATCCGACTGTGGCGAGCTGAGGACGAAGAACATGGAAGAAGGTTCGCCTGAGCAAAATTCCTCTAGCGAAATCTCGCTCCTCCGACGATCTTTGTTTCTCCAAGGGGGCCGGATAGATGCCTGGAGAGGTCCTCTACTGGCTGGAGGTCTCAAGATGGGCGGAGGGTCACCGGAGCACCCTTATGAGGTCGGGAAAGAAGAGGTGCTCCAAGTACCTCCGGCGAGGTTGATGCTGCCTCCAGATGTTGCTTTAGCTCTTAGGACCTGCAAAAATAGACTGACAGGTAGAGGGCAAAGTGCCTTAACCCGGTTAGGAGGGGAACGGGGTGGGAGATGGAACATGTGGCGTCTTCCGGCGAACGACGGAGCTTGGAGAGCGAATCTCCAGATCCACTAGATATCTGGGAGGATAGAGATGTGAGGCGTGATCGAAAGGTGATGAAGATGGAGATCCAAGGGGACCGGATAGATGCCTGGAGAGGTCCTCTATTGGCTGGAGGTCTCAGGATGGGCGGAGGGTCACCGGAGCACCCTATGAGGTCGGGAAAGAAGAGGTGCTCCAAGTACCTCCGGCGAGGTCGATGCTGCCTCCAGATGTTGCTTTAGCTCTTAGGACTTGCAAAAATAGACTCACGGGTCGAGGGCAAAGTTCCTCGACCCGGTTAGGAGGGGAACGGGGCGGGAGATGGAACAGGTGGCATCCTCCGACGAACGGCGGAGCTTGGAGAGCGAATCTCCAGATCCATTAGGGATATGGGAGGATGGAGATGTGAGGCGTGATTGAATGGTGATGAAGATGGAGATGGAAACGATAACACGTTGGAGCGGTAATGATGGCACGCGAAGGAGCTCGCCGGAGCTCAACTCCGGCAAAGTACGAGAAGAGATGATTAAGCTAATCTAACTAACTAGAGATTAATCTAAGAGCCTGGAGAGGTCCTCTACTGGCTGTAGGTCTCAGGATGGACGGAGGGTCATCGTAGCACCCCTATGAGGTCGGGATAGAAGAGGCGCTCCAAGCACCTCCGGCGAGGTCGATTCTGCCTCCAGATGCTGCTTTAGCTCTTAGGACCTGCAAAAATAGACTCACGGGTCAAGGGCAAAGTGCCTTAACATAGTTAGGAGGGGAACGGGGCGAGAGATGAAACATGGGGCATTCTCCGGCGAATGACGGAGCTTGGAGAGCGAATCTCCAGCCACTAGGGATCTGGGAGGACGGAGATGTGAGGCGTAATCGAAAGGTGATGAGGATGGAGATGGAAACGGATAACACAGCGGAGCGGCAATGATGGCGTGCGGAGGAGCTCGTCAGAGATTAACTCCGGTGAAGTACGAGACGAGATGATTAAGCTAATCTAACTAACTAGTGATTAATCTAAGAGTGGAAACTGAAGCTAAGCTTAAATGCAACTAAAATAAAAGATAAAAACGCAACTCTTGTACTTGCGCGATCGCAGGGAGCATGGTGGTCGGAGAACCACCGTGGATCGCCGCTTTGTCCTATCCACGACTTCTCCAGCTGCGAAGGGGCTCTCAACTGCCACTTGGACCTCGACTCACTCAGAAGAACACTGGCGAAGCTCGAAGGGGGATCAAACTCAAAAGGAAGGAGGATGGGATTATTTATAGACAAACATGGTGAGGGCTTATTAGGTTAGGGTTTCTACTCGAATCGAGGAGTGTTTGACCATGAAAAGGTGCTTGCGCGATTGAGGATAGATCGCAGAAGTCTTTCGTGAAGGAAGCGAGAAGAGAAGATCAATAGATTGGAAGAGGAAATTATGAGAAGACGGGGTGATTAACGTCTGAAATGTAGGGGCGACTGGAGACAGAGTAGTTGACCCAGGTCAATAGTTGACGCGCTCTCATTCGTCCATGTCAGCACACTACACGACAAAGCATGTTTATTAAATAAAAAATAATAATTTTAGAATAGTAAATGATTTTATTAATTTTTGTTATAAAATAAAAAATGTTTATTATTTAATGTAGTATTTTAATATGATTCGTTATTTTATATATTTACAACATATTTTTGTGAGTATAAACATATTCTTATTATATTTTTATGATGTTATTTGTACACTTTAATAAATAGGTATGTGTATCTTATAGGTTTTGTTTATAGGTATTTTACATATGTCTTATATACATCTTTTTATTTTAACGTATTTTAATGAATTTTATTTTGATTTTGTATTTTTAATAGAATATAGATAATATTTAAAATATTATAAAAATATAAAAAAATACATAAATAAAAGAATACGTTTCCCTTTAATTTATAGACAGGTACACCATAGGTATTATGTCTATGTATTAGCGTAGACTTATTTTATTTTCGATTTTCTTTTGGGTTTTATTCTAGTTTTAATATGCGCATATCTTATAAATAATCTTTACAAAATTATAAAAAATATACATTTATAACAATAGGGGTCAAAAACCTAATTTTTATACAGTAGCTCCAAAAAATATAAAACCACAATCATTAAATTGCTTACAATTAGAGGTGATTTTGATATGTTTTGAGTTTTTATTTAAAAGATATGGGTATGTGAAGTTTGGTTTTTGACTTTTTATTTTGTATATAAAATGAACAATGTGTATTATTTTAGTACAAACTTAATTTTGTATTTTTATTTACATTATTATCTACAACTTTCATGTTCAAAGTTTCTTCATTTGATGAATAAATAATAAAGAATAAAATATGTGTCAAAAATGAATAAATAAAGAATTGGATTTTTATTCCAGTTTTGGCCCTTATCTCCCCCTACTTCATTCCTTGTCGACCAACTCAATTCTTGACTTGGTCTCTAGGCTTAGGTTTATAAAATATATTCAATATTTTATTCCTTTTTCTTTTGTTCTCTTTATTCTATAATATTGGCATTAAAAGCAGTATTATTTGCACAATAAATGTAATAAATGATGGATGCTATTTTGTACAAATTAATACTATTTACATGCATTAGATAGGGTTTTTAAGGCCAAAATGGTAGAATAAAGGTGATGAAATGGAGATTCATCACCCCCTATACTTACTTACCTTTGCTAGTCCCTAGCAAACACTTATGTAATAAGTACAAAAAGAATAAAGAAGAAAAGAAAAAGAAAGAATAAATAGAATTGCTTTCAGTTGTTAAACTTGTCTTTACAAAATCAAAATTTGGAGCTCAGGTTAGACCTTGATGTGAGAATGTGTGTGGAACCTGGTCGGGGATCAAATCTAAAATACAGCAGCCTTCGAGAGTCGCATAGCTTGGTTCAAACCACCTTAATAGCCATGTCAGAACTAATTTACATCATACGCAAATCCCTATGACCATGAAGCTGACTTGTACAGGTATAAGTGAGAGCCAAAGGAACTGACTTCTCCAGAATGACAAAGGAACTGACTTCTCCAGAATGACAACTTAATTATTCCCCAATTCAGCACTTTGTCCTCGAGGAGCGGGGTATTCCCTTCTAAGTTCAAGTGGCGTCCAACTCAAGAGGAGGGAGTGAAGAAAAGAATGGACAGTAGCCAGTGTAGCTACCTATCCTGGGATGCATGACCAGTGTAGTCAAGTCATCCAGCTGCAGGGTCACATGGTATAACTTTGTTGCTACAACTTGCTTATTTTCTATACAACATACTCCGACATGCATTTTATTTTATATGCAGGCATGCCCACTTTTTTGAAGTTTTTTCTTTTTCTTTTTTTTAAAATACTATTAACAGTAGAATTTACATAAGGACTTTTTTCTCTTGAGCCAGAAGATTATCTCCCTCTTTTGAAGCTTTATTGTAACCCACATTCTCCGGTCATTCGACTTCATTGTAACTGGATCCGGTTAGGGTGCACTTCCCTTTCTAGACGAGGACAAATGTTTCCACTCGTGTGCATCTCAGGTCGGTAAATCCAACGCCCTCACTACAACTGAGTTGAGCCAAGTAAAAGATGCAAGTGTCCAAGTTAGGTCACAACCGATAAGAGTCATGCGTGTATCTCAAAAAAATCTAGTTAGTCAGTTGAGGTGATTTGAACCCAGCCTTGAGTCTCAAAGAATTAAGTCCAAATGGACCTGAAGTACCTTAAACCTAGTTCCCATAAGGTTTCAGTGCAGTTACGTGCAGTAATGTCCAACCTAGCTCAATCTTCGGCTTTATTTGGACTTGTTTAATCATCAAGCTCAATATGAATGTTATGCAAATGCTATATACAATGTAGAAAGAATGATGTAATTTTCAAATAGTTTTTGCAAATAAAAAGAATTTTGGCAAATAAAAGGAGTTTTTATAAAAAGAATTTTGGTAAAGAAAAAGGATTTTGGCACCCAAAGTATAAAATATATACAACTATTTACATGGACGTGCTTCTTTTTCTTTACAATAGTTAAGATTTAAAGAATTTACAAATTTTAAAAGTTATTTTATAGGTATATATAAAATTAGTAAAGAATTTTATTGTTTTAAATGTATATATATTTATTTAATGATGCATTTATTCCTCAAATTTATTTGCAAACAAGTTTAAAAAATATAGTAAAAATAATTTTTGCAAATATTTACAAGCATTTTAAAGTCATTTTGCAAAGATTTTTCAATATATAAATATTTTTTAAAATATTTTTACAGACATTTTCAAAATCATTTGCAAATAGGTTTCAAAACTTTATTGCGCACAAAGAAAAATATTTTTTTCAATCAAAATATCTTTACAAAGGTTGAAAACATTTCACAAAAAGTTTTCGAAACGGATCACACCATTTTTTAAATCATTTTGCAAAAATATTTTTAACCTGACTTATTAATCAGTATATACAAACAGAATTTTTTTGAGGAATAAAAATGCCATACATGCGTGAATATAAAATGTTTTTGGTATTTTGAGTTTTGCAAATCTTTTTGGTATTTTTAAAAGCTGAAGGTTTAGGTTAAGAAATCATATAGATATCTTTATATGGGGTTGTATCTCATATTTACAAAAGTTTAGGTTCTTAATGGATAAATATATAAAGAATTTTTGCGTATGGTGTGTATACTCCTCAAACTTATTTGGAAATCATTTTTCAACAAATTTGAAAATTATAGTCCGACATAATTTTCACAAACAGTTTTACAAACATTTACACATATTTGAAAATTGTTTTGCAAAGGTTTTTCAAACACTCTATATAGATTTTTTCAAGTATTTTTGCAACCCTTTTACAACCATTTGCAAATTGTTTTTCAAACATTTTTATTTTACGCAAAGAAAATACATTTTTGCAAGAAAAAAGATTTTTACAGAGGTTGAATACTTTTTATAAAATATTTTCTAAACAGTTTTCAAAAGGTTTCAAAAGGGTTTTCAAACTATTTTGTCAAACATTTTACAGAAGTATTTTTGCCTGATTTATTAATCGGTATGTATAAAAAGAGTTTGAGTAATAAATGTCTTTTTATTAGTAGATTGTGATGAATTTTAACATTATGTTTAGCCATTTGTATCATTTAGAAGACAAAAGCATGAGTTGTGGCTTGAAGTATATACATAGTATATACGACCCCCTATACTTAGTTCGGGCTATGTCCTCATACATCAAAGAGAAAAAGAGAAGACATAACTCGGACTGAGTATAAAAAAGTCTAAAGAATGAAGGAATGAGGAGATGAATAAATGAACGGGAAGTTGACCGCCCCCCTATACTTAGGATCAAATAATCCCAAGTATAGCAGACTGTACACAAGGTAGGGATGGTCAAGGATGAGAATGAACAGATCGTTCTCGGATTGTCTCCCCCTTATTCTTAAGGTGAGAGTTCCCCAGGGATAGGCAAGAAGAGGAGACAGTAGAGATGATCAAATAATGAAGGTAATTGGGGTGTACACCCCCTTATACTTAGGACAAAGTACGTCCTAAGTATAGAAGACTGGCAACAAGGGGCGATACACATGATTTTTTTTAAATAAGATGAAGGCGGGAACCATGGAAGGACGTATCAATATCGATATCATTTTGATATCGTATCGATACGATATTTCGACGATTTATCGCCAAAATATCATCCATATCGACGAGCCTTTGTGAAGAAAATGCCTGGAAATCCGGATATATCATCATATCGGTACCCATATCGATCCCATGTCGATATCGATATATCGACGATATATCGCAGATATTTCCTTCCATGGCGGAAACTGAAAAGAAGAAAAGAAGATAAGAGATTAGAGGAAAAGTTTTTGAGGTGCGTTATCTGAATCTTTTGATGTTCCCAGTGCTATGGATGTATCTTCAGAGCGCAGTACTTGGATTGTATCGACAACGGTCAAGAAAGTATCATGCTCAAGGTAGGGCTTCAGCAGTTGATCGTTGACGACGAATGGTTGTGCGTCAGGGAACAATTCTAAAATTGCAATACTTCCATTGTCATGCACTTCTCGTACTTGAAAACGGCCCTATCCATTTGCTTTTCAATTTGCCCGGGAAGATCTTCAACTTTGCAGCAAATAGACACACTTTCTATCCAACTTCGAAGGTCTTTCGTCTGATGTGCTAGTCATGCCCGCATTTCACCTTCTCTTTGTACATAAATGTATTATCATATGCATAGTCTCCAAATTCCATTAGCCTGTTCAGATCATCTTTCCTTTTCTGACCACTTCTCTGCGAGTCCAAATTGCACATATTGATTGTCCACAAGGATTTGTGAATTAATTCCACGGACAGATGACATGGTTTTCCATACACAAGCCGGTAGGGCGACATGCCTAAAGGAGACTTGTAAGTGGTTCGGTATGCCCACAAGATCAAAGTCCAAGAGTTGGACTAATACTTTCTATCTGGCTTCACAAGCTTCTGCAGGATTGTCTTAATTTCTCTATTCGACAGTTCAACCATGCCATTGGTTTACATATGGTAAGGAAATGTGACTCGATGCTTGATGTTGTGTTCCTTCATTAATTTCTTGACCTTTTTGTTAGTGAAGTGGCTAGCCCCATCTGATATACAAATCTTCGAAATCCCGAACCACGAAATGATATTTTCTTTCAAAATCGACATAATGTGCGACTGTCAGCGGCTCAAGCGCGGATAGGTTTAACCCAACGACTCACATACTCAACGACAAGAAGGATGTGCTCATATCCCTGACTCTTGGGAAAAGGTCTCATGAAGTCGATTTGCCAAGTATCGAATACATCTGTTATCTGAATGATCTTTAGAGCATTGAATCTTTTGCTGTGAGGGTGCCTTTCAATCTTTGATAGTCAGTCCATCGTTCCACGAAAGATGCTGCATCCTTAAGTAGTGTGGGCCACCAGAAGCCACCTGAAGTGCTTTTGCTGCCGTTCTGTCTCCGTAGTGGTGTCCATCTGATTTGAGCGAGTGATAATATTCAGGACATTGTGATGCTCCTCCTGAGGGATATAGTTGCGCCAAATGCAATATGCTCCTTCTCTGAATAAGAGAGGATATTCCTATTGATAGAAATAGATTATCGACAAGAATTTATCCTTCTGAATCTTCATCCAATCTGGCAGCACTACCTCCGAAACGAGGTAGTTGACAACATCAACATACCAAGGGAGTGAATCCATGGACAAAATCGACTCGTCAGGAAAGGTTTCTGTGATGTGTGCACTACTCAATGGAGGCTCTTGTTGCTCAATTCTGGAGAGATGATCTGCTACCACATTCTGAACTACATTCTTGTTCTTGATTTCCAAATCGAATTCCTGGAGGAGAAGGATCCATCTAATCAGTCTGGGTTTGGCATACTTCTTCTGCTGTAAATATCAGATAACAGAGAGGTCAGTGAAGATAGTAACTTTCGATCCAAGCAAATAGGATCTGAACTTCTGTAGGGCGAATACCACAGCCAACAACTCTTTCTCTGTCACCGTATAATTTCTCTGAGCTTCATCTAATGTTTTACTAGCATAATGAATGACATAGGGCACCTTGTCTTTCCTCTGTCCTAACACAATCCCAATTGCAAAGTCTGATGCATCCGTCATGATCTCAAAGGGAAGAGATCAATCCGGTGGCTGTAGGACTGTAGCTTGAGTGATAAGCTCCTTCAACTGATTAAAAGAAAGGACAACCTCCTCATCAACATTGAACTCAGTCTTCTTGCATTAAAGTTCTGTAAGAGGTCGGGCAATGCGGTTAAAATCACAGATGAACCTTCTGTAGATACCTACATGTTCCAAAAATGACCTCACATAGAGTTCAAGACACTATGATGCTCCTCCTGAGGGATATACCTGCGCCAAATGCAATATGCTCCTTCCCTGAATAAGAGAGGATATTCCTATTGATAGAAATGGATTATCGACAAGAATTTATCCTTCTGAATCTTCGTCCAATCTGGCAGTACTACCTCCAAAACTAGGTAGTTGACAACATCAACATACCAAGGGAGTGAATCCATGGACAAAATCGACTCGTTAGGAAAGGTCTCTGTGATGTGTGCACTACTCAGCGGAGGCTCTTGTTGCTCAATTCTGGAGAGATGATATGCTACCACATTCTGAACTACATGCTTGTTCTTGATTTCCAAATCGAATTCTTGGAGGAGAAGGATCCATCTAATCAATATGGGTTTGGCATCCTTCTTCTGTTGTAAATATCAAATAGCAGAGAGGTCAGTGAAGATAGTAACTTTCGATCCAAGCAAATAGGATCTGAACTTCTGTAGGGCGAATACCACAACCAACAACTCTTTCTTTGTCACCATATAATTTCTCTGAGCTTCATCTAATGTTTTGCTAGCATAATGAATGACATAGGGCACCTTGTCTTTCCTCTGTCCTAACACAATCCCAACTGCAAAGTCTGACGCATCCGTCATGATCTCAAAGGGAAGAGATCAATCCGGTGGCTGTAAGACTGGAGCTTGAGTGATAAGCTCCTTCAACTGATTAAAAGAAAGGAGAACCTACTCATCAACATTGAACCCAGTCTTCTTGCATAGAAGTTCTGTAAGAGGTCGGCAATACGGTTGAAATCATGGATGAACCTTCTGTAGATACCTACATGTTCCATAAATGACCTCACATTCTTTATTGTCTGAGGTGGCTCAAGATTGGCAATCACATCCACCTTTGTCGGGTCGACTTCCATGCCACGTTTTGAAACGACATGACCCAACACAATCCCTTATATAACCATGAAGTGGCTCTTTTCCCATGACAATACTAGATTGACTTCACGACATTTCTGAAGTATTATGTTCAGGTGTTCAAGATAAGAATCGAAACTGTCACCATAGACGGAGAAGTCGTCCATAAACACCTCGAGAAAACTGGCTACCATCTCAACGATGACTGCAAGCATGCATATCTGGAATGTCGCTGGTATATTGCACAATCCAAAAGGCATTCTCTTGAAAGCATAGGTGCCAAATGAGCAAGTGAAGGTAATCTTCTCTTGATCCTCAAGGGTGATTGCCACTTGGTTGTACCTGAAGTACCCATCCAAAAAGTAGAAGAACTTCTTACCGGCTAGTCTTTCCAAAACCTGATCAATGAATGGTAAGGGGAAGTGGTCCTTCTTTGTTGCTGCATTAAAACGGTGGTAGTCAACACATACGTGCCAGGATGTCGGTATCCGAGTAGATATCTCCTCTCCTCTGTCATTTGTAATCATAGTAATCCCTGATTTCTTTGGAACTACTGTAAGGGGCTCGCCCATTTTGAATCGAAGATGGGATAAATGAAGCCTACGTCACACCATTTCGTGATTTCTTTCATGACAACGTCCATGAGATTTGGATTCAATCTTCTTTGGAATTCGCGGGACGGCTTGACATCTTCTTCTAAGTAAATGTGGTGTGAACACAATGCAAGATTTATCCCGCGGAGATCCGATACATGCCAACCAAGGATCTTGCGGTTTTTCTCTAGAACCTCGAGAAGTCGAGACTCTTGCTCTGGGGTTAGCCTGCTGCTGATGATGACCGGATACATATTTTCTGCACCTGCAAGGAAAGCATACTTCAGGCCTGCTGGAAGTGGCTTGAGTTTCGGTTCTGATCTGTCCAGCTTATCAGTCACTTCGGAAACTGCACTGGTGGGTAAATGTGCGGCCTGGACTTTTACAGAGTGGCTAACCTCAGTGCTCTGTTGAGATTCTGAAAATGTGCCGAATGGTTTTGCACTAGGCTCATCATGTTCGGAGTGAGTGAGTCATTGGAATCAAAAAGATGCATCAACATATTGGAATCTATCTCCCAATTATCATCGGAGCTCGTATCGACTGTACTTTCCAGGTCCTCTTCCAGGAAGAGGATTTCCTTTGTCCATGGGTCGTTCAATGAAAGCGGTATATCTCTGATCTCCGCAATGAAGTCACAATCTGCTTCAGATGATGCTGCATTTCCCTCGGCTCATTGATCATGTCTATGATGATTCTTTTGTTTCCCGAGCTGAACGTAATCTTGTTAGACCCATCGTCAACCACAGTTTCTGAGGTACGCAGGAATGACCAGCCAAGGATGATAGGAGTTTAGAGTAAGGGTGCGGGAGAGTCCATATCAAGGACTACAAAATTAATTGGGAACTACATTTCTCAAATTATTACCGCAACGTCTTCTAAAAGACCTCTACATCGCTTGATAGATCGGTCAGCGAACTGAAGGATCATACTTGCAATAATAACGAGGGCAGAAGGTTGATGGAAGAACCGCTGTCAAGCAGAGTACGCTCGAAGACTTGATCAAAAATCTCGCAACTGATAAGAGGTGCTCCTTTGTCTTGCTTCTTTTGTAGGAGGTTGTTGAACGCTGCTACAGTGGTCATGGTGAGAACGTGCTTCTCAACCTGCTGGCGTCGGTTCTTTCATGCTGGGCGACGCTTGCTTGTACATATCTCTTTCAAACCTTTCTTCACCGCTGGCATGTACTCCATGGACTTCATCAAAAGAATCTCAATAGTCACGTTATTAATAATATCCACAACTCCAAGATCAGATAATGCACTTTTTCTTTTTGCAGTTTTTTTGGAATTTTTTTATTTCATTAGGAAAAGGAATATGCACATTACTGGAATTCAAAACAAAGTTCTTATTTACAATAAACTCATCGTCCACGATATGTTGTACATCCAGATCACAAAAGGAGTACAATATAGAAGCTGAAATGCTGGTGCTAGTGGATGGGTAAAAAGTGGGGCCTCCGCTCCGTCTACTAGGATAGGATCGGCTGCTGCAGGCGGCTCCTCCAAGGTTGGCGCGGATTCAGTTCGGCGACGGTCTTTTTTTTTGTTCTTTTTGCTTTTATAGATTTTTTTATTCTTTTTGATGATGGTGGCGAGTGGTGGCTGGAATGGCTCCTTTTTCTTCTTCCTCACCCGTCCTTGTAGCTGGTATGGTTGATATAGAAGATGTCGATTCTCCTGAAGCTTTATTCTTCCCCTTGTTGATGGTAGGTGGAGGCAAGGCCCTACTGCTCTTGAGAGCAAGAATATTATATAAAATAATAGCACAATTATATGATTCTACAGGCATAAACGAGACATCACATTCTACCTTCTCCTTTTTCTTGAAGCTGTTGGGATTAACTTTGACCTCCATCGGATTGATGGTTTTTGTGGCGGTCAGGTCATCCAACTTTCTTGTCATATCTGCTAGCCCTTCGATAAGCTGGGCTAAGCAATTCCTGGTTGGGTTCACATGATTTACCTCAGAAGATTTAGCGTGAAGACCACATTGTTACTGCGTGTTTGAGAGTTGAGGCGACGATTGTTGGTGGTGATGGAGGAAGCTAAAGGAGGATACTGCTGATACTGTGGTGATGGAGCAGCCGCATACTGGTGATATGGTTGCGACTGTCGGTACTGTAGCTGCCGATATTGCTGGTGATGCCTCCATTGATTGACAAACTAGGGAGGCTGGTGATACTACGGCGGAGGTTGGGATGACTGACCAAATTGACCACCCTGTAGTTGGTGGTACTGCCTATTGGCTTGTTACTGTCCCTAAGGGTGTCCGGTAGGACGGGTCGGTTGTGCATCATTGCTCCAAACCCCATTGACTTCCTGGATCAGGGGTGGTGGTGTAAGGCTGGATCTGACGATGGAAGGAAGTCTAGATGGTAGACAACCATCTGCTGCTGCAGCCGGCCTTGGTTGGGCGCTTGAACGTTGTATACGTGCTGGACTGCCTGTGGCTGCTGTCTCGGCTGAGGTTGATGTGGAGGCGATGGACCGTCCTTTTCAGGTGGAGCATCTGGAGATGATGTTGCCGACTGGACAGAACTGATGGTGCCCACCAGCAAATTCAACTCCTTGGTGATCTGGTCCAACTTATCGAGTTTTTGTGTCCTAATCTGGATCACAGTGAGTTTCTTAAGGTCCTGTGATCGCTTTTCAATGATATCAATTTTCGAGAGATGGTCCCCGATATTGCTAAGGTTGGAGCTTTCATCTCTTTCCGCGTCATGAGACACTGCCATATGTACTTGCTTCTGGAGGATCTGGGGCTGCTTCTAGTATGCCTTGGATGAAGAGAGTGTGGCATCTCCTTCGACCATTTCCTCAAAAATCTGCCAGACAACAACTTCATCCTTATTAAAGTGTGAGCCCTCACAAGCTGCGTCAAGCCTTTGACTCTCTACGTTCATGCCCTCGAAAAAGTGTTGTACCAAGCTGGTCCTTAGAATCTCATGATGAGGGCATTTTTCCTGCAAATTTGTGAATCTCTCCCAAGCTTCATGAATGGATTTGTGGGCTCCCTAAGAGAAATTGCTAATTATGGCTCGCATATGGTTGAGTCGACTGTGAGGATAAAACTTGTGCATGAAGGCGGACTTCAATTCCTCCCAAGTCGTCACAACCTTTCCCAAATGGTTAACCCAGTAGAGGGCTTTGTCCTGTAGACTGAAGGAGAACGCCATCATCTTTACAACGTCCAAGGGGACATTGGGATATTAGGTAGTACGGCAGATGTGTAAAAACTGCTACAGATGAATATAAGGCTTGTCATTGGTATTCTTGTGGAAAGAGGGGAGAAGAGTAAGGAACTGAGGCTTCAGCTCGAAGTGAGAATGCACCGGTGGCATGAGGATCCACTCGATCATCTAGTTGTCTCCAAGATTGTATGTTTCTTTCAATGTCGGTTTGGGCATTCTTTGTTCATGCTCTTCCTCATCTAGATTGTCATTATGGGGTCTGCCACCTCCTCCTCCTTATTTGTTCATAACATCATTCAACATGTCCTAAAAGGCAATCTGTGTTAGGGCTTGCTCTGTCAGCTACTGTTGGATAGCTTGGATAGATGCCAACAACTGTGCATTTACCTGATTTTGATCAGGCATCTCTCCTTGCTCAGGTTAGGGAGGCTGTTGACCCTTTCTTCTTCCTTGAGGTTCTATTTCTGGGTTTGAATCTGAGGAGATGAATTCTGGATTGGGATCCAGGGCTTGGTTTGGCTTTTATCTGCAAGATGAGAGAATCCCAATCAGACCACTTGAAATCGATTCCCAACTGCCAGGATGAATTCTGGAATTATCAATCGCATAGTATTGTGAATGAAAAAGGATATGAACTGTGATCAACTTTCATTTACAATGGCGAAGGTGGGACAAGAGTGGTCCCGGTTCATTGGGTGGTCAAAAAGAAGGGTAGAAGACGAGGAGTCTGGAGATCGACCCGCAAGGTCCGGATATGGTTCTGGGGAATCGCCTCGAATTATTGATGAGGTCGAGTCCAAGGAATCGACGTAGGTGTCGACGGGGTCCTGACTAAACCATCCATGGATCGACTTTGTGAAGCAAGAGGGAGATTGATGTAGAAAGAAAGATACGGTGGTCAACGAGGAATAAAATGAAGTGTAAAATAGTATAAATGATCAAACTGAGTGGGGGTCAAGGGGAGAGACACATGATAAAATTTGTGCAAGTGCACGGGACTTGATCTTTGAACCTTAATTTAGATCCATACAAATACAATACAAAATTGGGTTCACCAACTCACATCATGTAAAGTTGTAAAGGTTCGGCTACTTATTATCTTTTCAGTTTTAGAGTTGTTATTTCATGCATATCCTATAACAAGTCCTTATCACGCTAACCCTATAGGAGAGAGTACTGCCAGAAGAGTATCTCGTATTTGTCCTCCTTTGTAACATGTAGTCTGCACTTTTTGAGGCCCTTATAACCCTTCTTGGATCCCTACTCATCCAAAGAAATAGAGAGAGGAAGACATATGCGAAACCAATACTTCAGTTCTCGTTCGGAACGGAATCACCCGCGAGCGTGCAAGAACCTACTCGGACGCAAACCGATGAGACATACACCCCTGTGAATGCGTGGACTAAACTCAGTACTTCAGACCATGTCGGTGTTCCACAGAAGGTGGGAACTACCAACGCTGACAAGGCCCTACTCGGTCACATACGATAGAAGCATCAATACTTCGGAAATCTAGGCGATACACAAGGCAGTTACAGATTGGGATTTAGGCTTTAATCCTTAGCGGGTCGTGCCTCGCTCATGGGAGGGCTTTTGTTCCCTTCCTAAGGTACCTGAAAACAATGAGGGCTTTATAAACACAGAACAATGATAGTCCATTATGAATTTTAATTCATGTCAAAGTTTATTTAGTAGTCCCCTTATTTTAGTTTTTGGGTTTTTACTTTTTTTGGATCTATTTTATACAAGCGCTTAACGTTTTTGTAGATTTTCATTTAAGTCCTAAGTACTTAAAATCAGACGGAGATAGTTGGGTTTTCTTCCCCTCCTAAGGTAATTGAAAACAATGAGGGCTTTATGAACCCAGAACATTGATAGTCCATTACGAATTTTAATTCAGGTCAGAGTTTATTTAGCAGTCCCTTTGTTTTAATTTTTGGGTTTTTCTTTTTTTGAATATGTTTCATACAAGCGCCTAACGTTTTTGTAGATTATCATTTAAATCCTAAGTGCATAAAATCAGAGGGAGATGGTGAAAAGGCCGTGCAAGTCGAGTCAATGATGGAGATCTCACCATTGAATCTAATGATGCATGCTGAGTTAGAGAACTTACAGTACTTCTCAGCTCTCTCCATGCGGTAAAAATAGAATTTTTAAACCTATCTAAATGGTTGTGATTAATCGACGAAATCGTCCTAAACAGTAGTTGCTATTAATCGTGAAGAATCATATGTTAGTTATTTAAAGACCAACCCTAGAGTTCGATCTTGGATACATCTCGGTGCCCGCCACAACGAGT
Organism: Ottelia alismoides; assembly: GCA_037367405.1. NCBI lineage: Eukaryota > Viridiplantae > Streptophyta > Magnoliopsida > Alismatales > Hydrocharitaceae > Ottelia > Ottelia alismoides. The sequence goes on along the minus strand of JAZKJV010002494.1, from coordinate 116,615 downwards.
CCTACTAGCGTTGTATGATGTCTCACGACATGTGGGTTTGAATTTAAACAACTAACATTTATTAATTTGACCAAATCCATATGTAGGAGATTATAGGAACAAGCATTCTTATTAAGGTGTGAACCTAGTTACCGAGTCAAGCAACCTAAATCTAGGGGCTCTATGCACACAATATAAAGTAAAATAAGGTGGAAAGCTCAAAACAGTGAGGAACAAAATAAAAGAAGGTGAGAAATGTGAAAAACTGCGACGAGGCCCCCAGTTGAACAGACACCCGGGCACTGGACCTCGTTGTGAAGAGTAGAGTCCAAGTTATGTTACATGCCAAAACTATCTCTCTCTCACCATAAATTACAAAATTAATTTTTTAAAGCTAATTTCTTCTCCTTCTTTGGTCTCTCTCCAGCTGGGCATAGAGAGAGAAGACCAACATCCTCCAAGATTGGTTGCATCGGTTTCGTAGAAAACCGTCCTCGCGTGGCGGGGTCTCGCAACAAAGTCACAAAGAGATGTTATTAGCACAGGTAATTAAATAATCACATCAATTAATATTTACAACAATAATAAAGAATTTATTGAAAATAAATTAATGGAAAATTACTACAATTAATCAATAAATCAGATAAATGACTATACACAGAATGAAATACATTTAGGCAACGCTCATTTCTCCCCGGTAACGGCACCATCTGATAGACCTAAAAATTATCATCGGTCATGTGTTCCAAACAAGGCGGGAACACCGTCGTCGATGTGACCGATGAAGACATTGGATCTATTCAACAATTAACCCATAATATAAATAAAGGCATTGAAGAGCACAAGTGAGGTTAAAATTTATTATCTCTATCATAAAGTGCATAATGAATAAGCATGTAGAGGTCGAACCATAGAGAGCAAAACAGGTAGCCTAAGGTTATTTATGTACAAGCAAGTCATTCATTTATATAAATCCTTTTGTGGGTTTTTGCTTTTATATATATTTTTTAGTCCTAGAAAATCTAGCAAGTCCTCTGGATTGGCGCCAAAAGATGACAATGTTCTTACGTTTAGCTGTTATCCCAAAGGGCCAGAAGCTCCTATCACGCTTTCTTAAGCTTCTTCCACGAGGAAGCGAGTTGGCTAGGATAGCCTGCATGACTGTTTTTAGGCTCTTACGCTATCTGTTTGGTGGTCTACAATCGGATCCCAGTGATGCTTTGACAACTATTAAACTTGCTGAGGTTGTTTCTTCATGTGTGGATGGCATGAACTTGAATGCTCTTAGTGCATGCCTTGCTGCTGTAGTTTCCTCCACCTCTTCGCCCTCTTAGATGTTGATCTGGTGATGAGGCATCTATCATTATAAAGTATGTTCTTGAACAAGCAGCTAAACTTTTGACCAAGCCTCAGTCTATAGGAAGCTGCAACATGCATGTACGAGCATCATGGTAGGCCTCTTTTGATGCATTCTTTGGACTTCTTATAAAGTACTGCTCAAGTAAATATGATAACATATTGCAATCGCTTCTTGTGCAGGCTCCTAGAGCTATTGCCTTGGGATCTGAGTCAATTAAAGATATCAAAAGAGAAATGCCTGTCGAAATATTGCAGGCAAGCATACTGCATACAAATGAACATCAACGCAATCTTCTACTTGATTTTGCAGAAAGGACTATGCCAGGTTTTGGTTATAGGTTTATATGGTTCCGAGGCTATATTATATGGGTCTTGCTTTCCCCGCGAGGCCAATATTGACTTCTGAAACATTAGCTAATCAAGCATATCCCATAGTTTTAGAAATTCTATTATATTTTGGCTTTCTCATTGCTTATGCTATCAAATTACCGATTATACCCCTACATACATGGTTACCAGATACCCACAGAGAAGCGCAGTGTGATGGGCTGTGCGGGAAGTCGAGGTGCGTCATTAGAGGGGGGGTCTTGTGAGAGGAGTGAGAAAATCGAGAAGAGCCTTTTTATTTGATAGTTGATTCCTTCTTGGATTCCCGCTTGACTATTAGTATTGTAATGCGTGGTGTGCTGCCACTGTAGAACTGGAAAAAGGAAAAGGTAGTCAAGCAGTGTCATACTCGCCATTCATTTCTACTAGGTCTCTTGATAGTGGCAGCATATCAGCTGTGTGGATGATCATCCTCTCGGACCAGTGGTAAGACATTGCCTCACCAACTAGCTAATCAGACGCGCAGACCTCCTGTGTATCCCTCCCCATTGGCTCCCATATTTCTGGGCCAAAAACATCTCTAATCGAACTGAAGAGATTTCTGTGAGGTTTCAAAACTATAGAAATAATTGGTACGGGTAATTAAGAGAATATATAAATTGAAGCAAGCTATTACGTTGGCAAATCGAGAAGAAAGACCATCATAGTTGCTGCTCCCACTACTCTATGATTACTTCCTCAACTATATATGACGTTGTTGCTTCGACAACTTTCTCTCATCCTCCGCAACTTGACCGCCCATCCACCACCTTCGTCCGGATCTGATCGGTATACTCGGCATTTCATCCGGTGACATCACGATCGCCAAAGAAGCCCCAAGAAGCATTAAACATTTTCGATGAGACCCATGGAGCAATTCTTAGATAGCAAGCACTAGCTCCCGATGCGACTTCATAAAAAGCAATCAAAGAGAAGATCGAAGAAAATGAAACACACGTAGTGGTTATGAGGGTGGTTCCTTCAGATCCTAGAAAATGTCTGAAAAAACCTGCTATGAAACTACCGAGCAGAGGCAAGAATGCAATAAGTAGATACATGATGATCGAGTGTATTTTTTTCAAGCAAAAAATCTGACAATCTTCTTTAGTTATTAAGAAAGGGAAGCATATATAAGGAAGTTGGGGTGCAGACCTGGTGCTGGCAGATGAAGATGCCATATACTGTGAATGATTGGGAATACATATTCTTCTGTTGAAAATCTGTCGGAATGCGTGATTGTTGTTGTTCTGTGAATTTAGCTTAACGCAAGTTGAAATTCGGATGATCACCACTCAGCGTACGATTGATGGTGCTTAATGATGCTACTCTATGATGCTATACTGGAATAAAATTCATCGATTATGGGAAAACATGCTCTTCTCTAGAGCTGGGTTAGAAGAGAATGGCGGGGAAGTTAGGTGTAGAAATTGTAAAGATATGTTTGCCCTCCCGACAGTTAAAATGGTGACATGCTTACCTATTGGATACAGTCTCTAATATGTATACATGCTTTCAAGGTAGAAAAAGGGAATACTTGATGCCAAGGAAAGAAAAGGTGAAGCCCCCGTAAAGGTATGTGTTGCGAATCGCGGAAGCAAATACGCACAAACACGATCAAACAAGCAAGATGCAAACACAAGGATTTACAAGGTTCACCCGTTAATGGGCTACGTCCTTGGGCAGCGGTGATCAGTTTCACTATATGGAGAAAAAGGTATTACAGAGGGTATTGAGAAGGTACATATATTGGATGACAAGCAGGATCAGAAAAAATGAGGATGCAGTATCTGGTGGTCCTAGGGCTCTTTTTATACTGCAACAGAAGAATACCATATGTATTCAGCAATCCATCTCAACAGCTCTCAGCCAATCGGAAGGCAAGATACGGATCAATCATGTTAGCAAACCTGACCCAACAGCTCTTAACCAATCAGACAATAGGATACAGATCAGACATGTCAGCAATCCTGGCCCAATAGCTCTCAGCCAATCAGAAGCCAGGACACAGATTAACCACATCAGCAACCCAATAAGTGGTTAGGATTCAAGTCATATCAACAATCTCCACCTTGAATTGAATCCTCATATAGCAGAATGAACCACTACTTTTACTCCACCATGAGTTGAATTCTCCACTAGCAGAATTAACCACTGCTAGACTCCACCGGGGCTGAATTGTCAATAGCAGAATTAACCACTACTATAATCCACCATGAGTTGAATTCTCCACTAGCAGAATTAGTCATTGCTAGCTTCCACCTGGGTTGAATTCTCATATAGCAGAATTAATCACTACTATAATTCACCACTTGAAATTTAGATAACAGGAATAAAGGAATTATAAACAATATTCACCTTGAAATTTCTCCTTGAAAAAGTTTTATCGAGCTTCACCTTGCTGCCGCCAACCCCTCCTTGGGGCTACTGCCAATTGTTGACATCGAGCAAGTCGAAACAACGCTTGAACTTACTCCCAATAACTATAGACCCTTGCGAGACATATAAGGTCTTATGCTTGTTGCCTTTGATGACAACAATCCCAGCTTTGGCAACTTGCATGACTCCACCTTCAGCGTTGTATCTATATCCTTTAGAATCCAAGACTCCAAGGGATATCAGGTTCTTCCTCAGATCAGGAACATGTTGTACTTCTGTCACAGTCCTCATGACTCCATCATGCATCTTGATCTTCAAAGAGCTGATCCCTACAATCTTGCACGTTGTATTACTCCCTGTGATGACGTTTCCACTATCCATCTTCTCATAGGTGCAGAACCAATCTTCATTGGGAGTCATATGGTAGGAACAACTTGAATCAAGAATCCATGTGTTGTATGTCGTCTTCTCATCTGTGACGGTAAGAACGAAATCATCTTCAGAATCTCTGCCATCTTGAGCAACTGCAGCAATTGTGGCCTTCTTTAGGCAGTCTTTCTTCCTATGTCTAGGTTTCTTACAGTAATTGCATATGTCCCTAGCATTGTAATTCTTCAACTTGGACTTCTGCTTTCCATTCTTTACGTAGTCAAAACCAGCATGACTCTTCTCATGAGTCATAACCAAACCTGCGGCGTTAGAGTCTTGCATCCCAATAGCACATGTCGAAGTTCGCGAGTATGTTGACTCGCACGAACTTCTTCTAAAGTTATGGATTCTCTTTCCATAATGAATGATTGAACAAAATTTTCAAATGATAATGGAAGAGAAACCAATAGAATCAAGGCAGCATCTCATCTTCAATCTTAACATCTACATTTCTTAAATCCATCAATATTGTATTTAACTGATCTAGATGTTCTTTAAGAGATGTACCTTCATGCATGCGGAGAGAGAATAGACGTTGCTTCAAGATCAACTTATTGGTCAGAGACTTTGTCATGTATAGACTTTCGAGTCTCAACCACAGATCGGTCGCGGATCCCTCATCGGTAACCTCCACGATAATCTCGTCCGCCAAACATAGCATGATCGTTGAGTGCGCCTTCTTTTCCTACACTATCAACTCAGACGACTCGAGTGCCTTCGCCCGCTCCTGATCTAATGGTGCCCATATGCCCTACTACTTCAGAAGGGCGTGTATCTTGATCTGCCATAGATCGAATCCGTTCTTCTCCGTGAACTTCTCGATCTTCAATGATGCGATGCCATCTTGTTGGATGATCATGACGGAACCTGAAGCTCTGATACCAGGTTGTTGCGAATTGCGGAATCAAATACGCACAAACACGATCAAACAAGCAAGACGCAAACACAATGATTTACAAGGTTCACCCGTAAATGGGCTGCATCCTTGGACGGCGGTGATTGGTTTCACTATTTGCAGAAAAAGGTATTACAGAGGGTAGTGAGAAGGTATCGATATGGGATGAGAAATAAGATCAGAATTAACGAGGATGCACTATGTGGTGTCCCGAGGGTCTTTTTTTATACTGCAAAAGAAGAATACCATATGTATTCAACAATCCATCCCAACAACTCTTAGCCAATCAGAAGGCAGGATACAGATCATACATGTCAGCAATCCTGACCCAACAGCTCTCAGCCAATCAGAATCCAGGACACAGATCAACCACATTAGCAACCCAACAAGTGGTTAGGATTCAAGTCATATCAACAATATGATTAAGGACCCAATTGTTTGTTTAAGGAGCCAGCGGAGCGGATACCTTTGATTGTGGACTAATTGACATGTGAATGCGATTATTTTATCTTGCTTACTTTATTATCTTGTATTTTTTACATCAACATTACGACTTTGTTTACCATGTTCCCCATGTTACTACTCAATATGGAGGATGTATTTCTTCTGCAAATGTGACAATGTTTTGCAGGTTTATATGGTTTGAATCTGGGTGGTTGTCCTCAGATTTCAACTGGTGTCCCTTATATATCCAATATCTTTTAGGGTAAATTACAATTTAGGTCCCCATCTATGGGTCCGATCTCAAAATGGGTCCCGATCTTTAAATTGTAACGATTCGGGTCCAAGGACCATTTAGGAAATGGAAAATTTTGGGTTCATAACGAATATGCCCTTGTTGGGAAGGGAATGAGGGTTGGGTTCCAACTTTTAAACAAGGACATACTCGTCATTAGCCCCAAAAAGTTCCATACATTAATGGTCCTGGGACCCGAATCGTTACAATCTAAAGATCGGGACCCATTTTGGGATCGAACCCATAGATGGGGACCCAAATTGTAATTTATCCTATCTTTTATGTAAGATATTCAACCTTTGCGCATTGCTTCCTTTTTTCACTAGGGTTCCACACCTTTCCATTCCTCTCTGTCTCATGTGCAACCAATGTTATGCATGATTTAGAATAGTACAAATGAACTATCTTTACTTCAACGGGTAGCACAATGTAGTTGGAGGATGGGGTTTTCCTACTCGGTTTTTTGTGTAGTTATTCGAAAGTGTTATCCTAAGCTAGTTATTTGTGTAATTCTTTGTTTTAACCTACTTGGTTTTTTGTGTAATTTTTTATTTTAACCTTCATCCTCTGAGCTGTTGTGAGCAAGGAATTAGTCTTTGTCAAGGACAACCAATGCTTTTCAAGATTTGTTTGTCATCATTCAGCATGGATCCGTTCGTTACATCATCTATATTGCTAGAGTTTTACGCTTGCCATGCTTGGTTTATCCAGGAAAAGAATTGACATAAATATGTGTTCAGATGTTGCGTTTTGGCAATTTTTAGATCTTATTTCTACCAGTAGTGGTGGCATATGCTACGATGATGATCAGATTGCTGCTCCTAGTCTAGTGATTACTTTATTTGTTATGGCATCGGTTGAGAATTGCCATATGAGTGAATTACCATGTTGGGAATTTCCATATGTGTATTACCATATATGTGGAGGGCGTTTCTGGTATTTCCTAGAATGGTCTCCTCCTTTTATATAAACCCTAACCCTAATCCCTATTATATAAGGGGGATTAGGGAGCCTAATGTAATTCAAGCAAAATGATCTCATTTGTCAACATGGTATCAGAGCCATAATGGCCCGACGCCTGTTCCCCCTCCCCCGCCCGATGCCTGTCCCATCGCCTCTTCTCAATCGCCCAGCGCCCCCGACCCCCCATTGCCCCCGATCCCCCATCGCCCCCGTCTTCGATCCCCCAACGCCCTATCACCACCCATTGCCCCTCCTGCTGCAACCACCCCTTCCCCCATCGCCCCATCGTTTGCGAACCCATCTCGCTCATCGATTCTCCACCGCCTTCGAACCCATTCCGCTCATCGATTCCCCATCGCTTGCGAACCCATCCCTCTCATTGATGCCCCATCATCTGTGAACACCACCCTCGATCCCGCTCCTACGCCATCGCTCGCATCGCACGATCCCCCATCGCCCACAAGCACCACCCACAATCCCTCATCGATCCTACCCTATCGCCTGCAAGCCCGCGAGCTCTACTGCTACCTATCACCCCCATCGGCCGATATCGCCCCCCTCCCTGACTGCAGCCCCCCCCACTGCTCCAACCCCGCCCAATCGCCCTCCAACCCTTGTTGCGAACCCCTTTCAGAGAGTTTACATCCATACCTCTTCCAAAAGAATGCGACCATGGCTACCCAATCGCCCAACAACGCCCCTGCACCTCTGACCGCGTCTTCATCTGTGACTGCGTCTTCACCTGTGTCTGCACGCCCTCGTCTCCGCCCCTACATCAACGAATTTTGTGCCTCAGCGCCACCTGGAGATCCAGGTCGCACGCAGTCAACACGCCATCGCCTTCAACACGTCTCCTCCCTCTCCTTCCCGCAGGGCCTTCAGAAATCGATCTTGTTGTATCGATTCTCATGCACTGGTCCTCTGTTCACATCCATGAATTACCTCAGGTCGCTGATTATCTTCTGACATCGAGATGTATTTGATACATATCATTCTGGCGACCACAAAAATAGGAGATCGCTCGCCCTCCCCCCCCCCCCTCGTATAAGTGCCAACAACACAAGTATGGCATCCAGTGATGCTGCATACAAAGTCGATGGAGGGAACTAAACAAAGTTACCCTCATTCGGATAAATTTTGAAATTAGACACTACAAACTATTCAATGTGGTCTCGCGTTTTCCTAATGATTGTGCACGGTTATGACAAGGAACACATCCTATTAGAAGCTGAACCAACCAATAAGGTTGGTAAATATGCCTCATGGGTCAAAGATAATGGCATGGTGAGTTCATGGATAATGGTCAACATTATCAATAGGATAGCACAGGAATTAGTTTACTACGACAGTGCACACGATATGTGGAAGTCATTGCTCACCACGATATGTGGAAGTCATTGCTCACCACGTATAAACAGGATAATGACTCTACCAAAATGTATCAATCTTTTTATGAATTGATGCATATGCGACAGAATGAGTGATCGCTATCAGAATACTTTTCGACTCTCAAATCCCTTGTTGCAAGCTACGATGCTTATTCCCCTATATGTACTTGTCCCACACAACGGAGACATCAGTAGAATATGGCAACTATGATCTTCCTGGGTGGATTGGATCCAACCTTTGCAGCTCCTCGAGATCAGATGATTACTGCATTTGCTCTTCCAACAATGGAGGAAGCATGCAACACGTTGTACAGAATACCTCCTCATTCAAATCCTTCTATAGAGATTATGAGCCAAACAACGGCTCTCGTAGCTTCCGGGTGAGGTTTCAGAGGCCACTTCATGGGTCGAGGTCGCGGTCATCAATCTATAGGGCGAGGCCGATCACTTATACAATGCTCTTTTTGTCACAAATTAGGGCACACTGAAGCGGTATGCTACAACAGGCATGGTCGTCCAGGACCTTCAGCTAGAGCAGCAACAACAGACATTGACGGAGGCTCAATCAATATTCCTCGAAAAGACTTCGAGGTTATCATGAAACTGTTGTCTCAGATGAACCTCAATGAGACCACCGGAGAAATGGTTGTTGTCTCTCAAACAAGTATTGTTCTTGCTTCAGCTAGCCACCATAACCACTCTGACCGGCTTATTGATACGAGGGCCTCCACCCATTTATGTGGAGACTCACGCCTCATCCGGGAACTCCGCCCACCTCAACCAGGAAAACCATTAAAGTAGCAGATGGTAGATCGTCACTGGTAAAAGGGATCGAGGAGTGCACCTCATCCCTACAATTGAGCTAAATAATGTCTTATTAGTTCCTGATTTTCCGCTTAGTCTGCTTTCGGTCAACTAATTATGCAAGGAGCTCAATTGCCAAGCTATATTTAATGTGAACATTTGTATTTTTCAGGACATACTGACTGGGAGGACGATTGGTACGGGCCATGAAGAAGGCGGGGTCTACCACCTTGATTACATGTCTAGCATGTTTGCCTATTTTGGAATTTCTGTAGGCCAGTCATCCACTACCCTTTGGCATCAACAACTGGGTCATCCCTTAGTCCACAAGCTTCGCCGCCTTCTCCCACAGCTATCCCCCTCAATTAATCTCAACTGTGAGGCCTGTCAGATTGGGAAGCATCATCGTATCACCTTTCCTTCCTATGGTAATCAACATTCTACTAAAATCTTTGATCTCATTCATATGGATATTTGGGGCCCGAGTCGGTATCCTAACCCCTTGGGACATCGCTATTATCTTGATCTGATTGATGATTACTCTCGAGTAACATGGACATTTCTCTTGATAAATAAATCAGATGCTTATAGTTTCCTTACTCGATACATCATTGAAATAAACACTCAATTCAGCCGTACAATTAAAACCATTAGAACTAACAATGGTCAAGAATTCCTGTCACATGACCTACAAAACTTCCTCTCCAATCGAGGGATTATACACCAAACAACATTTCCTTACACATCCCAACAAAACGGTGTGGCCGAACGTAAACATCGGCATATCTTCGATACTGCACGCACATTGCTTCTTGACTATCATGTCCCATCCCTTTATTGGGGGTGATGCAGTCCTCACAGCCACATTTCTTATTAACAGAATGCCTCTACAACCCTACATGAACGAATCCCTATTGAAGTTCCCTTTCCTAACAAACCTATCTATCATGTGCAACCAAGAGTTTTCGGTTGTACTACTTTTGTTCATCTAACTACACCAGGCAGAGATAAGCTTGCTGCCCAGCTATCAAATGTGTCTTATTAGGGTATGCTACAAAATAGAAAGGGTATAGATGTCTTGACCCACAGACTCGTAAACACTATGTCAGCGCATATGTTACCTTCTTTGAGTCAATTCCTTACTTCTTTGTATCTACCATCCATGTCACCCCACCAAATATTTCAACTTCTCCATTACCTGTACCAACTCCATAGGGACCTCTGCCTTCTTCTTTGACGCCTGTACCACCTCCTCAGGTATGTTCCCCATCTCAAGACGTGGTATCTAGTGAAAATACAGGTAGTGGTGATCACTCAGAGAATCTTCCAATAGCTCAACGTCGCACAACACGACAATGTCCATCTGTGTATCGCACAAGGCACCTCACCTCTGCTGTCATGACACTTTCAAGGCTTGCTTCTACCTACAAGGACTTTGCACATGTTGTCTCGAACATGGTCATACCTAAAAACCACATTAATGCCCTTACAAATCAGCATTGGTGTCAAGCAATGAAGGAAGAGATGACAACTCTTGAGTCCAGAGGTACATGGACACTTGTGGATCCGCCCGTAGATTGCCGAATAGTCGGCTCAAAATGGGTGTTCATGATAAAATACAATCCAAATGGCTCTATTGCACGCTACAAGGCTCACTTAGTTGCTAAAGGGTTTACACAAACATATGGCGTCGACTTCTTCGACACATTCTCACTTGTTGCTCGCCTATCGACAGTACGGATTCTCCTCGTTGTTGCAGTTGAATTTGATTGGCCATTACATCAACTAAATGTCAAAAATGCCTTATCTTCATGAAGTCGTCTACATGGAACAACCTCCTGGTTTCAAGAAAGAAGGGGAGTGTCAAAAGGTATGTCTCTTGCAAAAGGCGATCTATGGTCTAAAACAAAGTCCTCGAGCCTGGTTTCATAAATTGTCTGAAGCACTACAAGTGATAGGGCTCACGAGATCGTCATCCGACCACTCATTATTCACAAAGAGGAGTTCTAAGGGTACAATAGCAATGCTAGTATATGCTGATGACATCATTCTTACAGGAGATGATTATGAAGAAATTGCCAAAGTAAAAAGCACCTTGCATAACAATTCGTGATTAAGGATATGGGACCGTTGCGATACTTCTTGGGGATTGAGATAACTAGATCGAAGCATGGGTTGGTTATGTGCCAAAGAAAATATGCCATTAATCTGCTAATGAAACATGAATGCTTGGTTGTAGACCGACGCATATCCCTATGGATCCTAATGGACGAATATACGAAGAGGGAGCAACGGAAGATGTTGGTAGATACAGACACCTAGTGGGCAAACTGCTTTACCTCACTATTACTCGCCCAGACATTGCCATGGCAGTAGGAAAACTGAGTCAGTTTATGGACTCACCTACTTTGGCTCACTTTGATGCCTGCATGATGGTCCTTCGATACATCAAGAAATCTCCTGGGAAAGGATTATTATTCCGCAAAGATAACAACCTCAACCTTGTAGCCTATTCAGATGTAGACTACGAAGGATGCTTGCGAGATAGAAAATCCACTACAGGTTTCTGCACATATCTGGGAAGAAACCTAATCACATGGAAAAGTAAGAAGCAAGCAGTGGTGTCACGATCAAGCGCCGAAAGCGAATATAGAGCCATGGCATAAACATCTACTAAACTCATGTGGGTCAAGTTTGTACTAACCGATCTTCGTGTCAGATCTAAGGACATCATGGAACTTAGATGTGACAATCAAGTAGCAATGTACATTGCAAATAATCCCACATTCCATGAACGAATAAAACATGTGGAGATTGATTGTCATTACACTAGAGATCTCATACAAAAAGGACTATTACGACGAGGTGTCTTATCTACAGAACAAACTGCTGATATATTTACAAAACCGCTCGCACTGGTCTAGTTCAAGAAATGTTGTAACAAGCTGAGCATGTATGATCTATATGCTCCAGCTTGAAGGGGAGTATTGAGAATTGTCATATGAGTGAACTACCATGTTGGGAATTTCCATATGAGTGTATTACCATATGTATGGATTACCATAGCTGTGGAGGGCATTTCTGGTATTTCCTAGAATGGTCTCATCCTCTTATGTAAACCCTAACCCTAATCCCTATTATATAAGGGGGATTAGGGAGCCTAATGTGATTCAAGGAAAATGATACCATTTCTCAACAGCATCAGTAACTCTTGCGATTTCGACTACATATCCTCATGGGCATCCGCCCCCTCCACCGTCACCGACAGTGATAGCAACTGCTCGATAGATGAGAAGATGGATGCTCCTGGATCCTCCATTGAGTGCATGGTGATATGTGGGTGCACCATGGATTCCATCGAGGTCTACAACATCATGTGCCATTCCATTAGTGATAAGGTGCTATTTCAGTTTGGGCTCATCATGTAAAGCTCCTCACAGGTGCGCAAAGTCTATTTGGATGTCGTAGAGTCTGTTTGGATGTCATAGATAGGTGTATCGTGAGTTGGGTCGCGAGTCGTTGATTGATCATTGGTCCTTTTCGCATTGCATATGCCAAGCAAATTGCATTGTCGGTGAAGGCAAAAGGAAACCATTTCGAGTTTTAAATTTTCAAATTTGTTCCATTTTATTTTAAAATATAAAATGTAATTCAATGTTTCAATAGGTACATAAATTATTTTTACCGTTTAACCTTAATATGTATAAATAAATAAATAATGGGCTTCATTTTCAAAGAATTGGTATTTAAAGATATATACATATATATTAAATATTATATAGACCATTATCAAAGATGAAATCTGATCAAGATATTGATTATAAAATAATAAGAAGAAGTTTCAGAAATTGAGAACACAAATGAAAGTATTGTTTTTTCCCTAATGATTAACAAAATCTATTTCAAATGGATGGTTAAACACCGCCTTTTCTATAATTGCAAGAGAATTTATTGAGACTGTACGTACGTATATCCTCTCTTATTTATATATTTACATCAAAATTTTCTTATCTTCATATATTAAACATTATAATGTTGGTTAACTTTTTTTTATCAGAATCGTTTGAATCAGAGATTGTAACTCAACCTTAGATTCTTTTTGGAAAAAGGCTTGACATTAAAGTTTTATTTTATTTTTTTAATAAATCAATCTATTAAATATGTTATTCAAGTGTTTATGTTGATCTTATTACAAGCATCATGTATGTTTCATCTTCCTCTCCCATATTAAAAATCCTGATGATCATACAAGGAAATAATGTCATCTGAAACAACTGGATTATAAACAAAAAAATCGGCTGATAAAATCATTTTATGCACTATAATATCATGGCTATTTAAAAATTATAACCTTTGATCACAAGGGATTTTCGGTCTAAAAACTTGTAGAAGATTTTACAATCATGATAGCCATCCATTTAAGTATATATCATGGTGAGAAAAACTTGTAGAAGATTCGTGCTTAATATCATATACCTTCCCGACCTTTGAAACATAGATATTCCTCTCTCGACTCCATAAACTTACTTATCTTTACTCCATGAACTATGCGATTAACTCACATCCATTTACCCATTAAATTTCAAGAAATTCTTTTATATGAACAATAACAAAAACTCCCTCAAAACCTCGATCCCTCCGCCTTCCCCCCTCCAAGATCCCTCCTTTCCTCCGTTCCACCGCCATCCATCCCATCTCGTTCCACCGCCATCCATCCCATCTCGCTCATCTGATCTAATCAAGCCCACGAAGCCTCTGTCCTGCTCGCTCTCCTCCGGCTTTCGCGCCCTCCCCCTCTATCATTCAAGTCCTTCGCATCCCTTCGATTTTGAGGTCGGGACGAGGGAGCAACCGTGAGCCCTCGGTCTTGACCTCGATCATCAGGTGCTGCTGTAGCACAGGGTTGTCCTATGTGGATCACGTTGGGGTTTAAACATGTTCGCCATCGCCTCCTCCCCCCTTCTCCCAACAGTCGCCCCTAAGGTTCGTAGCCAGATGCAAGAGGTGGGCTCCATCCAGTAATAATATAGAAGGAGAGAGAGTGGAAGAGGAAGGAGGGGGGAGAGAAGAAGGAAGGAGAGAGAGAGGAATAAAACATAATTTGATTAATTCAACTTAAACCCAAGGTAGTTAACTTAAGAAGTTGTAAATTAATGATATAGTTGTTGGGGTAAGTCGGAGCAAGTTTACATGATTGAGGAGTAATAACGATGTTTCAAATATCGATGAGGTCATTTTGCAAAGGATAATGCCAAATTATTCATTATGTACTTGAGATGATAATAGATTTTTCAATCGAAGTTATATCATATAGTAATAATCCAAACCATTTTGATTATAAGAAAATTTGCTAAACAAATTCCCTATCCTATTCAAGCAACTTTGTTTGTTGGAAAGTAGATTGAGTAATTAATTTGTGATCTAGATCATATCTAATCAATTATTGGTTAAGGTAGTATCATTTAAGGAAATAATTATAATCAAATATTTCTCAAATATTTATCCATATTTATTTCAAGAAATTAACCATGAATTACACTAGTTGATTAAATGACAATCACAAGATTCTTGATTAGGAATGTAATTTCCAGTGGTGACCCTCACTTACTAAAATTAACATATCTTAATCAATTTAAATCCAAATCAAGAAAAATAAGTTTGCAAAGTTTGATAATTTGATTTACAATAGAATCCAAGTAATCTACACGCATTTCTAGGCATTTCAAAATAGTAATCAACTCCTTAATTACGTCAAGATTCGAAATCCTCGAAACAGTGGATACATTTTCACTAAAACGATCACAACTTGAGCAAACAGATTCCAAATCAAGCAAACTTAAATCCCAAGGTTTACTTATTTAATGTGAAACATAATCCAAGTGTGTTTAAACAATTTAAACAGTACAAAAAACACACAAAATAGGGCTGCGTGAATAAAATACGATAAAATTTCGCAAACCCTAATGAGCCCAAGTCGTCCTAGGTTTATGGATTGTATCCGAAACCTCCGACCTATGGCTCTGATACCACTTGAAGGATATGGGAAGATCCTTAAGTTCATCATGGAAGCATGAGGATCGCATCGTATGTGATCGGAAGCGACTAGTTGTACTAGTTGCTTGAGGTAGCGGAATTTTAAAAAAATTTCATGCGATGAAATCACATGATCCAAGAACAATTCTCGTATCATTTTATCTAAACAACAAACAAGTATTAGAATTACCTCTTGAAGCATGGTTGTGATCGGGTCCATAAATAAAGAGACCTCCTATCTCAATTCCGATCCGACGGAGGAGATGCTTGCAAGTGTATTGATGAAACGCGTGCTCCTCGCAATCCATGTTGATGATTAAAGAAACAAATCTCCTGATCTCGTCACATGAGATACGACATCTTCTTCACGAGCGAGGTGCATCAAAGGAGACGGATATCCATGAGCAAACAATCTAGCGGCATAACAACGGCGTTGTGGCAATGGCAACTTGATGAATCTCGGATTCATCACTCTAAATCTCATTTATTAAGCTTAAATCCTTCAAAATCACAATATTTCTGCATCTATTCTACATGATTAGCATTCATGCATGTTTTCATAAGAATTGCATTTTAGCACGAATTTTTGCACAAAATAAGAAGCCAAAAATCCAAGCCAAAAAAGACCTGTAAATAGCCTAACTTCCCAGATTTTTAACTCATTCATGCTAATTCCTAATGACACAAAACCAACTCCACTATGTACATATCACTAACAAGAATAAATGAAAAATAAAAAAATAACTAACCCAAATAAGTGGACCAAAAACCCAAATCCTGGTTTCAGGATTTCCGGACTAAAAACCTCATATCTTCCTCATCTAGTGTCTGTTTTAATCCTACTCATTTATAAACTAATGTGCATTCAATTACCTTTAAAACAAGACCAAGTTCAAGTGAATCAGAGCTCATATGTGAAAGTTGGGTTTTGGGCCTTTTTGTACATTTTGTATTTTAGCGGTTTTTGACCTGATATTTTATGTACATATTTATCAAAAAATAAAAATCCAAAAAAATTAGATTAATGTGTAAATATTTATCTCTGATTTTACCATATTTTCCAGATTTTTATCAGGTTAAAATGGCAATAAAAATTATAAAACCCGAAAAATCAAGGTATTCTATGTATATGGGATACCCTAAAATTTCACTTTATACATTTGATCGATTTTTGTTTTTATGTCTTCACAAAAGTTGTAGATCTCATCGAGACGAGCAATTTTTGTGAAGAAATGTTTTCGATCCGAGGCCATTTGCTATTTATTATTGATTTTGCAAAGTATTTATCTGTGGATTTTTCTGGTGCTTATTTATTAATTCGTTTAAAAAAATTAAAAGCCACCGCACGTGCATCGCACGTGCCTCCCATGTCCCACCTTTGCCCGCCACATGGCCCCTATTGGGTCGTCCGATCTCGGCCGATGGGACGGCCCATGACCCATCGTCTTCTCCAGACGCCCCCTTCCCAATCCGGTCGCCGCTCCTCCGATTTCTCGCCCCGTGGATTTTTCCCCTACCCGATCTCCCAGATCAATCATCGATCCTCACCATCCCCAATCACGAGTCAATCACCGATTCTCACCACCTTCCATCGGATCTCATCACCCCACGATTTTCTTCCTTCTCCGGCGAGCACTCCTACCCTATTTAAAAGCCATCTCTGGCCCATCGTCAAACCCATCTGCCATTCAACCCAAGGTCTCACTCCATGAGTGACAGTCCGGCAAACACCTTCACGGCGTGATCCGGGGTCTCGTGCCTCGTCGCAGCTCTGTCGTTGCGCTGCTGCTCCGCACCGGCATCTCGCCGTTGAGCCTCCTCAGGTATCTCTCTACTCCTCCACTTCACTCTCATATCCCTTTGACATCTTGACCGCTCTCCGTCCTCGCTCAATCGATTCATCTCTGCCTACATCCATCATCGCCGACGACTACCTCCACCATCTACAGTCTTCAACCTTCGTCTCCAGCAGCATCACCTTCACCAACGCTCATCGTCATCTCCAACCGACCACTCTAGGAGAACCATCTCGCCAACAGCTACCCCTGCCGGAGTACAACCCCATGGAGGTGCACCACCGCCGAGCTCCGCCAACACCGTCTTCTTCTCCACCACGACGCTCCTCCGCTACTCCGACGACCGCCAGCCATTTGTCGACCAATCACCTGCCGTTCAATCACAAAGAAGCTCAGATCCTGACGTCAACATCTGCAGGGATCCCAAGCGTCGGATCCGATCGACATCGCCGGCCCAGATCCAATCCAAGCCTACTTCCGAGTCGAACTCCACGCCAGCAGCTTCGGGTCGCCCGAAGCACTCAAGCGGTGCCACGCGTAGGCTCGAGTCCTGAGCCTGACCTCCCACCGAGCCTGCAGCACACGTGATTTTCACGTGATATGGGAAAATTGTAGAAGAAGCCCCAGGAACTCCTCCATTTTGTGCTTCAGTCCAAACACACAAGGAGCACGTGCTCCGCACATGCTCCCTTGGGAATTTTGCAAAGATACCCCCCAGTTATCAGTAAGAAAATATCAGTCCCCCTGCACTTTTATTTATTGTATTTATATTGCATCTGTACCCTTGATTTTACCTTTAGTTTTGAACCTCTTTTCTGCATTATTTTATTTATCCAAAAATAGAATGATGTTTCTCATTTAATTATCTACAGTTTTACATATTGTGGACATTTTTGTGATTAACGGTTAATTAATAATTATCTGTTCTGTAGAAAATTGCATATTTTGCCCAGTTTGTGCTCTGAAATTTTTATTTGATTAACCGTACTCTAAAAATTCTCGAAAAATCAAATATTTTAGAATAAATTGTGCTTGTCATTGTACCCAAAAAGAATTGCATTTGCATTCATAATTTGCCCTGTAAAAATCATTTTGCATATTTCAGTTTTTGATTTTTAATAGATATTGAAACTAGTATTTTCGAGGTTTGAGATTTTTCTGAGATCAATCACCTCGTGATAGATCTTAAATAATTTTGTTCCTTAAAAATAATTAGGTTTAATATTTATTATAATTAAATATTGAAATTCATTCAGTTTGCATTTAAAAATTCATTAAAAAATTCATATTGCTTCCAAAAATTCTAAAAAAACTTACAATGCATTCATTTCATCATATTTTGCATCATGGCCATGTTTCATATTTTTCGGACTTCGTTTGATTGTAATTCACATTTTAGTCCCTAATATAGGCCAAAATTGCATGTTGCATTCTTTATTGCATTAAAAATTCCAAAAAAAAGACTGCTTCGAAAACCGTGCACGAACTTTGATAGACATAATTTTAGGTTGTTCCTTTGCCTCCTTGTGTTCGACCTTGGGATTTGTCCAAGTAAAATAAACATAAAACCTCATTGTTTAAAATTGACAAATATTTTGTGGTTTTTTTTGACTGATTCCGATTGCCGCCTACAACAAAACGACAAATCAATCATTATTTTTTAGCACGAACATTTAAAAACATCTTCTTAACAAGCGAATAATCAGACTCGTCAGATGGCGCCGCTCCCGGGGAGGCAAACGGCTTGGAATTTAGTCTAAAAATTTTTATTCGATTTTCTGCATTTGGGTAGTCTAACCCCCGAATTTCTCATTATAAATTCCATTTATTTTCCTGCATTTATTTTTCTTGTTCATTTTATTATTTTGAGTCACTCTCTTACATATTCTCTCTTATTTTTCTTGCGAGATACCCGTCGTACGTGGACCGATTTTTCAAGAATAGACGCAACTTCACCGACTTCTGAAAAAGCCGCAACTAAATTAAGATCGAGTCGAGTCGTGAGAGAGCGTAGAGTCTAGGATTTTAATTTCTGCAATTTTAAATTTATGTAATTAATTGCTTATTTCTAACGGTGTCCGTTTGGACTCTCACGTGTGTAAAAAGACCTTGAACTATTCTTGTGGTGTGTCGTGGCCTGTTTCACTCTCTGATGAGGGTGGGGCCCGACTTGAGTGGCGATTAGGCTAGACCTGCACATACGACTCTCATAGCATTTTAATTTTTGATTGTGCTTGTAGGAATTAAGCCACACTTCACATTAATGAGATGCACATAGATCGTTCAATTTAGCTAAAAATTTAACTCAATTCTTCCCCGCTAATAGAACTTTCTACTTAGGTGCGGTTTTTCATCGGCTTGCATTCATTTAGAATAATATTTTAAATTATGTCTAGCATCGCATATGTTGATTGCGAGGATTCACTGTAAGTCTTCTAACTGAGCATACATCATAGTTTTCGCGTGCATCGGCTTTTCCTGAATTTCTCCCTCTTGTTTTGCCACATAACTCTAAAGGAAATTGGGAGTGGACGGTAGACGTATATTTGTGCTCATTTAAATTCTTTAGTGATCACCTAAGTAAAATTAGGACTGCTAAATATAGCCGATCTTAAGAACCCATAAAATCAAGAATTCTTGCGGGACAGCAACCCTGACATTGTTTGCTTTTATCTTGCAGCGAGAAGAGAGACGTACACTAGGATAGAGCCAAGCCAAGATTTTCATATAGACTACTGATTTTAAAAACGATTAGCTACTTATCAGTGAGGAATACGGGTAGCCGGTAAACGGTCCGGACTTCCTTAGCAGAGTGGATGGTTTAAAGGACATCGCGTAAGGCTCTGTCCTTAAGTAACACGGGTAGCCGTTTTATAGTCCGTACTTGCACCTATATTGGCTGAGAGTAGATGCAACTAGTCATACGAACTTGGGACAGTCTTTAAGGAAATTTTGGCACCTAACAGCTCATTAAACGGTTTGCAAGATTTGAATTCTCACAATTAAAAATTTACAAGATAACTGGTCGAACTCTTACGACCTTCACTGAGTGAGTTGGTGAAACAAAGCTTTGAATTGTGTTTGATTTGTACGTAGAATTTAGGTAATCATCGAATACCGAACACTTGTGCCTAGATCATGAACCGTACACCTCTTGTTGATCTTTTGAAATCGAGAATGAAAGATTGTGGTAATTTTTGTTCGGACTCCATGAACCCTTCTCTGACCGTCACAAACTTTCTAGTCTCAAAGGTACAGAGGCACTCTTACTCAGGACCTCCTTGGATTCAGGGACACCTCTCCCGTAAATCCTCCTCTTATGATTCTTTCAAAAGTATTGACTTCAATTTTTCACAATCTGAAGGTGAGGAGAAGAACTCACAAAAGATGCCTCCCAAGAAGAACAATCATGAAGATGAACTCAATGAAGATCCAATGCAAATGATTCTTGCGAGACTAGCCGCGGTCTGAGCAGCAACAACTTTTACTGAGGGAGTAACTAGAGCAGTTGAATGCTGGGGGAGAACCACCAATGGAAGCTGCATACAATCCTGGGCAATACATAGTTAGAAATTACTTGCAGCCACCTCAACCAGAGATTCACCATGAACTAAAGCCACACTTCCTCAGTCAATTACCACAATTCCATGGTAATGCAAATAAAGAACCATATGAATTTGTGCGAGATTTGGAGCTGATATGTTCTAATCAGAGGCACCCGCAAGTCAGCCAAGACTAAATTCGTCTCACTACACTACTTTCGCCTTGAAAGGTAAGGCAGATTATTGGGTGAAAAACTTAGTAGTGACTGTGACTACCTATAATAGGTTCAAAAACCTATTCTTGAAGAAATTCTACCCTCTGAGTCAGACCAACCAAATGAGGACTCACATCACCAGTTTCTCTCAGCTTCCTAATGAACCACTTTGTGATGCATGGGATAGATTCAAAGATCTGCTGCAAAAATGACCCTACCATGATCTGGATAATAACATCCTAGTTCAGTCACTCTACTCTGACCTCAACTACGAGACTCAGGGTTTAGTCAGTGTTGCCTGTGGAGATAATTACACATCTCGATGAGCTGAGACCATCTGAAAAATACTGGAGCAGATGGCGGAGACAAGTCGTTCACAAATCGCCATTAGAGCTTACACTACTTCCATGAACACCTTTCAAGCCAAAGGAGGAAAGCAAACTATCGTAGAGATATCGGAGGATTTGATTCCAGACATGAACATCATTGCTGATTAATTAACGGCTGTGGATTAAATTCATAAGAGGATGAACGACACCGACAACAGGATTTCCCTATTCCCAAAGCAGATGGAGGAGCTCACTGAGAAGGTGGCCAAGATAGGGATACCCACTGCACCTACGGCCCCGATCTATCATGTGCAATGTGTCCAGGAGCAGCCAGGATAAGGACAACAGCAACCATGGGCTCAGGACCAATCCTGTGCCCAACCTTCCCAGCAGTCTCCTCCACCAACCGAAACTGTTGAAGAAGCCCCGCCTCTGACATTCGAAGTAAACGAAATTTGGTACACACAGGACACTACCCGACAGGGTAATATGGGGGACCGTCAGCAATATCAACGTCTGCCCACTTTCTACAATGTCGCATTCTCCTCAGCTCCACAGCACACTCAAAACAATGCAGCATTCCAACACTAAAAGCCGCAGCAGCCACACAACCGCCAGAACAAACCTCAGCAATATCGTCAGCAGTATCAAGCTCCAAAGCAAACATCTCAATCCTCAAACCCTCTAGAAGAACCGGTAGATATCTAGAGACAGAAACTTGAAGAAATTCGAAACTTCCAAAATGAGTTGTACGATCTATGGGTCGATGTTAATCTTTTATCCCATTAGAAGAATGAACCGACAGCCCCAGCCACAACCATTCCCGCCCAAGTTCAAGCTAATCTCAATATCTTGAACAAATCTCAATCATCTCAACACAATGGCCAGGTATACTATTCAGATTTTTCCACATCTGAACATGAGATCCTTTCGTTTGACAATATCAATGCCATGTCACTCAGGAGCGGAAGGACCGTGGTCGTACCTGACCGGGCAAGGGAATCGGACCATGAAAACTCGGAAGATCAACCAAAGGATGCTTCTAAGGATGAAGAAGAAGGACACTTGAAGATCCCAGCACGAGATAAAGGAAAAGCATCTATGGAGTCTGCAGAGGACCTTGAACCTCTAGTTGCTGCAAAAATACCTTTGTCACCATTTCATCAACATGACTATTATCAGAAAACTTATGATTGTAATAAGAAGTCCAATTCTAATAAAGATGCTCTTATTTATGACTCTGGCTCTCTTTCTCTTGTCTCAAATGCTTCTATCCCTTTCCCCCATGCTGTTAAGAAAGGAAAACAAAAGAAAAACATTCAGAATGACCTAGTGATGGAAAGGTTCTGCTAGCAAAATATCACAGTCAAAGTACCCTTTGATCAGTATGTGGCAAGTAATCCTGCATTTCAGAAGTACTTGAAAATGAAATGCACTCCCACCGGGACTCGTACAAAGAAAACAAGTCAATTTATGGAGACACATATCCTTACAGTTGCCACTACCAAATGTGTTAAAAATCAGCATTTACCAAGAAAGAAAAGAGATCTGGGTGCTCATTATGTGGAGATTTGCATTGGCGGCATTGCGTTCGCACGCACACTTCTCGACAATGGTTCTTCCATCAATCTTCTACCGTTAGCCTTATATTACAGATTGGAGTTAGGTCCTCTCCAGAAATCATTATCTTTAGTCCAATTTGCTGATAAATCCACCAAAAGACCTAAGGGAGAAGTGAAAAATGTTATCATCATGGTCGAGGGTATGGAATACAAAGTGGACTTCACTGTCCTTGATATGGAGACCCCGAACCATTGGAAGGAATCGCAAATCATTCTTGGAAGACCATTCTTAAGAACCGCCAAAGCTGTATTCGATTACAGCACCGGAATGATGAAATTCTGCTCCCCAGATAGAGAAGTGGATTTGGAGATGAAACAAACAAAGTGGCAAAGACCAGATTCTGAATCCACCACTGAATATGCCGAAACATCAGAATGTAATCTCATCAACACTACTGGGCCATGGGACCAACTGCCAGAACTTCAGATTGACAACACCACATCAGAGGAAGAAACAGTGCACCTTGCAGCTTGTGAGATATTGCCAAATATGTCTAGATACCCAGATTCTTATAACCTTGATGACACATAAATCCTTTTGGATTTGTCAGTCCCATCTTCTTCGGGAAAATCAAGAAATATTGATGATGAGTCGGACGCAGCTTTGGCCGAATTACCACACTACTTTAGCGATCCGACTCACCTTCCTTCGGAATTAGTGGCTAGCATATCACAGAATGATTCACCGCCAACCAACATAGAGCCAGATTTAAAAGTCATTCATCCAGACTTAATTGATGATTCAGATTTGCCAGAGTTGAAACCTCTTCCTCCCACTCTGAAGTATGCATTTCTTAATGGACCCAAAGAAAAATTCCCTGTGATCATTAGCTCATCATTAACCATGGACCAAGAATCTAGATTACTCGAAGTCCTTGAACAATATCAAAAAGTCATATGTTGGACTGTGTCGGATTACGTAGGAATCAACCCTGCTCTCTGCTCGTACCAAATTTATGTTGAGGATAACGCAAGGCCTTCCCGTAATTTCAGAGAAGATTAAACCTCAATCTTCGGGAAGTAGTTAAGAAAGAGATAGAGAAATGGTGCAAAGCAGGTTTTATATACCTCATTTCAGACTCCAAGTGGGTGCCCCCCCTTCATGTCGAAGTCGGGAATCCAGATGGTCATCAACGAGGAGGGGGTAGAGATCGCGACCCAAGTGCCCATGTCGTGGCACGTCTGTATCGATTACAGGCGCCTAAATGCTGCAACCAAGAAAGATTACTTTTCACTACCATTTATTGATCAAATTTTGGAGAGACTTGCAGGAAAAATATTCTTCTGTTTTCTTGATGGGTACTCTGACTACAATCAAGTAGCTATCGCTCCCGAGGATCAGGAAAAGACCACCTTTACATGTCTCTTTGGTACTTATGCATTCAAGCGCATGCCATTCGGGCTTTGTAATGCCCCAGGCACATTTTAGCGGTGCATGATTTCCGTATTTGCCGAAATGGTTAGTGATTTCCTAGAAGTCTTCATGGATGACTTCTCGGTTCATGGCGATTCATTTGATACATGTTTAGTGCACTTGGACCGAGTCCTCAAGAGATGCAGAGAGGTTAATTTGGTACTCTCCTGGGAGAAAAGACACTTTATGGTGACTGAGGGTATCGTGTTGGGGCATGTCATCTCCAAAAAGGGAATGGAGGTCGACCCTGCCAAGGTGGATGTGATCAAGAAACTTGAGCCACCAACCAACGTCAAGTCAGTGAGGTCTTTTCTAGGGCATGTTGGATTTTATCGAAGGTTTATCCCTAATTTTTCAAAGATCTCCTGCCCACTGACTGAGCTCTAAGGAAAAGACACTGAGTTTATTGTAAATCACAAGTGTATTGAAGCCTTCGAGCTCCTGGAAAAGAAAATATGTGAATCGTCGATATTACAAGCTCCCGACTGGTCTCTTCCCTTTGAGATCATGACTGATGCATCGGATTTTGCTGTCGGAGCTGTGCTTGGACAAAAATGAGATGGAATTCCTTATGTGATTCACTACACGAGCAAAGTATTGGATCATGCACAAAGAAATTATACAGTGACTGAAAAAGAAATGCTCACAGTTGTTTGGGCCCTTGAAAAATTTAGATCATATATATTGGGCTCCAAGGTGACAATTTTCACTGATCATATGACAATAAGATATCTTATGGATAAGAAAGATGCCAAGGCACGGTTTTGAGATGGACCTTGTTAATTCAGGAATTTAATTTGGAGATCAAAAATAAATCTGGAATAAAGAATGTTGTTGCTGATTACCTTTCCCGAATTGAGCAAAATGATTATCCTTACACTGGCCCTATTAAAGAGACTTTTCCAGATGAATCTGTTTGCGTTATTGATTCAACCCCATGATATTCCAAAATCGTGAATTATCTTGTCTCCAAGAAGGTTCCCTTTGGTTGGACCGAGAGAATGATTGATCGACTGAAGTCGGATTCGAGAAAATACCATTGAGACGATCCTTTCCTTTTCTATGAAGGACCGAATTGAGTCCGGCGAAGATGTATTCGTCGGGAGGAATACCACAGTGTCCTCACACATTGTCATTCTCTCGAGGATGGAGGACACCATTCGGGAAAGAGAACCGCGCACAAGGTACTCCAATGTGGATTTTATTGGCAAACCTTATTTTGAGATGCTAATGATTTTGTACGCTCTTGCCCGATTTGCCAAAGGATGGGAGGGACTGTTGGTTATAGAGATGAAATGCCCATGCAACCAATGATTTTCTATGATGTTTTCGATGCATGAGGGATTGATTTTATGGGTTCCTTTCCCAATAGCAATGTATTTGAGTACATCTTGTTAGCGGTTGATTATATATCTAGATGGGTAGAGGCTATTCCAACCCGCACCGCAGATAGCAAAACCGTCTGTAAGTTTATCAAGGATAATATCATTGCAAGGTTCGGGATACCAAAAGTTTTGATTTCTGATGGAGGTAGCTACTTAGTGAATAAGGAAATGAGATCTTTGGCTAAAGAGTATAAATTTGAGCATAGAATATTCAACCCATATCATCCACAATCTAATGGCATGGCAGAGGTTTCTAATAGAGAGGTGAAGGGTATTCTTCAGAAGTTGGTTCGTCCAGATAGAAAGAACTGGTCGAAACTGTTGGACCAGGTTCTGTGGGCCTATAGGACAGCCTATAAGACTCCACTTGGTACGTCACCTTTTAGGATGATCTATGACAAGCCATGCCATCTACCTGCAGAATTGATTCACAAATCAAAATGGGCGATCAAAAAGTTGAATCGGAGTTGTCACCTTGGGAAATTATGTCGAGACTTAAATCTGAATGAACTAATTGAAATCTGAAACCGGGCATAGAGGAGGAAGGAGATGTCGGTAGAGCTCGGCTGGAGGTAGGAGAAGGCACATGAAATGTTGGATCATTCTAGATCCAATAGTGGGTGAGAATCACGTGACTTGTACGTGGGGGGGCGAAGAGGTTTGTGCGAGGGTGTTCAAGATTGTTGGATCGAAGTAGATCCAATAGTGAGAGTTGATCGAGCTTTGGGAGGATTTGATAATGCATAGTGATGTGGATCTATCGTGTGGTGCCATGTCGCACGTTGCCATTGACCATAGAAAATTAGAAGAAAATTACATATAAAATGGCAAATGACCTCATATGAAAAAATGATCAAAAAGAAAATGTCACCCAAATACATTCTGAATGTTTATGGAAGATTCAAATGAAGATGGACTCTACTGCACATGATATGCAACTTTTTGGTGATATTTTATGTACATAAAATACCTTTTTTATTTTGTAATTTTTGTTTAGTTTTCTGTAAATGAATGATGCATGGAAAAATCAAAGATGATGTGAAGTAATGTAATGGACTCGAACATAATTTTTTGAACTCAAATACAATTTTTTGTTATTTTTATGAGTTAAAATAATTAGAAAATGTGTGGTGTATATAGATGAATTTGTTAGTAACCTCAAGTCAGAATATGTCCTTTACTTGGTTTTTTTATTTTAACTTTTATGTAATTAGTTAAATCATGAAGTAAAATAAAGAAATGAAAAAGAAATAAATCAAGAAGAGTGAAATATATACATGAAATGATGGTCAAAATCAGTGAATAAGTACAATGCACAGTTGGGCACCAAAATCGAATTTTCACAAATAAACTCTAATTCTTTTGAATTTGGTCTTGAATTGTATATAATTGAATGTACAATAATTCAAAAGTGAAGAGAGCAAAATTGGAGACTCTATGAGAGATATATCAGCGTTTACAGCTTTTTATCTTGAGATTAGGGTTTGGATTTATTTCAAATATGTACAGGTTAATATTTTTTAGAATTTTTGGTTGATTAAGGTTATGATACGCACATAATGGATTCAGTTTAATGTCAACTGGAGTGAGCATGAATTAATTAAAATAGGTGAAATTAGGTGAAAATGTAGATATGATCATGAATGCTACTTTATGCAAATTATTTACAAGTGCATGATAGTTAATTTTATGATATTAACAAGTGAATGGACCTAATTTCTTGGGACGAAGCTTTATTTTCATTTAGTTAGAGTGATGAATCTCATATTCATCAACCCCCTATACTTCAACCTTGCTCGTCCCCAAGCAACTAAAAAAGAAGAGGTGAAATGAGATTGGTTTCCATATCAAGATCATGAACAAAAGGTGAAAATGGAGCTCAATCCGGCCTTTGGACTATTAGTTTGCAGAACTCTTGTGAGAATTACAGTTATAAAATCAATATCCTCCAAGTTCTACATATCATTGTTACAGATTTGACTCAGAAGTCATCTGAGATCAATCCTCCTCCCAAAGCATACCAAATAAATAATGAACAACTATCTCATGTGTGTGAAGGGTGTTATCTCTCCCCATTCAAAATTCCATACTACTGCGCAAACCAATCCTCCAGTAACTCATCCTCGGGGAGTCATGTATTTCTTTCTAAGTTCATGTATGTGCTTGTTAACAATGAGTACGGAGGAAGAATATTTTAGAAGAACGAGAGAAGAATTAGAGGGTGACCAGTGTAGTCACATCTCCCGTGAAGCTTGACCAATGTAACAAAGTCTCCATTAAGACATGTTGGTTATCTGAAGCTTGGACCTTAGTGGTCAATGATGAACTTAGGAGTTGGCTTATTTTGGTATGGATTTTGGTTGCTCTGTATGGATAGTTTTGTGCCCCGACGGATATAGAATATTTTGTTTTGCTCATGTTGTGGGGTCTTAAAAAGAGTGTGCTAGCAATCCATTCCTCACTTGAAGCTTTATTTAAACACGTACTCCAGTCGTTAGATGTCCACGCTACTAGAAAAGAGACTCACACATTCTTCCAACACCCCGTCTGAGTTGAGATAAATGCATATTGCTATGTACATATTAATTCCCTATCCAAGAGTAGTACTCATAATGAGGCGACTGGGTTAGCCACTAAGAGTCGAAATCTGAACATTGTCATGTGAAACTCAGAGAATTATGTCCAAGAACCGAAGCTCTTAAAATCCTATTTCTCGGTGAAGTTATTCTAAAAATTAAGTGGATCAAGGTCAGGTCAAGACCACTCTCGGTTTCTGCTCATAACTCGATTTAGAATCCAATGGATTTTCACCAATGCATATGAATGTAATGCTGAATGAAGTGCAGATGCTTAAAGTGCAAATAATTTTTATTTAGTTTAATTTTTTGTTTGTTTTTTATGGTTATACATGCATTATACATATTTGCAAGTATTAAACATATTTTACAAAATTTAAAAGTTTTACAAAGACTTACCTACATGCCATGTTAGTTTTGCATGCATAAAATACAAGACCATATAGTATAGTGCAATGTGCAGTATATACACAAATGCAACCCATCCCTCCTATACTTAATGTATGTTAAGTATAGAAGGATGCAAAAGAAGAAATGAGAGGTAGAAGTCAACCCCCTCCCCAAACTTAGTCTCTAGGTAAGCCTGAATATAGAAGAGAGCAAAAATGAGGTAGTCGAGGGAAAGAGAAGAGAAGGTGGATACAAACTGGGTGGGCCTCGGTCCCAACCTATACTTAGGATTTTGCCTAAGTATGGAAAAAGTATAATGGGACTAATTGGATAGATGGAGAATGTACAGAGGTTAGGGTTTAGAGCACTCAAAAGGATTCGGAGATGTGAAATGTGCATGTGTAAGGTGTCGTGCAGAGCCTGCAGGTATGTATCATGGATCTACTTCATGCATGATAATTTCCTTGACTCTTGGCAGCTGATCGTCCGGTCCAACGAACGGCTTCAATAGCTTCCCCTTTACTAAAAATGATGGTGCACTCTCTATAAGTTCTGAAATCTCAACACTCCTCTCTTGCACTGCTCAAGCAATGTAGGGCTCGTCGACTTAGATTTCAATTTGCCTTGGAAAATCTTCAACTTTGCATGAAAAATCATATTTTCTACTCGGGGACAAAAACCTTCTTCTTAATATGTTTGTCATGCAATTTCTTCACTTTGTCCTTGTAGATCATGTTGTTTTCATATGCTCAATTTCTGGTCTCCACTAACTCATTCAGTTCCATCTCTCTAATTCTAACCTAAGTGATCGATTCAATATATCTTCTTAATGGCTCATTCTGATTTGTGCACTAACTCTGTGGATAAATGACATGATTTCCCAAAAGACATCCTGAATGGGAAAGTACATAGTGGAGTGATGAATCCATGATTCTTCCTCTTTATTCTTTTATTTTAGCTCTTCTTTTTGGCAAAACAACATGTAAATTTCTGTAAATATAATAACTTAGCATTTTGCATTACATTGTTAATATTCCATAATTAGCATGAATTTTGAAAAATAAAAGAATAAAGGAAAAAGAAAAAGAATGATGTATTTAGAATAAATGCAAAGAGATCCAAACCCTAAGAGAAAGTCAAGACTTGACCAGATCGCAAAATAAAGTAAGTAGAGAGAGATAGGGTCGACTAGGTATTGTATATATCACCTATAGTTGTACATATTTATTTATTTATGATAAAAACAAAAATATTTTATTCTTTTATAATATTGTATATAGTTTTAATAGTAATATAAAAATAAAATAAAAATCATAAAAATAAAAGAAAATAAAATAAAATCATCAAACCTTTGTATAAAGTACATGTGTACATATCACATCTAATATTTATGTTATACCCTTAAATAATCTATGAAAATAAAATAAAAATTATTTTGTACTCCTAATATTTTGTTGTAAATAAATAAAATATAAAATAAAGTTATTTATGTAAAAAATAATAAAATATTAATACTTCTACATAATACATAGGTTTAATATACCTATATAATACTATATATTGTATATATGTTATTTTATTTTTCATAAAAATAATTAAAAATCATAGAAAAATACTTTAGAAAATAACAAACATTTTTTATTAAACTTTTTATTTTAAAATCATTTCCTATTTTTAATTGAATTTCCCTTTTGTTTTATAAATCTTGATTTTATCATTGGTTCAACTGGGAACGTTGACCCGGTCAACGTCCCCTTCCAGCCTGGGTTGGGTCGAACCCCGCTCATTAGAGCTTCTTCTTTGATTTTTCTCATCAGAATCCGATCGCCTCTTGCCTCGATACCCTGACCTGAGATTCCTCATACACCCGAAGTGCTCACAGATCCTTAGAATCAACTGGATCGCCTTAGGGTTACACTCCAGCTCTCGATCTTTCAAGACCCCTGGCCATCCTATATAACCTTTTCTTCCTCCTCTATAGCTCTCCAGCTCATCTCTCGTGCACCCATTCTTCCCTAGCTACCCTTAGTGGAGTGACATCCACTCGAGTATCCGCTTAGGATCCTTAGGAGATGCCTGGAGGCTCGAAGCTCGCAACATGACTGGAGCTCCACGGGGTGAAGCCTCCCAGCCAGCCATAGCTCGATCGAGGCCATAACCCGTCCGCCCGCCTTCTCCTGAAGCTTAGGAACTCCTCTGACCCTTCAAGTATCTATCTTTCCTTTTGTATTACCCAATTCGATCACATCTTTCCCTGTTGCACCGCCGCAACCATCTCTGCTCCAACCAGTCGGTCGAATCCCCAATTCAACTCATTCAGCCGCTCTGATCGAACCCCGCACTTGCCTCGCTCCTTCCCACGCATCCCGATCACCTTACATCTCCCTCACCAGTGTGAGGTTGGGACCGAGACTTCCTTCCTCCATCTACGCCGGAAGTCAAGTTCCACCCCCACCATTTCGCTTCTCTCCTTATGCAATAACATGGACTGGAGCATCACCCCGAGTCACTCTATACCTTCTATAGGTGCTGGTTTGGGTGAAGGAACCCAGTTGATTCACCAGCTGACAGGGCAGAGTAGCTCCAGATGGTGCGACGTCGCCACACACATCCAACCATTTGCCATCCCATCAGAGCTCACCACTAGACACGGAGGAGCTTCACAACTGTGTTTGACCTTTCAGCGACCTTTCAGCGACGTCATTGGGCATGGGGATCTTCCTCCACGGTCGACTGAAGGTTGCCCAAGCTGAGTTCATCCAACACCTTCTGTTGTCGTTTGATCGGGACCTATCTTCCAGATTGCATCTCCATCGTTCATCCAGCCCCTTTTTTCAAAAGCGTCAAATCCATGTTTAATGGCCATCAGAGCCAACATTCTCTGTGTCGTTTGATCTCATCAAAATTCATCAGACCCGTACTCCTGCTCCACTTGCCTGAGCTGTCAGATCCTTGGCAGAGCAGATCAGAACTGTAGCACTCGCCTTCACGAGAGCCTACCAGGCGTCCCACGTGCTCCTCACGTGCCTGCATGGGTATATTTCCCTTTTGTCCCCGCATGTTTTTTCTTTCAAATTTAGTCCGTGAAATAAATGTGTAGTTAAGAACTTTTGCAGTTTGGACCTCATAGTTTATAGTATTTGCGCTCTAGTCCCTCTTAGTTTGTAGCACGTGCATGTTCACGTGAGTCATGGGATATTTGTTCTATTTGCCCTACACTTTTTATCTGTTACGGAGTAAATGGCATTTTTCGTATCTGCATTTATGCCCTGTGCGTCCAGCATTAAGCATGTATGTGATTTTTTGGGATTTTTGTACATAAGGCCCTAAGTGGTTAAAGAGCATTATTATTTCTTCTATGAACTTAAAATATTTACAAGGAGGTCCCTTTGAACTGTGCTTAATTTACATGATTTGTTTTGGACTTAATAAATATTAAATTAATTAGAAAAAATAGGTAAAAATTACCATTGCTCCTATTAGTGTGTAGTCTTTATTGTAATTTTACTGGATTTATTTATTTGCATTTCCTATTTTTGAAAAATAAAAAACCCTTAAAACATCCTTATTTACCTTCTAAAAATCCTAAAAATTCTAAAAATGTTCTAAAAATTCAATAAAAAATACTTTATATGTCATTTATTATGTTAATTTCTACATTAATTTTGTTTGAAATTTCTCTATAAAACCCTAAAAATTACAAGACAACCAAAATACTATAATAAAAATCATATAAAATATAAGAAAAATTCAAAAATTCCATTTTCGATTTTTTTATAGCTCTATATATCTATTTTATCATAAAATTGTCGTCCAAGACCTTGGGGCATTTAAATATTTTTAAGTTGCAATTTGGTCTTGGTTGTACATTGTTTTGAGCTTTGAGCAATTTTTGATTTTTATAAAATAACAAGACATTTAAAAAACTCAAAAAAGTACCAAAAACACATTAAAAATCAGGAAACCCCAAATATTTTTACCTTCATTTTTTGAGTATTTTTAGCCTTATACAAAAATCCAAAAGTTTATTTTGCTTGTTTTCCTTCTTTTTTGTGCTTGATTGTCTTGTTTTGGGAAATTTGACTATTTCGCATTTCTTTCGTTCTCCTTGTGTTCGACCCTGATGGTTGTACCATGTAAATAAAAATAGCGAACCACTTATATGTTTTGATTGATTGATGTTTCTTTGAGTGGTTTTATCCTTCTCGTTGAGTATGCCTATTGATTGAGGTCGCAACGACCTTTGATTTATTTTGATACTTAACCTCAGTCAGTAGGTCGCTCACTGGAATGATGACGTTGCCAGGGAGCATGGCTTAGCAGTCGTTTTTCACTATTGTTCATTTTTATCTCTATTTGATATAACTATATATCCTCTGACACTCGTCTGTTTTGCTTTTTATGCGAGGAACACTTGACGACGCTTCAGTTTTCTTTTGGAGGAGACAACATTTGAGGAGGAGCAGAGGAGCATGAGAGAGTAGTTATATTAGATAGATTAGTTATTTTTGCATAACGAATTTATTATTATAATAATTGTAGACTCTTGGATACTTAGACTTCGCGGTATGTTTTGTCGAGTGCCGATGCACTCAGGCGACCTCACCGTGGTCTTTCATGGTTTTGTTTTTTATTACTTTTTACTCCTTTTTGATTCTCAAGGTTTTAACCTTTAGACTTAGGAATTTCTATTGATTGTGACGTAATTAGCTAAGGTCCTACACCTAATTGCTTATATGTTCCTATAGATCGTAATTGAACTTAACTAAAATAAGATTTAAAAAAAGTTAACTCATTGGGATTAGAGACCACGTAACGTGAAAGGCCATATATAACATTGGAAGGACCCATTGTGGTGGTCACCGATTGGCATCGAAGACTGGAATCCGGTCTCTCTTGCCAGCAGTTAGCTACTTGTTCTTCACGATTAATAGAAATTACTCGTCTAAGGTCGATTTCCTTTTGCATCATATATGCACTTTATTTTCTGTCTTTAATTTTATGTGTGTATCACCCTGCATGTAGAGTGTTGGAGTCAGGTACGTATTTCTATCTCTGCATGCATCATTGTGTTTGATCACACATCGGCTTTTTGGACTTCCTCCCCCCATTTTATTGGACTCAAAATAACCAAGGAAATCAAAAAATTCATTAGTCTTTGTCTTATTTTGGAAAAATACATAAAAAGTGAAAACAAAATAAAATTGGGACTGCTAATACAAATTGTACCCTAAAATACACTTCACTTAAAAAGCTCTGTTTTGGGAGAGTCACCCACTCATTGGTTGATTTATCTGCAGCGAGAGAGTGACCAACACTAGGTAGAGCCATACCTGAACTCCTTTCAGGCCACTGGTCTTGTGCTTGGTTGTTCTTCAATGAGGACTTCACCAGGTAGCTGGTAATCAGTCCAAGACTTCCTTAACAGAGTGGATTGATGGGGTAGCTGGTAAAAGGTTCGCGATCCATACTGCTAAGAAAACTAGTTATGGGATTGGGTCTGTCACCTGGGAGCATCTGGTTCCCAACAACTCGCTTAATCGCTTTGATAGATTTACTGATGACCTAAATAAAATTGACCAGATTATGATCGATCTTTCACGATCATCAGCTCGAGTGTTGAGTAGGTGAATTTGGGGTTTGATTTTCGATTTTGTTTGCATTCTAGATCTCATCGTCATAAATCCATATATCATGATGATGGGAAGGAGGTCCCTTAGGATGCCTTTGACAGCACCGCTTTCGAGCACTCCTCTCCATTCATCCAAGGTTGCTTCAGAGAGCCCAGACCCTCTCTCTGAACCTAAGTTCGCTACCACCATGTTCCCCCTCGACCACCCTTCTACCATTCTTGAGGTGCTAGAGCAGAGGCCAGCACAGTTATATGTTCATTTGACAACATTTGAGTTGGGATCGTTTTCCTTTGCAGAGATCCAAGAGATGGCCAACAATGAGGATTGAACCGACGAGCAGCCTCAAGGATCAGCATATGTACTTGGCCAGGCTGCCATCAACAACACACTCTTAGCCTCCCTGGAGACCATGCAATGAAAGATCTGAGACTAGGGAGCATTCATGGCAGAGGTGCGACGAGAGCTGATGTAGATGCGAGCCGGCAGAGTAGAGCCACATAGACCAGCCGGTGGAGAGATACCAGTAGCTGGAGGTTGAGACGGACACTCGGATGACTAGCAGGAGCCAGACAAACAGCCACACACAATGAGGCAGTTGCACAATCTTGGTGCAACCCTCACCCACCGCTGGATCCAACTACCAGAGATACTAGCCGACTTCGAGCATTGCCCCTAGACTATCCAATTACTGCCCAAGTTCTATGGGCTCGCCACAGAAGAGTTGCATCTACATCTACAGGAGTTTGAGATGATCTGTAGCATGTAGGGTTGCTAATTGAACTGAATCATTCGAATTCGATCAGGATTCGTTCGATAAAAATTCGAAAAAAGTTCGATTCGAAACCAAATGAACTAAATTTGAATTTCACTTGTGGATTCGTTTCCCAAATGAATCGAATTTGAATTAACCTAAATTCGTTCGATAATAATTCGATTCGATTCGGTATTTATATACATACGTACTTATATGTATATGTGCGCCCATGTATTTATATATATACACATAGTACATACATATACATGCATATAATATATACACATTTACATACATACATGTAACAACTACTCTTGGTTGATTATGACCTTTTCTGAATATTCTTTTACAAGGAATTATAGCATAAGTACATCAAAAGGTTGGCATGTGTAAGTAAATAGATGCAAAAAAGATCATGAATATGTATTAAAAAAGTTACTAAAGTTAGTTTACATTGAAAGATTTAGCATTTGCATTATATCAATAGGCATAACATGTGTAAGCAACCAAAGATACTCTCAAATCAACTTACTACAGTATCTAAGTGGTTAATTATAAACTTTTAATCATATCTAGGATTCATCGATATGATTTATCATGTGAGGCATTCACCGCTATGATTTCCATACTCCTACGCTACACCGATATGACTTGTGAATGCATGACGTGTATATACAACATCAGGCCCCCCTAATGAGATCCAATCTCCTTCCTTTCCTTTTTATAACTAAGTTCAAGTGATTTGAATGCAAAATATGTTACGAAATAGAGATTTGTGTCTTTCATGCATCGGTTATAAAAAACATTTAAGTTTATGTCTTTACTTCTTATTACTTTGTATAAGTACAATAATCAATCTTTGCATGCTATTAAAAAATTCGAGGAAGGATACAAAGCACTCTAAGCCATATCCATTTTAATATGCATATATGTATGTATAATCCTATTCTTTAAAGACTAATTATTGAATGTAAAAAATAGTGAAAATATTAGTTATAAAATCTAATATGAAAAATCAAATGTCTAATATTGTTATTCTAAATCCTCATCCACACATTTATTTTCATGTTCTCACATTCATTACACTATCTTTTCCATTCCTCCTTTCATTATCTACCAAAGATTCTAAAAACCCATGGCAGATTATGGTGACCTTTCTCCTAGCACGTGAAAATGATGGTTTTGCTACTTTGAATTTCTTCTTAACATTTATCGTGATTTGAAATTTATCTAGATATATCTCCTTTACTTTTTTGTTGCTTTGATTTTCCTTGCATGACAATCCATGATGAATATCATTGTCAAGGTGAAATTTATTATCACATGAGTAATATAAAAGTTCTTCTCGTCATAATGTAAGTTGTTTCTTTGTACATCAAAAATCATATATTTCATTTTCATGGCTTAATTTTTTGATATTATAGATACTCACGCTCAATGAAGAGGTTTTATCTTTCTACGTCATTTTTTTCCCACTATTTTAAATAATAATATTAATTCGTATCAACTTTCTATATAAAGTTTGATCTTATCTTGCTTTAACATGCACTGGTAATTATTTTGTTCAGCTTTTTCGTCAATGATATTCTCTCTTTGATAGGCTCATATAATTATATTGTTTTCATACATTCCTTCATCGTAGAAAAAGTATATTAGAATGTAAAAAATATATAATAATTGTAAAAATTAGATATTTTTATCCAATGTATTTTATTGGTTTAATATTTTCCTTGATTTTATAGTTTTTCAACTTATCTTAGTAATATATTTTCAAAATTAGAACTTTATAATAAAACATTGATATTATATTATTATTCATATAATATTATTCATATAGTGTTATTTATATAAGCTATAAAACATCAATTAACATTTCAAATTCGAAATAAAATGAAGCGAATTTGAATATCCGAAACTTAAAATGAATTGAATTTGAATTTAAGTTAGCAAATTCGTATGAAATTCGATTCGAGTTCGAATTCGAAATTTTTATAATGAATTGAATCTGAATCCTAGTAGATTCGAATGTATTCGATTCGATTAGCACCCCTAGTAGCATGGTCTACAATAGATTCGTGGACGGGGATATGATCAAGATGATGGACTTCCCATTCTCCTTAGTTGACAGAGCAGCCTATTAGTTGAAGTATTTGGGGAGGTATGTCACCACCTAGGAGCAGTTCTGGACTGAGTACTTGAACAAGTACTATCCACTCAGCTGGACCAGTGCAATACGAGCCTTGATCAATAACTTCACCATGATCCCAAACGAGCAGTTCTACGAGGCTTAGGATCGATTTAGGGAGCTCATCGACCGGTGTCCACATCACGAGATATCAAAGCCCAACTTAGTTCAGAGCTTCTTTTGTGGGATGACACCGGAGTTGCAGAGGCTAGTAAATGACTCGTGTGGAGGGTCCTATTTTGTCAAGGATGAGGACCAAGTCTGGGACATCTATGAGGAGATGGCAGAAAAGTACAAGGTGATGTCCCAGACTAGGGTCTATACTCAGGGGAAGCCCCTCCCACAGGTCGTGTATTATCAGAGGATTGCACAGGTCGATGCAGGTCCTTCTACTTCGTTAGCAGTAGCACAGACCAAGTCCTCAGTCGCTGACATGGGTATTACCAACGAGAAGCTGGATCGCATCGAGATCATTGAGAAGAAGTAGTGATAGGGCATGAACCATATAAATCAGTTGGCACAGACATTGAGTGACCTGAAGATCCAGATCATGTGTCTACATGAGGCACAGACGGCTTCTCAGCCCTGTCTTAGGTTTCGGGATGATCCCAACAGTAGCTCTACCCAGCCATCTGCCACATACCGACAGGTCCACCACATTCAGGCAGAGCCAGTCTAGCAACTGCAGCACTACTCCCGGCCACCACCATCTCAGGATACTCAGATGGTAGTTTACCAGCCGGATCAGCCTGGCAGTTCTTCCTCCTCCACCCTTCGAGCATCAGGCATTCATGGAAGTCAATGGGATTTAGTACAACTGATACAAGCAACAACCCGGGATCTGTCGTGATCACCCAGGTTTCCAATGGTCCACTGGAGGTACCTCGTCTCAATAACAGCGTCCATCTCAGGTCGGACAGAGCAGCTAGCAGCAGCCTCCTCACTCCCGACATTACCAACAGTCGGGTCCTCGTCCCTCATAACAGGGAAAATAGTGGAGGCAATAGAAGTAGCCTAATCTTCAGTACTCCTAGACTCCTCCTCATTATCAGCAGTCTCAACCTCATTTCCAATGAGGCAACCCATCCGATTCTCATGGACCCGTCTATGAGAACCCAGCCCTTGATGACCTCGCCCGCCTACTTTTGATCAGCATGCATCCTTCCAGCGAGAAATGGATGAGTTTCAACAGGATATGAGGGAGACTATCAAGGGCAAGGCTGCAATACCCGCCCAGATTGAACCTAACCTGAACAATCTGAAGAGGAAGTCTTAGCAAGTGTAGTTTATAGAGACTACCACTCCTAGTGATACATTGTGTAATATTTCTTCCAATGTATTTGAAGATGATTTTGTGACACTTAGGAGCGGTAGGATGCCAGTTGGTGGTGCCTCGTCTGAGCGACGACCACATGGAGATTCTGGAGCGCTAGACGAGGACGATAGCCAGATGCATACGGTGGTGCTGATGCCACCAGTATTTTAGTTGCTGAGCTAGAGTGTGGTGTTAAGGCCACTAGAACATATGTTGTGGGTGGTACTGATGCCACCATTTCTCCTTCAACTGTGTTACCTCCTTTTGTATCTCAGGACCATTTTAGAAAAATACAAAAAATAGAAAAAGGGAAAAGAACAAGAATATGAATAAAGGAAAGGTTTCTGTATCTCTTATGAGTCCATATATGTTGCATTATGATATTGGTATGGATTCTATTCCTCTACATGCATGGGAGCCTATTCCTAACCCTCATATTTCTGGACAGGATCCATCCATACCCTTCTCTCAAACACTCTGCTTAGCGAAGGGGAATAAACTAGAAAATACTAAAAAGAGACACCAACAAGAGTTCAGCCAACAAATGATTGATCAATTCCAGATTTAGCTGACTCTACAGAAGGCACTAGAGCACATCCCCCTCTTCCAGACGAACTTGAGAGAGAAGATCACCATCCGCAAGAAGATGAGGAACCATGATGCAGAGATTCATGTGCTTACTCGTGCCACTTGCTTCGCCATTCAGAATAGATTGCCAGCTAAGAGACTTGATGCAGGAGCTCCATACATCAAATTCCATATCCATGAGCAGTGGTTCGATCGTACTCTATTAGACAGCGGGTCTTCTATTAACCTTCTTCCAATAGCCTTACTCGACCGATTCGAGTTTGGCCCTCTTTGATAGATCAAGAAAGTCATTCAGTTTACTGATAGATCTGTCAAGAGGCCAAAGAGGTTATCAAAGGACGTGGTCATCACAATTCAGGACCTGAAATTCCCCGTGGACTTTGTTGTATTGGACATGGAGATTCCTGAGTCTGTGACAGATACCCCCATCATACTAGGATGTCAATTCTTGGCCACAACCAAGGCGGTGTCTGATTATGATAGCGGGAAGATATACTTTCACGTCGAGGGTGAAAGTATACAAATAGAGACGATCAAGGAGACCAGAGCGAGAGATTAATCTTGCTTCGATGAGACGAGTGATTCAGAGCAGTTGACAGATGCAGAGAGAGACGTCCACCAAGAGTATGTCTTTTTGATTACAAACGATGAGGAAGTTTGGGCCAATCCTGTGTCACGAGCTCTTGTCACGCCGTCAGACACTACAGATTTACAGATTTTGGCAGATGAGAGTTCGAAGAGCACACTCTTGGCAGCAGACACATTTGAGGCTGATGGGCAGGATAGCGAAGCAGAGTATATTTCATGTTCCTCTGATTCAGACAGATTCAGGCATTGATTGTGATGATTTTGATGATTATTTGCCATGAATGATTCCTTCATAAACGATAACTAGGACAGAGAGTGAGCCAACACATATTACAGATACATCAGCAGGGTCGTCTTTGCCAGATTTTTATATGCAGCGAGAGTTCTCCCATGCAGATCTGATAGCCTTCACTCGGATATCTAGAAGCCAGATTTT
Source organism: Ottelia alismoides (assembly GCA_037367405.1). Taxonomy (NCBI): domain Eukaryota; kingdom Viridiplantae; phylum Streptophyta; class Magnoliopsida; order Alismatales; family Hydrocharitaceae; genus Ottelia; species Ottelia alismoides. The sequence continues at coordinate 76,519 of JAZKJV010002494.1, read as the reverse complement.
CAATTCCCAGAATTGAAGACCTTGTCGCAATAGATGAAGTACATATTCCTTGCGAGTGAGCCAGAGATGTTCCCAGTCATTATCTCAACGCATTTGACTGGAGATCAAGAATATCATTTGATGGAGGTTCTTGAAAGAAACCTCAAGGTGATTGAATGGAGCATAGCTGATCTCTAGGGATAAGTCTGGCCCTATGCTCCCACCATATTTATCTCAAAGAGCGCCAAGCCCTCGTGTGAGTTCCAATGACGACGGAACCCGAATCTTCAAGATGTGGTCATGAAGCAGATATCAAAATGGCTAAACGTCGATTTTATCTACCCCATCTCCGACTCCAAGTGGGTTACTCCATTACATGTGATACCCAAGAAGACGGGTATCACGATAGTTGTGAGCGAGTCTGGAGAGGAGATAGTTACCCAAGTATCCACTTCTTGGAGGGTCTGTGTGGACTACAGATTATTGAATCAAGCCTCCAAGAAGGATCATTTCCCACTGGCATTTATTGATCAGATTATTGAGAGGCTAGTTGGGAAGAGTAATCATTGTTTCCTTGACGGGTACTCCATATACAATCAGGTGGCCATATCACCCGAAGACCAGGAGAAAACGACATTCACCTGTCCATTTGGGATGTATGCCTTTATACGGATGCCTTTTGGTTTATGTAATGCCCCAACTACATTCCAAAGGTGCATGCTTTCCATCTTCTCGGACATGGTGCGTGATTGCATAGAGGTTTCATGGATTATTTCTCGATCTACGACGACGAGTTCGATGCTTGTCTTGACTACTTAGACCTCGTACTTTAGCATTGCATAGAGGTCCATCTTGTATTATCTAGGGAGAACAGTCACTTCATGGTGACTCAAGGGATGGTGCTTGGCCATATCATCTCCAATAGGGAAATGGAGGTTGATTCGGCCAAGGTGTATATCATCAAGAAACTCAATTCATCATCCAATTTGTGATAGTTACGGTCTTTTCTGGGGCATGTCGATTTCTACCGATGATTCATTAGGGATTTCACTCGTATTGCCCGACCGCTCACTGATTTGTTGATGAAAGACACCGAGTTCATTGTAGATGATAAGCGTCTAGTGTCGTTTGAGACTCTCAAGCGATTAGTTATCAAGTCTCCTGTCCTTCAGCCACCCGATTGGTCTCTCCCATTTGAGATCATGATGGATACTTCTGATTTTTCCATAGGGGCTTTGCTAGGACAGAGGAGGGATTGATTACCATATGCCATACACTATGCTAGTCGGACTTGGAATGCTGCTCAACGAAATTATACTATTATAAAGAAAGAGATGTTAGTCGTAGTTTTTGCTTTGGACAAATTCAAATCATATATTCTTGGATCCTGAGTGACTATTTTTACAGATCACACCGCCATCCGATACCTAATGGCTAAGAAGGATGCTAAAGACAGATTGACAGATGGATCCTTTATGACACGAAATTCGAGATCGACTAAGGTGGAAAATATGCAATATCGTTGTCCCTAATCAATCGAATTGGTCATAAGAAAAATAAACCACTAACGATGATCAAGCAAGCAATCAAAGCTTGTGTAAGCGGTTCACTATTTTTATTTACCTGGTATAGACACTACGAACACAAGAAGCACGAAAGAGATATGAAGTAGTCAAATTTCAGAAATAAGACATTTTTTAGTGGTTTTTAATTTTTACTTTTTTATTTTTGAATAAAGGCAAGCACATAAGGTAAAATACACACAACACACTTTTTGTATTTTTCAAAATAGCTAAAAATGCTCGGAAAATTAAGATAAAATTGGGTTTTTAGGTTTTAAAATATTGTTGATAATTTTCTTGGATTTTTCAGATGTTTTTAGATTTTTATAGAAATCAAACTACGCTAAAAAAGGCAAGCAGTGCACATTCAAGACTAAATTTCAAGTTAAAAATATTTAAAATGACCTAAAGTCCTAGATAGCAATTTTATGATAAAATATGAATAAAAATCTACAAACATGAAATGATATTGGATTTTTTGGATTTTCTTGAATTATATATATATATATATTATAAGATTTTGGTTTTGTAATTTTTAGTGTTTTTAAAGGGAGTTTCAAACAAAAATTTGTATTGTAAATAAAACACACTAAAAGGCAGTCATCCGATTTTTATATAATTTTTAAAGCATTTTTTGAATTTTTATTATTTTTCTATCCAAACAATGATGTTTTTAAAGATTTTTTATTTTTCAGAAATAGAAAGTAAAAATAAATTAATCTAATAATATCACAATAAATACTACACACTAATATGAGCCAATGGTAATTTTTATGTAATTTTTTGAATTAATTTTTTTTGTTGAGTCCAAAATGCAATGTGTAATTAGGCATAGTTTGCAGGGACCTAATTGTAAATATACTAAGTTCACAGACCAAACAATAACATAGTCGAAAAGCCCAAGCCTTATCTACAAAAATCCCAAACCAATCACACACACGCTCAAATCTAAATGTACAAGGGGTATAAATGTAATTTTTAAAAGTTAACATTCATTATATAACATTATTAAAATTTAGGACAGAAGATGCAAATAACCAAAAACTCACGTGGGACGGCATGTGCTTCAGATTTAGAGGTACTTAAATGCAAATAATGAGATAAAATCAGTGTTTGCTTCATGAAACTTGTGTGTCAGCACCTTAAACCAGTATGAGAACATGATTCATGTACTATCTCTTTATATTTAACTAAGTACCAGGGTTCAATAAAACATAAAAATGTTGATCAGTGTACATCAACTTGGTAAAATCAATAGAGCTAACAAAAAAATAAAAAAATAAAAGAAAGAGAAAAAAAGCTTTTACACTTCAAAGACAAATACGAAGAACTTCCACCAAAGGCGAGCTCTCCTAAACTTTTAAGTCCACTTGGACCAACATTTTTTATGAGTCGGGATAGCAACCAAAAAGGGCTTTGCATCGTATAGTGATACAAGTTTGGGTGTTGAAGGTATAATAGACACTCAAAAGAGACCACAGTGCATTCTTAAGGAAACAAGTGCGAATGACTCAACTCTCTCTTGACAGACACACTGGTCGACAACCAAATATATATATATATATCTGTGTGTGTGTGTGTGTGTGTTGAGTTAATAAGGCACTCGAGAGGATCCTTATTTCCATGAGAGAGAGAGAGAAGTCAGAAACCTATACCTTCCATCAACTGGCCTTTCACCTTCACTTTCAAGTCTGACAAGTAAAGAGACGGTGGATTAAATGTAATAAATAATTTATTCCCTAGTGTTGAGGATTGGGTTCTTAGGAGAGTCTTTTGAACTAGGACTTTGAGTGATGTTTCAAGTCGACTATCATAAATGCAATTCACACTTAATGTCATATCCTTATGCTATATGCATACAAAGAGAGTTTAATAATTAGGAAAGTTGGATTTTTTTACTAAAACTCAGTTCAACATAGGATTTTAAGATCACTAAAGCTGAAGGTTCTTAATAGATCAAGTCCTAAACATTCACAAGCACAGTCAAAGATTAATCCAACTTGTTCATTCTTTATTTACTTGAGGACGAGCATGGTTTAAGTATATGGAGTGATAAATCCATGATTTATCATCATATTTAGTATTTATTATCTCTTTTACTTAATCTATTCAATAAAATGTAAAGCAAATTAATATTATTTTGCAACTAGCTCTTTGTATTCAATTTACCCTAATTATTGTATATAAATAATTCCATTAATGTGACTTTATTTCAATATTTTATTAAATCTCAAAAATCTCATAAAAATAGATAAATATTGTGCATATTTGTTTTAAAATTAAATATAATTTAAAAATAAAAAATATCAAAAGAAATTAAAACAAGTATTTTTATATCATAAAAATACTAACAAAAATATCCTTAACGAAATATCCTTAAATAAAATGAGTTCTAATCTCAACAAGGAATCAATTCCTTCTCCTCTGTGACAATCTTACAAAGATAAATCTGATTAATGGAGCCCCTACATAAGTTATTTTCTCAATAAATATTCATCAAATGATGTAATAGAATTAGTCTTAAGAATTTAAGATAAATCTGATTAATGGAGCCCCTACATAAGTTATTTTCTCAATAAATATTCATCAAATGATGTAATAGAATTAGTCTTGCGAAAAATTCTTGATTGGATCCTTGCAAATTAAGTCAAAATTTTCTCAATATATAATAACTTAAATCAGTAAAAAATTAGTCTGCATAGTTAGTGTGGATACTCACATAATAATTATACATAAATAGCCTCAGATCTATCTACAAGTTATGCAAAATGATAGATCACAAAATAAGCTTCAAAATGACATATTATGCGTAAAAATCGATGTTCAAATGAGAGTTATGCTATAATGAAATTGCAAGGACTAAAATGTAAAAAAATAAAGTTTTTCTTCTAAAGAGGTCCCTCGAGGGACCTATCTACAATATTTAAAACTCATAAAGCTTTTGTTGCAGTTTTTCCAGTACGTCACATGCCAAACACGTGACACGGACGTCAACTATTGCGATTCTTGAAATATTGAGGGTTTGTGTGTAATTTTCCCACCCTCACGTGTTCCTCATGTGCAGGGAGGGAATCTGGGGCAGTGGTATGTGGGCACACCATCGGAGGCGGGGCGTGCGGGTCGAGGTCGATGTTCGGTGCTGCGGGCAAAGGGCTACGCTGCTAGTGGGCAGCAATGTCTGGGGTGATGACATACTGTGCGAGGAGGGCGGTGGATAGTGGGCACGACTGGAGAGTGGTGAAAATTTACCCATGTAGGGGCATCCCTGGAGGTGCTGTGCAGATCGTGTAAGGGTGGCGCTCCTCCTCGTACTGGTGGTGGAGGCATAGCCTGCTGGAGGGCTGGTAAGTGGACCCATTACTTGAAGGCAGGCTACCGAGCATGGTCAAGGTGGGGCTCGTTGAGATGGAGAGGATGAGGTTGGTGGCCTCATACCTGGAGGAGTTAGAGAAAACCAAGGAAGGAAGGAGAGGACTGGGGGGAGGAGGTTTTCATGCGAATATGGTGAGAGAATCTAAGCTATGGCCTTAGCGAGCCCGAAGATGAAGGGGATCTAGAGGATAGAGGAGAAGACGACATGGTCGAAGGTAGACTGAAGAAGGAGCTAGAAGCTCCTGTCCTTGCTCGAGTATCCTGGCGATAGGGGGCACGAGCTCTACACCTAAGAAGAGCTGCTACACGATCGGGAAGTAGCCGTAGATCACACTTGTTTTACCTCGTCATGGCTCGTCAGGGACCTCACCCACTGTTGTCACCTGGGTTCATGAAGAATGATGGAGGTGGTCAGGTATTTGTGGATAATTGAGAAAAAGAGTGGTCGATGAGGCTTTATAGGAGCTCGAGGGGAGGGCAACGACCTGAGATGGCATGAGCGTTACATGCAGCGAGGGTGGCTGGCGTGGAAACGTTTATGGAAGAGGGAGGAGGAGAGGTGATGGGTCGGGCTGCCATTGGGAAGAAGAAGAAGGTCATGTTCTTGGCACGTGACCACAGGGAGGCATGAGAGAGGAGGAGGGGTGACACGTGGCATGTCCAGAGGCTACCATGTTTTGCCAAAAAAATTCAAAATATAAAAGGGAAATAAAAATAGAAAAGAAATAGAATAAGATTTCGGATCGAAATTTTTCCTTCAGAAACGGTTTTCATCTAGACGAGATATACAACTTTCACGAAGAAATCAGAAGCAAAAGTGGTCATCTGTACAAAGTGGTATTTTTTGTGTTTTCCCATGTATATAGAGATTCGTTTTTGGTGGTTTTGTAATTTTTAATGATTTTTAAAGGAGATAAAAATTCTAAAAAATGATAAAATAAAGGACACTTATTTACATATTAATTTATTTTTTGGATTTTTAATAAATAATAAAATAAGAGAATATATAGGAGTACGAAACAAGCGAATTTTGTACAGACTCACATGTCACTCAGACACAATCAGCTTCTTTGATTTCAGTCTTGATTTAGATTTTTATGCCATGTGAAAAAAACCTTCATCAAAGAAAACAAATAAAAAATAAATATAACAAAATGGGTCAATTATGTACATAAAAACTCAGGTCAAAAATCGTAAAAATATAAAATGCGTAAAAGAGGCCCAAACTCAACTTTCACATTTGAGCTCTGATTTTTATGAAACTGGTCTTTTTTTGAATGTTTTTGAAAATGGAGTATTTAAAAGTGAGTAGACCAAAATTGGATAATGTATGAGGACGATATGTGCCTTTTAGTCCGTCTGTTGTGAAATTAAATTTTGGGTTTATATGTCACTTATTTAAGTTGGCAAATGTTTTCTATTTTTCCTTTATTCTTGATAGTAATATCTACACAATGGAATTGGTTTCAGGTAAATCGTTGTTAGGATGAATTAACTAAAAATTTGGGAATTTAGCAGCCTTTCATGTCAATTTACACTAGGATTTTTAGTTCCTTATTATATGCAATTATGCATGATGAAATGCATATATTATTTACACATGTATGCTAATGATTCTATGTTGATGATTAAATGCATATGGATTTTGTAGAACAAATCCTAATTGACCAATTTTAGCATGTTGAATTAGAGATTCATCAGAGACCCTCGCTTGAGCCCAACCATATCTGTCGCAGCAAGGCAACACAGTAGAGGAGCGAGACATATATGTGTCGTTTGATCATATTGATTGGATGACTCTTGGGCAGTGACCAAGCCTCATCCCAAGCCATCATGCTTGGAGGAGTCGAGATGTGTCGAAGTTAGGCCTCCTACATGTTTGATGAACAATGAATTTTCACGGGTCTGATGTTCTACACAAGGCAAGAACATCGTCCCTGTGGTGGCCGAGCAAAAATTGTTGACTCAAGCAACAATTAACCCACGAACATATATAAAGAAATGCGATGTAAATGTGGAACTAAAATTTATTATTACTCTACAAAAGGATGTGTATAGGTGCAAGTATTGTAGAGGACGAACACATGGAGCACACAAGATGGACTATGAAATCCAAAATGTTACTTTCTTGACTTTTTATTTTATTTTTGTGGGATTTTAATTATATATTTTTATAGTTATTTGTTTATATATATTACGCTTTTAAATTTTATATTTTTTATTTTCTTTTTATATTTTCTAATTTTTAGTTTCCATATCTTTTTAAAGATAATATATATACGTGTAGTTATATGTATAATAGAGATACTATATATATAATATAATATAAAAAATTAAGAAAATACCCTAAGGTAAATCCCTTTTTATAAAGATTTAAAATATTTTTAGTATTTTTTATAATAATAATTCTAATAATAATATAAGTAAATATAACTATATATAGATCTAGGCTTTATATTTTTCGATATAGCTTTAAATTTAAAAAATGGTAAAATAAAATATTTTTGTCTTTTTTATATTTCTATCTATTTTTATTAATTTTCTTGTATTTTTTACTAATTTTTGGATTTTTAATTGAATAAAAATGTTAAAAAAAGACTTTTATTACTGATTTGGGACTTAAAAATAGATAATAGTCCCAAACTTTTACAAAACTATTTTCATTTATAATATAATTATATATAATAAACAAATTTTGAAATATGAATATTTTTTTTGGAATTTATAGAATTTTTATAGAATTTATAAGTATTTTGGAGATTTTTTATTTTTAGTTCTTTTCATTTGTTTTTTGTTATTTGGTCTATGTTACAAAATATAATAATAATAATAAATAGCTTTTTTTGGAATTTTTATAAACGATCTTATAATTTTTTAAATAAGGAATAAATGCTCTATTTTTGAATTTGAATAAATAGAAAAATAAAGAAAAATGTTGTAATAGATATATGCAGTAGAACACAATTTAAGGCATATAACCTAATTTTTCTAGAATTTTTAGAGCGTAATATACATTTAATAAAAATAAAAAAGAAAATGTAATGTTGGAGGGGATATATTTGTAATTTTCTAAAAATATTCTTTAATTTGTGAACTCCTTAAAGAAATCTAGGGGTAATCATGCAAAAACTTAGATAAATTCAATATAAAACACTTTGGAAGGATTATTTTTATAATTAACAAAAAGCAAAAGGTCCTTGATGCAAATTATCTAAAAAGTATTATAGTATATTTAAAAGTTTATGGACTAAATTGAAATAGCATGACCTATAGGGGTCCCTTGCAAAATACCCGCCAACTCATGTGTATGCGTACATGAGATGACAAGGCGAGGGACCTATGTGCAAATAGAATAAACCTAGGGCTATGATCACAATTTTTACAAAAATATTATAACTATAGAGGAAAGTTTTATACTAAAAAAAAATACATAAATGGCGGTTGTATGTTGCAAAGTTTCCCTCATGTGCTAATAGCATTGCTACTTTCACTTGACATGTGGCATTGTCGGGTGGCTGGATACCGCTACGCGTATGAGCGGTTCAGATTATATCCTAGATGGGGATCAGATAAGCTGATGTGGCTCTATCCAATGTCTATGATCAAATTGGGGGGAAGTTACGATCCGACGATTGTTGCTCTTCCTGAAGAACATGGGAAAACAACCAAGGGTGCGAGCTTCAATCTTTATTTACCCCCTCATCTGAGCATTTCTGACACCTCTCAAGTGCTCAAGTTATTCCTCTTGCCGGTCTGCATCTGTTGAAGGTGTCAAAAGGATCCAAGGACCACCGATGGTGTCCCAAGAGGTCGGAATAGATCAGGTGACCTGAGAACCCTCCGGCTTCAAAATTGCTTCTAGTAGGATTGTGAGCTTCAGATACCTATACAGAAAGAAAGCGGTAGCGAGAAAACTACCTCGATCCATTATTGGGTGCAGTGGCAGTGAGATGAGGTGGGGCGAAGAGGTCTGGTGGAGGTGGCGGAGGAGGACCCTTAAGTCCTAATCAAAGACCGACTAGGAGGAATGGAGTGGATGGGGGTGTAGAGAAATGAAAGTGGAACGAAATGAGGGTGAAAGGCGAGGGGAGCATGGTTGAAGGACAGTGGAACAATGATCGGAGCTGGAGCTATGAAGAACTATGAAAAGTAAAACCTAAGCTAATATAGTGAATTAAAATGTGAAATAAAAATGGAAATTAAAACTAAACCTAGAAGCAACCTAAAATTACCGTTACACTATGGCTAGACCTGCAAAGCAAGGAGCCGGGTGGACCACCTGGTGGAGCTCGTTCGTGATGGTGTCTCGATGCTCTTCCCACACTCTTACGCGCTGGATATCAACGTGGAGGCAGCTATCACCATGCTCAACATGCTGGGATATGGATCTGAGGAGTGGAAACACATGCAGATGGATGAAATTTGAATTGGAGTCCGACGAGGTGCACATGTACAAGGTCAGCTTTGACTGAGGTGACAACTCAATCCATTGATCCTCAGATCGAGACAAGGTGTGCGCATGAACGTTCAATGATTGAGGAACAATAGTTCAGAAGGAGTCGAGCTCCAAAAATGAAATAATAATTTGGAGTAAATCGAGGAAACCAGAGATATAGGTCAGACCTATGAGGGGCATTGCGTTGACCGAGGTCAACTTTGACCCGCACCTCATTGGTCCATGTCAGATCAGAAAAAGACATAATAAAAATACTTTATTAATGATTTAAAATTAAAAGATAATTTTATTTATTTTTATTTAAAAAAATATTTATTATTTTATGTAATATTTTATGGTAATTTTTATTTAATTTTACAAGTTAAATTATTAGATGTTGCTTTTTAGATGTATAAATATAGGTATATTTATTCTTATATACTATATCTTATTTTTATTTTGTATTTTAGATTTTATAATTTCATATACATAATTTCTGTATTTATTACTTGTTGAAATACGCATAAATATATTTTTATTTTATTTTTCTGAAGTTATTTGTACACTTAAATAAATATGTTTATATAATGTAAATGTATATTGCAAGTATATGCATCTATGTAATTTGGTATACTTATTTCTTTTAATGTATTTTTAATTTTTTTTATTATATTTTAATCATGTATATGTATAAATAGTATTTACAAAAATATAAAAAAATAAAAAATATAAATAATAAATAAAATGATTATTTTATTCATGTATATTGCACAATAAGGGCCCAAAACATAACTTTTGCATCTTAACTCCAAATTGAGTGAAATCACCTTCATTAAATAGATAATTTAAAGAGTTCATATGGAGAAGATATAGGCCTCGAGAGTTTTCCTTATGTCTTTTTATTCTAAGTGTCTAAGTGTGTATTATTTTTGGATGAAATAAATTTTGTATTTTTCTTTGTATTTTTATCTACAAGTTTCATGTTCAAATTTATTAATTTGAGATATAAATAATAAAGAATAAAATATATCTCAAAGAGAATTTATTGATGAGTAAAAGTTAGGGTTTTATTGTGATTATTGGCACTGATCTCCTCCTTTATTCCTCATCCACCAAGTCAATACTTGACTTAGTCTCAGGGTTTAAGGTCATTAAATACATTTGGTATTTTATTTTATTTTATTTTATTTATTCTTTTATTTTAGAATTAAAAAATATTTTATGTATTATTTACGGTATAAATAATATATATTATTTTGTACAAATTAATGCTATTCACATGCATTTAACTAGGGATTAAATGCCAAAATGAAAGAATAAAGGTGACGAAATGGATATTCATCGGTGGTCCAAGTCACCTGCGTCGAGCTAAACTACCTCCCGAGCCTTAGAGCTCGTGCATAAGACATAAGGGGGTGGGTATTTTACATCTGAATACACCCACTTGTCCAAAATTGCAAATAGGTCTCCTCGTGCATGCCTCACGTGGCACGCTTGGGTATTTTGCATGGGGGACATGCCGACTTCTCATTATTGCTATTATGTCCTCGCGCACATGATAAATTACAGGGAGGCCCATAGATTTTCAAATATTACATTTATGCCCCTAAAAGGATATTTTTATGACGATTTGTAAATATTTTGCTGTGTTTTTCTTTCATTTATGTCCCTAGACTAAAAATGCTTATATATTGAGCATGTGAAATCCTTTTTCGATGATTTTAATTTCATTTCAAATCTTATTTGATTATCTAACTAATGGCATAGTTATTCACTATTTGAATAGTATGCGTTTAATTGGATATCTAATGGGTCATTTGCATGATATTTAAATGCAATTAAATAAATCCAGAGCTACTTTGATGCATGAAATGAATAATGGAACTACATTGATCTTTATTGCTCATTTATCTGATTAATGTACATTAGTCTAAGCTTGCATATCATATCATTTTATTGCATTATGTCATCTTATTTAATGTGCATGAAACCCATAAAAATGCATTCTATTGCATGCATCATGTTTTGCATCGAATTGTTTTATGCATTGTTGACCTAGCTAGATAGATAAATAATCACTTAGTCTAGATATTATAGTCTGATCTATCATTTACGTAGCTCATGTCTATGAGTCTGACACTGGACTTCCCAGGTTAAAAACATATTTTATTAGATCGAGCCCCTCTCCACGGAGATATTTAAAGCTCGGTCTCTGATAGATCGCTGAGAGATTGTGTTACAACAAGACCACAATAGAACAATCACTCAACAGTTCATCATATTACCTAATGGTTCTCCACTTTTAGGAGTCATTCTCCAAAGGGGTTACCAAGGGAAATTCAGGTTGGGTTTCCACCTAGATTTTCCACAAAATCCCCATTTCCACTCACATTTCTCTTTCATCTATTCCAACAAAAAAACATTATACTGCACTATCTTGTCATCTAAAAATTAATAATAAGAGACTTCTTCTCTCATTCATCTTAAAGCCTGAAATCTTATTGAAGCTTTCCATGATCCTTTTGATGGAGTCTAGTGTTTTATAGGAGCAATGATAGAAGAATAACAGGTCGTCAATGTATATGAGGTGTGGGGGTGACATGACATGGCTCCTTCCCAATGGTAGAAGATCTCCCTCTTTTTAACCTTTGAGTCAATAAGTCTACTAAGTGATTTTGTAGCAACTTGTCAAAAGAAGCGACTTAACGATTCTTTGCATCAGAGGTCTCTCCCACCCCTTGAACATACCAAAGGGAATTCCATTAAACAGAAATCTCCCTTATTCCATGAGATGTATATGCACTCACAATTTAATCATGTCTCCATGATTGGACAGATCTTTTTTAGGGGTAAACTCACTAGAGCGGATCCCATGTTGCTATGTTCGATCATGATTGAGCGGTACACACAAAATCCAAATTTTGGTGGCCCTTTGTGTGAGCACTGCTCAATCATGATCGAGCGGATTTGCTTAGTAAGGTAGACTATGTTTTACAATAGACGATCTGCTCTATAAACCCATGTGCTCTTCTTATTGTTTGTGTTTTGTTTATGCCAGATTATAGTTACAGTTACCACTCAAAAAATATAGCTATAAGTATTTTTCACAAAAAAACTAAAGGACACAAGTGTAAAATAATCACATATTATCAAATTATTTGTTGCCCTTAAATATAATTGTCAAATGAATTGACAATCATCAAATAATTGTTGCCTTAAATGTGATTAGCAAATATATTACAGAATTTCCTTAAATATGATTAGCAAATAGGTTATCAGAATTGTTGCCTTAAAGAAGATTAGAAAATATATTGCGGTATAACCTTAAATATGATTACCAACATCAAAAATAGTAATTGTTGCCTTAAATACGGTTAGCAGATATATTACAATACTGCATTAAATATGATTAGCAGATAAATTAGGAGAGGTAACATTCAGGGTACAATGAAAATTCTTGCTTGGTCAAAAGTACTGCTTTTCCGCTAGTTGTCCGTCTTTGAAATGAATTCGATCGCAATTTGTTTAAATCAAGATCTAGTGAATAAGTACTTACTTATATTGGATTTTTTCATGTGAAGAGTGATAGAAAACTTACGTGCAAAGATCAAAACGAGTAGCAAAAGTTCATTAAAGATGAAATGATGATTTACAGAATCATAAGCCTTTGATAGGCCAAATTCAACACAAGCATGCCTGGACTTCGATCTACACTCAAAGCCAAACGCCAACTCGATCATGTGCTAATCGAAAACCGTCCTCAATTCATTTTCCCTTCACGAACATCATTTGATTGTACGGGATTATGTGGTTATACCTCTGCAATCCTGATCGTTGGCATCTTTGCAAAAATCTTGTAGATAATGCCGCGACAAGAAATTGGCATAAATTCACCCAAGGAGGATGGGGACTTGACTTTCGGGACCAATGTAAGAAAGATATGGTTCGCTTCTCCCGTCATTCCTCCTCTTAGTGAAAGAACGACATAACAACCATCACCTCTCCTTTTGTTATTAAAACTGCGTCGTTACGTTTTTACAAATTTCACACTAGCCCCTCATTGCTTATTCTTGTTCCCCTATTTTACACTGACAGAAGTGCATTACTGCAAATTTTGTAAGTGTAGTTGCAAAAAAGTAAAGGACATAAATATTAAACTCTGTTTGGTAGAAGGATACAAGATATGATGTAAGGAGGGATTAAGCTAGTGTATCCCTCGTTTCTATTCATTCGGAGGGATGCAAATATGTGGGATAAGGATGAGTAGAGATGGTATTTATGTCCTATTGTCTGTTTGTTTAGCAAATTAAGGACACATGTTACCAGATATAGGTTAGGTATTTCTATTGGGTGTTTTTATGATTTGTGTTGTGTTATATTCTAAAGTTCGTAATGGAAACAAGTATTTCCTTCGATATCAAGTATGTTCTGGATTCGTAACTATCTAAATTTACTATTATTCCATTTTTATTTATACTCAACAAAGCTTGCATAGCACAAAAGAAGTTTGTATATTGATTGTCTTGCATGGTAATTACTAGAGGCGATTTCTGATGCCACCCAACAATGAAACGATGAAAATCGACGATCTTTCAGATCTGCATATGCCTTGCCAACATATAGGTAATCAAATAGAAAACAACCTGTTATACTTTAAAATTGTATATTGAAATATACAATAAAGGGATAATCAAGACTTGTCGACTCCCACAAATCGGGGTCGTCAGACGTGAGACATTGCAGACGGTCATCCCACAACCAAGCGCCTGTTGATATAAGAAAATTCATCTTCATGTATGCCCCCTTCAAATGCTTCCATCACTTGATGACCCAGTGCTGTGGATATCGGATCTGAATAATATTTGATTTAAACTGATAAAAATGTTATCCCAACTGGCACTACAAATAGATGGGCTTTTGGGGACGTTGACAGGGGACGGTTACAAAAAAAACCTCCTATTAGCAACCAGTGGGGATGGTCGTGCTCTGCCCGTCGTTAGTTCCACGCACACAGAACATTCACACACCCTCATCCTCTATTCAAGCATCGGAGGGGATGACTACTATTGTGTCCATCCCCAATATGCATGTAAGGGGACATTTATAATATTGCTAGTCCCCTATGCCAATGTTACCTATTATTGCTACTAAGAGACGACTGCTTATGGCTGTTTCTTTTTTGATGATTGGGGACAATCATAACCATCCCATGTGCTTCTCTGTGCTCGTTGCCGATGGTTGCTTAAGTCTTGGAGATATTTTGTCAAAGGGGATGGGTGTAACCATCCCAAACGCTTAAGGGGGCACGACCGTATATTGACCATCCCTTCTGTGTTTGATGGCTCGAAAACTGGGGAATATTTGAGGCTAAAAGGGACAGTCTTTAGTGAACTGTCCTCGATCATCACAAAGGGAACGATTGACGACCGTCCCTTTTGGTGATTTTATCCAACATGTACTGGATCCCCTTCTCATTCAGAAAAGCAGCTGCCATCTATATTCTTCTCAATCCTCACCTCCCACTCCCAGCCTCCGTCCACTCATCCAGGTTCTTCTCCACCGTCCTCGATGCTTGTCTACGATCTGCGCTGCTCCTCCATCCCTGCTCCTGCTTCGCCCGCTCCTCCAGGTTCTACCTTTAAGTGTCACAACTTGATTTTTATTATGTTTTCATCTTTGCACCCATCTTTTTTTAAGATATCATTGTTCCTTTCTAATAAGCACTTATATAACAAGTTTTGATATACCTTTAAGTGTACACTATGATTTGTGTTTTGTGAGGGATGAGACTTCCAATAAGCTCTTATTAAATGAGTTTTGATATATCATTGCTCTTTTCTCTTGTAATTATCTTCTTTAAAAATCATTTTCTTCATGTGTTTACTCAAGATACTTAATGGTCACTAATTCACCTATTATCTTTTCTCTTGTATTAGAAAATTCATTAATGGTTTTAAGGTTGTAGTTAATTCCTGTGACAACTAGGTCACTAATTCACCATATATACACATATGTATACGTAGAGTAAGTTATTTTTATAAAATAAAGTAGATAAAATCTAAAATCAAATATCTTGAATAGTTCTTGAATACCAATTAAATGGCTTACCTGGCAGATCGACCTTACAACGTTATGAGTGATTAAATGAGTGACAGTGAATTTTGATTATTATTTGAAGTAGTGGAGATCCTATACATGTTCTAAACCCCCTTTTTAAAAAGAGATAACCTTGAGACTCAATCGAGCCATTGATTAAATCTGAGACAATTGTTGAGATTACCTTGAGACTAAATAGAACATGTACAACCTCATTAGTTGGAGCTATTGGAGTCCTTTGATTTGATCATCACCCTGATCATCGTAACCTCCAAAGAGTAAATAAGATATATCTATTAATTTGTATGGTATGGGAAAATGGATAAGAGTTGGACGAATAAAAGATTTGATGATTTGATGCCTTAGAGGAAAGGTATCAATGAGTTCTTAGATTGGGCCTTTGGTGTGAATTGCTATTGAGGGGAAGGGGATAAGATTCAATGTCCATGTGCAAGATGTAAAATACTTTAATTGATAATTAGAAGGGAGTCTATGAGCATATTATATTTAATAGGATTTGGCTACAATACACAAATTGAACTTACAACAGAGAAGGTCTTCAACATGCTCCGGAAAAAATAATGATGTAACTTATGACGAAGATCCAATGCAGATAGATGTTGGTGACAAGATGACGAGTCCGAAAATACCCTACACTAATCTGTGAGAATTAAGCTTTTAAAAATAACGATGATGTATCGTTGTAATCACATCAAGCAATCGGAATCGATCAAGAAATAACCACAATAATTTATATTCAATTTTTAATCGGTGTGGTTTTATGTTTATTTTACTTGGGCAAGTGATGAACATGAAATCTGCCACTTTGATAATCTAAAACTGTCGTAGTATAGGGGGCAAATTTGGTTCGTCAAAAATCACAATCTTTGAATGTTGTGGAATATTTTTACTTGATAAGTCTAGCAAGGTCGAACACAGGGAACGGTGATTCTTAGTTGCGTGGTTTTAAATGAAATTAAATAACTAACTAATGCTTGATTAATTTGCTATGTTGAGAAAATATACAATGCAATGATGAAGATTCTATGTAAAGAAAATAAATAGAAATGATTATGCCCAGGATCTGTGATTTGAAACGTGTTGAATCCTCCAATAATATGATCAATAATTTCACCAAATTAATCACAAATCAAAATGGATCTCACTCAATGCTTCAGATTTATAAATTGATACTCAGAATAATTTGACGTAAGATATCTGGCCTCCAAATGTCTCTGATTCAATTCCTCGAATCGTTGACAATAATCTTAGAGTAGTTTATCTAAATTAATCCCCTGTGGAATCTAAACTATTTAGAATAATTAATGAAGGCTTAATCAAATTAAAATCCTCATCCGAATTCCTACAAAAATATCACCAAATTCTCAAGCACCAATTTGACAAAATTAGCCTACATATGTCATCAAAGATACACAAATGATAATAATCACTAAACAACCTCAGATCTGTTTACAAACTATATTAAATGGTAGAGCATGAAAAGAGCTTCAAAATGACATATTATATGCTAAAAACGGAGTTTGTATGAGAAAGATATGATAAAATGAAATTGCAAGGACTAGAATGTAAATAAAATAAAGTTTTTGCTTCAAATAGGTCCCTGGAGGGCTTATCTGCAATTTCACAAAGTCAGTGGGGATCTTCTGCAATTTACCCAGGTAGGGGTGTAATCGTAATTTCAAGAAACCACAGGGGCTTCAGTGCAATTTGCCCACTACGCACGTACGACTGCTCGGACGGCGGGGTTGCGGCTCGGGGGAGGCCAAGCCTATGGGTCGGGCACCGAGGCACAAGCTCGGAGCCGGACCTAAGGCTCGGATGGAGAACCTCATGCGCGGAGGTCCTGAGCCTAAGTGGCGGTGGCTGGAGGCTCGGGAGATCCAAGCCGAACTCCGAAGCTGAGGTACGGAGGGGAGGCTGGATGCTTCCACGTGGCACGCCCGTAGCTGTTGGATCAAAGGCTGGCCCCTGATCCAACGGCAGTTGTACGGTCGGGCGCAACCCTACCGGGAGTCGGTGCGGTGCGGGGGCGGTGCGACCGCGATGCGGATGAGGCGCGGGGCGGTGGCTGAGCAGAGGCAGAGGACGCGGTGGAATCGAGGCGATCACGCGAAGGCGGATGGTCTTGACGCACGACGAGGTGCGCCTGGAGGCTAGGCCGATCGACACATGACCGGCGAAGCCTGAAGGTGGCAGTGGCTGGACCTGCAAATGGTTAGGCAAAACAAAGGAGGAGGGGCTAAAGGCGAAGCCTGTGGTCGGCGAAGGAGAAGGGTCCCGGCCTGTGCAAGGCCGGTGGTGTGGTGCGTGGCGGACTGGAGGAGGATAGGGTGTTGGGTGGAGGGCGTCACCTGGGTCTGGAGTGGCGTGGCCGACTCTGGTTCTCACCTCAACTGTGAGCGAAGGCGCAACAAAGCTTGGTTGCTCGTGGCAGCACAGAGGTCAGTGACCTCCAAATCGTGCCACGGTGGTCCAGCTGTTGTCACCGGCGTCAAGGATAAAGGGCGGATGGAGATGAAGGCTGCGAGGGGAGTTGCTTTATAGGAGGGGGAGGAGGGACGTTACGTGAAGGTAGTAATGGCCGAGCGGAGGTGGCCGTTACGAGAGAGGAGGAAGAACGATGGCGAGGTGTGGGTTTAGGTAACGGCTGGTGGAAGAGGAAGGGGGTCACGTGCCTTGCACGTGACCCGGGGGGTGCTGGAGTGAGAGGAAGTGAGGTGCCACGTGGCACGCCCTGGAGCTGCCACGTGGCACCAAAAAATTTTTGAATTTTGAAGAGAGAAAAAGAAATAGAAGAAGACCTCAGATCGAAAAATTTCCTTCATGAAAGTTTTTCATCTGGACGAGATCTACAACTTTCATGAAGGACTCATGAGCAAAAGAATTCATTTGTGCGAAGTGGTATTTTTGGTGTTTTCCATGTGTATAGAAAACCGACTTTTGGAGTTTTATAATTTTTTGGTGGTTTTAGAGAGGATAAAAATTATGGAAAAATATAAGAAAATTAATTACATAATAATCTGATTTTTTTGATTTTTTAATAAATAAGAAAATAGGAAAATAAAATGGAAGTAAGAAACACACAATTTTTGTACGGACTTACAATGGACACTTGGACTCATAAGTTTCTTTGATTTCAGTTTTAATATGGATTAGGATTTTTGTGTCACTTAATAAAACATTCATCAAAGAACATGAATGAAAAAGAAATAAAATTAAAAGGATTAATTATGAACGTAAAAACTCAGGTCAAAACTAGCAAGAAGTCAAAATGCGCAAAAGAGGCCCAAAACCCAACTTTCACATATGAGCTCCGAATTTTATGAAATTGGTCTTGTTTTGAAGGTATTTAAAAATGAAGTACTTTAAAAGTAAGTAGACCAAAATTGGACACAATATGTGGGAGATATACTTGTTTTAGTTCGTCAGATGTGAAATTAGACTTTGGGATTATTTGACACTTATTTGAGTAGTGATTTTTTTTGTATTTTTTATTTAATGAAGTTAGTAATATCTACACAATGGAGGTGGTTTTGAGTCAATCGGAGTTAGGATGAATTATTTACAATTTTCAGAAGTTAGCGGCTTTTTGGACTAATTTACAAATGGAATTTTTAATGCAATTATGCATGATGAAATGCAAATATTATTTACACATGTATGAATGCTAATGATGCTCTGTTAATGATTAAATGAATGTGAATTTTTGGGAACCCAACCTAATTGACCAATTTTAGCACGATGAATACGAGATTCATCATACCCCTATACTTAGACCATGCTCGTCCCTGAGCATGAATGAATGACTTAGTTGAATATATCCATGATTGTGCATGTGAATTTTCAAGGCTCAATTCATAGAAGACCCTTAATTTGAGTGATCCTAAAATTCTGGGCTCAATCATGCTTTAATCAGAAGGAATCCAACTTTTCTAATTTTCAGACTCTCTGTTTATATATATAATATAAGGATATGATTTTTAGTGTACTGCATTTTATGAGAGTCAAGTCGAGACATCACCCAAAGTTCCTATCTAAGAGACTCTCCTCTAGACCTAATCCTCAACATTAGGGAATAAGTCTATTCTTGCTTCAGTCAACCGTCTCATTAGTTTGTCAGACTTGAAAGTGTAGATGGACGGCCGGATGATGGAGGGCATAGGATTGTGTCTGATTTTCTCTCCCTCACAATGGAACAAGGAGCCTCTCGAGTGCCTTTTTACTCAACACATGTAAATTTTTAGATTGTTGACCAATGTCTCCGTCAAGAGAGTTGGAGTCGTCTGCACTTCGTTTTCTGGGAGTACACCGGGGTGTGTCTCTTTTGAGTATCTAAGATACCTTTGACACCCAGACTTGTAGCATTTACAATGCAGAGCCCTTTTTTGGTGCCAGCCTGACTCCTTGGTCCTAATTAGCGCTTGGTCCAAGGGGATGCTTTAAAAATGTTTGGGAGCGCTCGCCATCAGTGGAAGCTCATTTATAATTTGACTTGGATGATAGAGCTTTTCTTTGACATTTCATTGCTTTTGTTGGCTAGCTCCACTGCTTTTACCAAAAGCTAGCGCACACTGATTAACAATTTTCATTAAGTTTCATTACACCCTGGCACTTTAGGTAAATATTAAAGAGATAGCATTTGAATCTTGTTCACATACTGGATAGGGTTTTGCTGACACTCGGGTTTTCTGAAGCCTTCATTAAATTTATCACATCCTCGAATATCATCAGATCGAGTCTAAACTCAAATCTCTAGTCCTAGTTCCTCAAGTGATAACTCAACTCATCTCATCAATCATGCAATTGTGGAAGTGATTGTGATGATCATATTCTTTGAAGGTAGAGACGAAGAGTGCCATATAGCGCTCAAATCTTTTAAACTAGGGAAGTGTGGATAATTAAGTTCAAACCCCTAATGACTAAGGCATGTTAACTCAAATTCTCAAGATCACAGGAATCCAGTGTCCTCAAAATCCTCAAGCCTCGAGTGACAGTGAATGTGTCAGGGATATGTCAACCAAGGAATGCATAAAATGCTTGATGAAATGCAAGACCATGATTGAACTTTTTTATACACATAATATACACTACTTGTACCCATCCCTGATGTTATAAAAATGATTAAAGTACGAGCTATGGATAAAGTAGATAAAATATATACAAACATCCCCCCATACTTAGCGTGTGCTATGTCCTCATGCCGCAAAGTGAAATGTAGACATAGCTCGTACTAAGTATAGAGGGACTAAAAATAGAAGTCGACATGTCCCCCCCCCCATACTTAGACTTTTGAGGGACTAAGCATGGAAGAAAAGGATGAAATGAGGCAGTCGAGGATGAATGTAAGGAATAGAAGTGTTGTATAGACAATGAAATCCGTCCCCTATGTATCGGGGGACCAAGAGCGGGTTGATGGATATATAGAAGAGTATTGGATCCAGAGAGGTGGTCTATCTGAGCAGATCAAATTTTTCGTCAAAAGCTATGCCCTGAGTAAAGGAAATCTATTCAACTTGTACTAATTGCTCATTGGATTCGACAAAATGTTTAAGTAGGTGACCGCTGACTATAGATATTTGCATGCCATCTGTGGTCTCTGAGATCTCAACACTACCATTATTGTGTACCTCTCCTACAATGAAGGGTCCTGTCCATTTTGATTTCAATTTACCTTGGAAAATTTCCAGTTTTGCATTAAATAACCAGACTTTCTACCCTAGGAGAAAGATCTTTGTTCGAATGTTCTTGTCATGCCATCTCTTTATTTTCTCCTTGTAAATGGTGTTGTTTTCATAAGCATGATTTCGGATTTCGGCAAGTTCATTCAAATTCATCTCTCGGTTCTTCTTTCCTTGGTGACAGTTCCAATTAATCTTTTTTATTACCCATTCTGATTTATACACGAGTTCTGCGGGCAAATGGCATGGCTTTCCATATACCATTTGAAACGGGGAGGTGCCCAATGGGGTCTTATAAGTCGTCTGGTAAGCCCATAGAACTTGGTCCAGGAGTTGGGACCAGTTCTTCCTGTCAGGGCGGACGGACTTCTATAAAATTCCTTTAACCTCCTTGTTTGACACCTCTGCCATGCCATTGGATTGTGGATGGTAAGGAGTAGCGACATGGTGCTCGATGTCGTATTCCTTAGTCAACTTCTTCACCTCACGGTTGACAAAGTGACTTCCCCCATCAGATATTAAAATTTTTGGAATTCCAAACCTCGAAATAATATTCTCTTTCAAAAACTTGCAAACAATTGCTATCTGTTGCTCGAGTAGGGATAGCCTCAACCTACCTAGATAAATAATCTACCGGAGAAGAATATATTCAAACCCTTGACTATTAGGGAATGGGCCCATAAAGTCAATGCCTCATGCATCGAAAACATCACAGATGATCACTGGTTGCTTAGGCATGGCATCTTTGGAACCAATGGTCCCTCCCATTCTCTGACAGATGGGGCACGTCCTGACAAAATTGTAAGCATCTTTAAACAAGGCTGGACAATAAAATCGACATTGTAGTATCTTCTCAGCGGTCCTATTCCTAGAATAATGTCCTCCCGCCTCCAAGGTGTGGCACAGATTGAGGATACTTTGGTATTCCTCTTGAGGAATACATCTTCTCCATATGCAATCCGGTCCTTCAAAGAAAAGAAACGGATCCTACCAATGGTAGTGTCTCGCTTCAGATATGATTCGATCGATTTTATTACTGGGCCAACCTTGAGGAACTTCCTTGGTAACAAGATAATTCACCGTGTCTGCATACCATGGGAGTGAGTCAATAGCAGAAATTGACTTGTCTGGGAAGGTTTCACAGATGGATTCAGATTTCGGGATTTTGTTATGTTCGATCCGTGATAAATGATCAGCCACGACATTCTTAACATCATGTTTGTATTTGATCTCCAAATCAAATTCCTGAAGTAATAGTATCCACCTCAGGAGTCGTGCTTTTACGTCCTTTTTGGACATTAAGTATCGAATGGCAGAATGGTATGTGTAAACTATCACCTTTGATCCTAGAAATATCGATCGAAATTTTTCCAAGGCAAAAACTACAGCAAGCATTTCCTTTTCAGTCACTGTGTAATTTTTCTGAGCAGGGTCTAAAACTTTGCGTGCGTAGTGAATAGCATACGGGATTCCATCTTTTCGTTGTCCTAATACAGCCCCTACTACGAAGTCGGATGTGTCAGTCATGTCGAAGGGAAGAGACCAGTCGGGGGCTTGTAGGACGAGAGTCTCAATGATCCTCCTTTTGAGTAGTTCGAAGGCTTCAAGATACTTATGATCTACTAGGAACTCAGTGTCTTTCCCTAGGAGGTCAATTAGCGGTCAGGCAATTTTTGAAAAATCCTTGATAAATCTCCTGTAAAATCCGACATGCCCTAGAAAAGACCGTACTTGTTTCACATTTGTAGGTGGCTTGAGCTTCTTGATCACATCAACTTTGGCAGGGTCAACCTCCATTCCCTTCTTGGAGATCACATGCCCCAATACAATGCCCTCTTTTACCATGAAATGGCTTTTCTCCCAAGAGAGCACCAGATTCACTTCCCTACACTTTTGGAGGACTCAATCCAGGTGCACTAGACAATCATCGAATGAATCACCATGGACCGAGAAGTCATCCATGAAGACTTCCAAGAAATCCCCAACCATGTCGGCAAAAATCGCAATCATGCATCGCTGAAAGGTGTTGGGGACATTGCAAAACCCAAAAGGCATTCGCTTGAATGCGTATGTGCCGAAAGGACATGTAAAAGTAGTCTTTTCCTGGTCCTCGGAAGTGATGGCTACCTGATTGTAGCCCGAGTACCCATCTAAGAAACAGAAATATTCTCTCCCTGTCGATCTCTCTGGGATTTGATCAATAAAAGACAGCGGAAAGTGATCCTTCTTTGTTGCAGCATTCATGCGCATGTAATCCACACAAACACGCCACGACGTGGGTACTCGTGTTGTGATCTCTTCTCCCTCCTCATTGTTGATAATCTGAAGTCCTGACTTTTTCATAACTACATGCAAAGGTGACACCCACTTGGAGTCGGAGATGGGATATATGAAACCAGTCTTACACCATTTTTCGATCTTAGTCTTAACCACCTCCCGTAAGTTTGGATTCAATCTACGTTGGCATTCATGGGAGGGTTAGTATTATCCTCCATGTAAATATGGTGTGAGCACAGGGCTAGGTATATCCCTGGGAGATCAGACAATCTCCAGCCTATAACCTTGCGGTTTTTCTCCAAAACATTAAGCAGGCGGATCTCCTGCTCCTTTTAGAGGTCAACTGATAATGACTGGAAACTGTCCCTTTTCTGCAAGGAAGGCATACTTAAGCATAGGGGGCAATGGTTTGAGTTCAGGTAGGTCAATGATGTTACTCGAATCTGATCCCCTCAGTGATGTTTCTTGTTGTGATGTGAACGCTTGCAGTATATCCATATCGGCCACCATCGTGGTTGTTTCCAGGATCGGATCGCTAATGATGGAATGTGGTGTGGCCAGAGCCACGTTCGATCTGTGTAGTTTACTCAGGGATTGTCCATAAGGAGAATGGTCTGACAGGTCTAGAGGGGCCTCTGAGTCTCCTAGAGTATAGGTAGATGCATGAATGAGCTGGTAGACTAAGTTATCAACAATTTCCTCTCCATATGAGGTTGATCCTATCATAGCGGTTGGGTTTTGTCTCCAGGGCCCAATTGTTGCTTCTGTAAATTCAGTCTCAGTTTCTGATTTTTCAGACTCGGTGCTCGACTCAGTGTCAGATTTTTGAAATCTAGTTTGCTGCATTTTAAGTTCAACTTTTCCAAACTGGATTCTCACGGATGTGTAATCAAATATGGCTCATGCGGTCCTAAGGAAGTGTCGCCTTAGTATCATTTGGTAGTCTTTCCAATTTCTCGGGACATCCATGTCAAGTATTGTGAAATCTATTGGGTAGTTTTATCCCTCTATGTTGATGACAACATTTCCAATCTCCCCCTAGGTCTCTTATTGATGTATCTGGGAATTGAAGTACATCTGCAGATTGCTTAAGAGGACCTAGATTCAGATGTTCAAATATGGTTGTGGGCATGAGATTGATGGATGAGCCATTGTCTAATAAAGTTCTTGCAAACTTGATTTCTTTGATGTGGCTAGTGACAAAGTAAGCACCCATATCTCTTTTCTTCCTTGGCAGCTCATTTTTTATAAGATGAGATGTAGCAACAGAGAGTGTGTGTTTCTTTGTTCGGCTAGGAGTCAGTTTGCTGGCCCTAGTTGGTGTGCATATCACCTTAAGGTACTTTTGAAAAGTCGAGTCTCTTTCTATCATCTCGTCTAAGGACAGAGTGACCTTAATATTTTCTTTGCAGATGTGAGCCATCTCGTCATCATTTTTTTGGTTTTTTATGTTTTTCTTCTTTCCAATCGTAAGAGCACGGGGGGAAAGGAATGGAATTGTTGTGATAAAAAAACATCACTTTTATTGAATGAAAATTTGTCTACAGGACTTGGACTAAAAACAGGGAAATTGGTGGTTAGATGTTGTTGGTGTCTTGTTGGCGTTCCAGCGTCAGACTCACACTCTGACTCTCCATTATCTTCGGGTGGTGTGGGTGGGACTTGTTCTTTCTCCTCCTGACTTCTTTCGTCAATTCCTCTAGGGTTGTGTGAATTGATGGACACTCGGGCTATGTCACTAGGTGCCTTCGCTCGATCAGGCATGGTTACGGTCCTTCCGCTCCTAAGAGAGATATGATAAGCGTTATTATTTGATGAGAGCTCATGTTCAGGTACAGAATAGTCAAAGATTAATACCTGATTATGTCCAAGGCTATTTGGGTTAGCTTGGACTTGAGCTGGAATCACGGTCTGGGGTGCAATCACGTCATCTCTCCATCGAGAGAGTCGATTTATATCGACTCTCATGTCATGAAGCTCGTCCAGCACTTGCTGGAGTTCTGGAGAGATAGAAGAAGAGGAGGACCCTTGGCCCTGCCTGGCCAGAGGCTGCTGATATTGGCCCTGTTGGCCTTGGTGTTGGTTCTGCTATGGCTGAGGTTCAGGTTCTGATAACCCGTACGATAATGTTGTCGCTGTTGCGATTGAGGCTGGTAGGTGGGTCGGGCTTGCGGTGGACGAGGGTTAGGAGTAGAGTTTTGGTTTGAGCGGTTGACCGGTTCCAGGTTATACCAAACTCCATTTATCTCCATGACTTGTGGAGGTTCCTCGTAAACAGTTTGAGTAGAGGTTTCTTCAGTTTGATGGGACAAGACCTGGTCTACACCCCAATGGCTCTGTTGCCCTACCCCTTGACCTTGAATGTAGTGAATTTGGTGTATGAGTGGGGGGGTGAAGTTAGGGCAGGTATCTTAGATACCCTGTCAGCCAATTCCTCCATTTGCTTAGGCAATTTAGCCAATTTCTCCATATCAGATGATTTATGGAGTTCATCCACTTTTTTATAAATCCTCTCAACCATAGTTAGCTTATCAGCTATTATTCCCATATCAACACTCTGATAGGTCATCAGATTATTCACCATCTTTTTAGACCCGGCTATGTAAGCCCGGCTAGTGGTTTGTGCACGGTTTGATTCAGCCAATCTCTAGAACACTTTGTAGACGGTGTCCTCGTGGTGTTCCATGTAGCTTCCTCCGTAAGATGCACTTACCAACCCTTGAGTCTCAGGGTTCAGCCCACTAACAAGACTTTGGACCAGCATCATTTTACTTATCCCGTGTCCTGGGCATTTCTGCATTAAGTCTGTGAATCTTTCCCAGGTTTGATGGAATGGTTCGTTCGGGTGTTGGGTAAAGCTCGTGAGCTTGATCCTCATCTGATTGATTCTACTTATTGGGTATAATTTCTTTACGAACAAAGTCTTGAATGTGGCCCATGTGATGACTATTTCCCCTAAATTTTTCAGCCAGTAAGCAGCTTTATCAGTCAAGGCAAAGGGGACAGCTCTCAACCTTATGTAGTCCTAGCTAACCCTAGGGTGGCAGAGGTTAGCACAGACTAACTCGAAGTTACGGAGGAAGATATACGGTTCTTCATGATTATTTCCTCCGAACATTGGCAACAGTGCAAGGAAATGCGGTTTGTGTTCGAATGCATCCTCAGGGGGTACTTGTCTCAACCAATTATAGTCTTCATCAATTTCCGGGAGGTATGTGTCTTCCAGAGCAGCCTTGCCTTGTTGCATTACTGCCAACTGCATCCTAAGTAGTTCATTGTGTTGTTCATCAGCGGTTATCCTAGCCAAGAGTGACCGAATGGGGTCATTATCGTTCTCATCGTCACCGGGGTTCTTCTTTGGAGGCATTGTGATTTACCTTTAGAAGAAAAGAGTTCAGAATTAAGTGATGGATTTAAGTGATGATTTGCTAAGGATAAAATTTTCCTTAATGGAGGAGTGAAATGAAGGGTTAGTATGGGATTGACTAGACCCTGAAGGAGGAGTGCTAAAGATGATGACCCTAATATTGAGAAGAGAGCCGACACGAGAACGTATACACAAGGCAAACACAAGTCAAATTTTCAGATTCACCCATTCAACATAGATGAAGACACGTCAGGGTTCGGCCGCTTATCTTTTCGATTTTAATTTATGACAAAACAATCTTGAAAATTAAGCAAAGCTGTTAGGTACCGAAATATCTCACAATGACTGTCCCGAGTTCGTACAACTAGTTGCACCTACTCTCAGCCAGTATAGGTGTAAGTACGGACCGTTTAAACGGCTACCCGTATTACTTGAGGATGGAGCCTTCTGCGGTGTCCTCTAAACCACCCACTCTGCTAAGGGAAGTCGAACCATAAAACGGCTACCCGAGACCCTCACTGAAAAGTAGCTAATTGTTTTTAAAAATAGTAGTCTTTGTGAAATTTCTCAGTTTTGGCTCTATCCAAAATGTGTGTTCTAGTCTTTATAAACAATGAGTGTGTTTCTCTCCACCAAACACAGGTTAAATTTTATGTCAGTTTTATTTACAGTCACCTTGATTAGCAATCCCAGTTTTGAGTTAAGGTTATCACTATAGTTTATGTGAGCATAGAAATTCACGCCTAACGAGCTGTCCCAATTCCTTTAAATCCTAAGTTGTAAAACTTGAGAAAGGAGAATCGGAAAAGCCAATGCAAACGTAAATTAATGATGCATGCTTAAGAGAAAGACTTACAGTGAATCCTCGCGTTCTTCATGCGGGATGCAGTACAAGGAATTAAAATTTATACTATATGATATGCACAGATGAAAAACGCCCTAAGCAGATAGTTCTATTAGCGGGAAGAATTGCTTTCAATTTTTTGCTAATGTTGAACGACCTATAGTGTGTTTAATTAGTGAAAGTGTGGCCTAAGAATTATTAAAGTAAAAAATATCCCAAATAAGGGATGAGATAAATACCCAAAATTGATTATATTTTAAAAAGTATCAAATAGATTCCAAAATTAC
The DNA here is from genome assembly GCA_037367405.1 of Ottelia alismoides. Taxonomy (NCBI): domain Eukaryota; kingdom Viridiplantae; phylum Streptophyta; class Magnoliopsida; order Alismatales; family Hydrocharitaceae; genus Ottelia; species Ottelia alismoides. The sequence goes on along the minus strand of JAZKJV010002494.1, from coordinate 48,601 downwards.
CCATCAATTTTAGTATATAAATATTTGTATAAATAAAATTATAAAATAAAAAACATATTTTTTTATTTTTTAATAATTTTTTAGATTTTTTAAAGATTTTAGGGTTTTTTATTTTTAAGCTTTTTGTTATTCCATTTTTAGTGATTTTTGGGCTGTAATTTAAATAGGATAAAGTATACTATATATATATTTTTCGAATTTTTAGAGACATTTTTATATTTTTTGGTATTTTCTAAGTTAAACTGGGAATAAATATGCTCCTTTTTATTTTTAATAAATAGATTAATGCAAAAAATGCCAAATAAAATATGGAAGTGAAAGTACATGGCATGAAGCATCTAACCCTATTTTTGTGTATTTTCAGAGCATATTAGCTATATTTAATAAATTAGATAAAACCTCCAAAAATCAAAGTCCTAGCATGGGCATTTTTGTAAATAAAATATTCAACAAGGGCCACAGTGCAAATTTGCCAAAAATATATAACATTTATTTAATTTTTATGAACTATTGTACAATTATAAAAATACCAAGGATATACATGCAAAATGCTCAGCTCACGTGGCACGACATATGAGCTGAGTTGGACAGGACCAAAATGTAAATTCAAAAAGTACAAGAGCCTATTTATAAAGTCTCCATTTACTTATAATGTTATATTTTATATACAGAATAAAATAACAAATATACAAAAGTGAGGGTTAGAATGTAAAATTTACCCCTAATTAGCACGCCATCCAACGAGTCTGGCGCCTTCACTTGCCACGTGTCGAGCGCGAGAAGGTGGATACCAGTTCGCGATCTGACGTTTGAGATTAGATCACATGACGTGAACCAAGGGCTGAAGCTCGGTGAGATCTGACGTCAAATGTATCATCTGGGCTCTCCTCATCGATCGGATGGTGGAGAGCAAAGAAGGAAGAACCGGGAAGAACGTTGTTGCTGGCGAACTTCGATGCCCTCCCCCTTGCATCTCCAGCATTCATTGGTGTCTCCTCGAGGTGAAAAACATTCCTGGAGGGTTCCTCAACAACATGGCAATGCCAAAAAGGCTTGAAGGGCTTTGTTTTTAAATAAAGAACCTCTGCTTCCTCCTCCATTTCGGTCAGCATTTCTCCAATTCCCTTCCTCGTATTCGGTCCTGGAGGCGTTCCTCGTGATAGAAGGAGGTCTCCGGTGCCTTGAATCGGTCGAAGGAGGCAGAGGTTGCACCCACGGCCACCACTCGTCGGAGGTCCTGCTCCTTGGCCACCAGGTCAGGTTCGAGCTGCGCAACTTTGATTTTTAGGTAGGTTTTCTTCCCATCTTGTTATTCATGCATTTAGATTAATGGTTAGACCTTAGGTTGAGCATAGTTAAGGGTGATTCACGGTGCCCCCAACGCTTCCGACCTCGCCTTCGCCGCCTTCTTTTTCCCTTTCCATTTCTCTTCATCCCAGGCACCCCCATCTCACTCAGATCCTCTAGGATTTGAAGATCATACCTCCTCTCTCCACCCATCGCCGGAGGTCTCCACCCGAAGCCACCCTTCGTTCATTCCCCATTCTAGCGGGACTAGGCAGTTTGCCCTCGTCCCTCGTTTCATCCTGTGTAGGTACAAGGTGCACCAAGGCACCTGGAGGCGTATTCGAAGCTCGCCGGAGGTACCTAGAGCACCACCTCGACATCGACTTGGTGGTGGCGCTCCGATCACCTCTTGGCCATTATGAAGCCTCCTGCAGATAGAGGGAAGCTCCTGCTACGTTTTGGGACTCCTTGGAGCAGCAGAGACCGGCGGGGGAGGGAGATGTCGCCGGAGGAAGTTCGCCCAGGCGAACCTTCTCCCTGTTCTTCCTGAGACCCTCCCTGCCATCGGATGAAGAAAAAGGTCACAGGTCGAGCCTCAGCCATTGGATGCCGAGCACCAGAGCCGCCCGATCATCTTCGATGATCTAATCTCATCCCTCCATCGGCGAACCGTCATCGTCGCACCAAAGGTCGTCGCGTGTCAAGTGAGTGAAGCCCAGTCATCTGATCGCGCTTAGTTAAGGGGTAATTTGCAAATCTATACCCCGCAATTTTGTATTTAATATTTAATAATATATTACGCTTGTAAATAAATGGGTAATTTTGACAAAGGACCCCTGCAGTTTTTGTAATTACAATTTGGTCCTTCAGTGCCTCACGTGCAGTCCCACGTGAGGCGCAGGTATCTTATATATATGCCCTGGCGATTTTGGGTAATCGTAAAATAGTACTTAAATATTATTTCTGTCGGCATATTTGCAATATAGCCCCTATCATTTATTCTAATTGCAAAAATGCCCCTATGAGGCTGTTTTGTTTTTATGTCTTTTACCTATTTATTAGAAATAGATATGTAGCTCCTAAAAATCCACAAAAATTAGGGTAGATGTTCCATGTCTCATACTTTCACGCCTATATTTTTAATTGACATTTTTTGCATTTAATCTAATTATTAAAATTGAAATAGGAACCAATAATCCCTGTTTAAACTACAAAATACCAAAAAATAGAAAATGCTTTTGAAAAATTACCAAAATATTGTATATAGTATATTTCTATATATATTGAGTCCAGAAAATTAAAAAAACCTAAAAATAGAAAAGGAAAATATAAAAATTTCAAGAAGCTCCAAAATCCTAAAAAAATATAAAAACTCTTCAAAAATACCAAAATATGTTTTCTTATTTTATAATTATCTATGTGTATTATTAACATATTAAGATTAATTTGGGCAATTTTGGGATTTATTTATTATTTTTAAAACCCAAATTAATCTTGGCATATATATTTAAGCCCTTATTTGGGATATTTTTGGAATTAAAAATACATAAAAATAATAAAATTTCAGAAAAATAACAAAAAATTAGAAAAATATAAAAAGCCTAAAAATATTATATGTACATATTTTAAGTATTGATATATATATATATGTAGCCATCCATAATATCTCTCTCTTCTCTCATATATATTTATATATATATCTTTATATATATATATTATATCATTTACAATGTAAAAAGAAAATATAAAAAAATATATAAAATATAAAACAAAATAAAAAATATAAAAATAAAAATAGAATAAAAAAGAAAATATTTAAAATTAAAACCCACAAAAATAATAAAGAAATGGACATGAACATTGAATTGAATAATGCGCATTCAATTTCACCACACAACCATTCGCCTCCCATTGTTCGACCTCTACTTGTGCTTACACCTATACACATTTACATGTAGAGTTATAATAAATTTTAACTCCACATCTTTGAGATTTAATTGCTTGACTTATTATTGTGGGTTAATTGTTTATTGAATGCGGATTTCGTGTGGTCAACTCAGCGACTGAGTTCCCGCCTTGTGTGGAACTTGAGATCATCGTTTTTTGCTTTTATCAGATGGCGACGTTGCCGGGGAGGCAATGGATTTTGTGTGATTGTTCATTCATTTATTTAATTCTTTGCTCATGTCCAGTATTATTTATTTATTTGATTACTTGCTTGACATTATTAAGTGACTGTTCTGACCTCCTTCTTTCTTTGTCTTTGATGCGAGGGACCGCCAAGTGACGGAGGACCTCCTAGGAGGACCAATGCACCCAAGCGAGGCTGAGCTGGCTTTCGGACCTAGCCGGTAGGAGAGAGCATTAAAGACAACGGGAGAAGAAATTTTGCAGACTGTCTCTATTTTTGTGCATTTTATTTTATTATGTATATTTATGTGAGAGAGAGACTTAGAAACTTGTAGTAATTCAGGACTCTCACAGGTACACTCCGACTTCCCGAGGTCCATTGCCTGAGGGATTGTTCTCTAGGGGGCCTCGATGGTTTTGATGCTTTTGCTTTTATTTTATTTTTATTATTTTGTGTAGATGAGCCCTAGCTTAGGAATTGTTTGCCGATAGATTAAGGTCCAAAGTCCCTAATATATTTGCATGTACCTATAGATGTGCTTTTGGGACTTAGTCAATTTTGAAATCTGGTGCTTCACGATAATAGCAGTTACTATCCTAGGGTGATTTCATCGGCTCGCATTTGCATATAGCATAAATTTCAATTCTGTTATGCATCCCGCATGGAGAGAGCTGGGAAGCACTGTAAGTCTTCTTACTTGGCATGCATCATTGATTGCATGGCTTTTCCGATCTTCTCCCTCTGATTTTGACCACTTAGGATGCTTGACGGAAATTGGAACCTCGATAGGCACGTGCATTGAAAATACCCAAAAAAGGTGATAACTTAAATAAAATCAGGACTGCTAACTCTATTGGACTTAAAGAAAACATAATGGGCTTCCTTGTCTTGCGGAGAGCAACCCCCTCCTTGTTTGAGCATTTTATTTCTACGTACACGCTAAGGATTAGTGTCCCCAATCCCAAAGCCTAATTCCGGTGTGTACAACTTTCTATGATCACCTAACTCTAAAATCGACAAGATAAAAAGACCACATCTTGGTCTCCATTGTGTTGAGTAGGTGATTCAGGGGTTTGCCTTGCGTATTGATTGTGACTTGGAGTATGTTATGTTTCCATCTTTCCTAGAGCCATCAGTCTCGTCCGTATGAGTCATGCATTTTTTTCATCATCTTTGAGCCCATCCACCTCTCTTATACATATATCTCCTCATATGCATTGAGTCATGATATCTGCGCTAGAGCTCAATCATTGTCGCCAAGACTTCCATTTCGCTCTTCTTGACCACCCTCTTTATGTCCACCGTACCATCTCTTCTATCCCCAATCTTGTCCGGATCGAGGAGATCATCCTCCTCGAACCACACTTTTGCCGGTGTTCCTGCTTTGTGTGGAACACCCAATTGTCTCTATGTTCTGATCTTCTCGCCCACCCTCCTCGTCCCCTCTGTGTCACTCTTCTACCACCCGGGATTGCTGTGCTTTCAGAGATCGCCCGCATCAAGGATTTTGACTTACATTGATTATTTGAGTAAGTCGGGCATGATGTTGAGGATGCTGATATTGATATACTACTCTTGGTGGATTGACTTTGGATACATGCATAGGAGTGCTGATTAGGTGTGATCCTTTATTGAGGATTTACATCTCGTACACTGGATTGAGGATGTGATATAATGTGATGATTTGGTGATGATTTCATGAGTATTGATTGATCGATCTATCTTGAGGTTCCACCCATCTGGATTTTGAGGATTGACTGATTATTCTGATTTGGACTTCCCGATAAAAGTGTGTGTATCCTGCATGATCTCTCATCTTCCCGATTGAACCATCCTTGATCTCCTGATTCTATCATCTACCTTTGGCACCTAGACGATTTCTGACTACATGTGTACCATCTAAGTTGATTAGAGTAACTTGAGGGACCGTATTCTGATTGACCTGATTATTTGCTCCCTCACATGATCTTATGCCCTCCGGATGATTGAATGATTGAATGCCCTTGAGGACCTGAGATTTTATGCCAGCATTCCCATGACCTACATTGATCTAGCTCGCATTCCTCCCTGAGGACTATCTGCGGGAGGATGCGACAATTTCTAGGACTTTGATTTCATCCACTGCTTGGATCGCCATTTTGATGGGACCCGAAGCCGAGTCATGTGATATGATTGGTTGGCCTCCTTCTCTGCTGAGGTGCCCGATCTGTCGGCACAGGAGGCCAACTGTCTGATTGCTCTCCGTGACAGTCCTCGCAAGGGCGAGCCTCGATATTCTGGTTATTCATTGCCCAGTTCATAGCTCTCTGAGGGTTATCTGCGAGACGCTATGACACATTATAGCTCTCGTGGTCTCTTCTGCTGGTAGAGGGTCTGCCGTCTACCGAGACCACATTTCTGTGGATCCGTCTGATGGATCCGGCTCCTTTGAGCCCTCTTTCTCTCCTTGACAACCCTCGCAAGGACGAGATGTACTCTGAGTATTCACTATATATCTCACATCACTTCCCGAGGACTATATGCAGAAGGATGTGGCACTTTCTTTACGATCGGCTTCACTCACTTCTGGTGCCTCCATCTGTTGGGGCACGAAGTCGATTCATCTGATATGGGCAGTCGGTCTCCCTTTTTGATTGTGCGCCCAATCTATTGGGGCACGTGACTGACTTGGCCAGGCTCCTTTGAGTCCGCTCTCCTTGATGGTCCTTGCAAGGATGAGATCTTTTCTGATTATTCCTTGACTAGCTCGTATCTCCCCGAGGGTAATCAGCGGGAGACTACGACATATTTCCGATCTGATTGGTCTCCTCTGTTGGTAGTTGATTTGTCGACTACTGAGACCACTAGGTGATCCGTCTGATGGAGCACTGACGCCTTTGCACCCACTCACCTTGACGACCCTTGCAAGATTGAGTTTCTAACTGAATATTCGATGATTAGCATGTACCACTCTCTGAGGGTTATCTGTGAGAGGGTACATCATTTTCTAGGTACTTGGTTTCATTTCTGGTGTCTCCCATCTGTTGGAGCACGAAGCCGAGTCTTCTGAGCTGTGTACTCAGTCTCCTTCTGATTGTGTCTCCATTCCATTGGAGCACGGAGTTGAGTTTCCTGTTTTGTGTACTTGGTCCCCTCTCTGATTGTGCATCCGATCTACGGATCACTGGACCAAGTCTTCTGATTATTCTATGATTCCCAACTCCTTTGAGCATGCTCACCTTAATGACCCTCGCAGGGTTGAGACATGTCTTGTACTATTTGGTGTGTCCCCTGATCTTCCGACCTTATGACCACCGAATACCACGATGTCTCTTGTTCCTTACCTTTCCATATCTTATTGAGACTCTGATTGACCAGAGGAATATGTGTTGTTCCTTCTTCCTCCCGGTCTTACTGTACCGGCTCTGTTCCCTCATGCTGACCCTATGAGCCGATTGACTGCTTCATGCTACCGGACCCGATATCTGTGCTTTCGATCTATTTTGCTCCGGTTGCCGACATCCACCTGACTGCATATCCGGGTGTCTTACACTGTTTGATTGCGTCATTATTCTCATAGGGAGACGATGATGCGAGTACGGTATTCACTTGTCAGATACCGTCCTGTACTTCACCAATTTCTTCACCGCTTGTATATATGTGTGTTTTGTGCATTCTTTCTCTCGTATGTTTTGTGTGACTCAAATCTATCGCCATATCTCCATGACTATACTTAGGACGTACATTGTCCTAAGTATAGGAGGGTACACACTGCGTTGTTCTATGTTCCGTTTCATGACTCCTGTCGTTGCTTATACTTAGAGATATCTCACCCTAAGTATAGGGGGAGTGATGTGTACATTCTCCATGATCTTCTCATATATCTGTATATATAAGTCTTTTCTTCTTTTCTTTTCATATTTCTTTATTTAAAGGTGTCGCCCCTTTGTGTCAGATTTTCGTACTTAGGATGTACTTTGTCCTAAGTATAGGGGGGTGCACCCCTGATTTGTATATTCTTTGATCAGTTTAGTCCCACCCATGGCCCTCCCTACCTTGTGTACAGTCTGCTACACTTAGGATTATTTGATCTTAATTGTAGGGGGACGGTCACTTTCTTATTCATTTATCTCGTCATTCTTTCATTCTTTATTCAGTCGTTGTAGTATAGGCTTTTCTATACTCAGTATGAGTAATGTCTTCTCTTTCTCTTCTCGACCTATGAGGACATAGCTCATGCTCAGTATAGGGGGGTCGTATATACTCTGTATATACTTTAGCCATAACTCATACTTTCATAATAAATATGGCTAAAAATATGATATAATTCATTAATAATGCTTCTTATTCCTCGGATTCTTTTTGTATATACTGATTAATAAATCAGGTTAAAAATATTTTTGCAAAATGATTTGAAAAATGGTGTGAACTGTTTGGAAAACTTTTTGTGAAATATTTTCAACCCTTGTGAAAATATTTTGATTGCAAAAATTCTTATATTTGTGTGAAATAAAGGAATTGAAAACCTATTTGCAAATGGTTTTGAAAACATTTTGTAAAAATATTTTGAAAATGTATATATAGTGTTTGAAAATCTTTGCAACATGACTTTCAAATGTTTGTAAATATTTGCAAAAATTATTTTGTACTATAGTTTTCAAAATGATTTTCAAATAAATTTGAGGAATAAATCATCATAATAAATAAAAAATAATAAATAAAATAAATGAAAAATAAAATACATAAAATTCTTTATCAATTGTATGTACACCTAAATAAATCACTTTGATAAAACCTGTGAATTCTTTAAGTCTTGTAAAATAAAGTGGCACGCCCGTGTAAATAGCTGTATATATTTTATACTTTGGGTGCCAAAATTCTTTTATTTGCAAATTCTTTGTTTAAAAATTCCTTTCTTTGTTTTCAAATTCTTTGCAAAATTGCATTATTCTTTGCATATTTGTAAATAGCATTTCCATAGCATTCATATATTTTTATTGAGCTTGATGATTGAACTAGTCCAATAAAGTCGAAGATTGGAGCTTGGTTGGACCTTACCGCACCTAACTGCACTCAAACCTTATGGGAACTAGGTTTAAGGTACTTCAGGTCTATTCAGACTTAATTCTTTGAGAAATCAGAGCTGGGTTCAAGCCACCTCAACTGACTAAATAGAACTTTTCGAGACACACGCATGACTCTTGTCGACCATGACCTAACTTGGACACTTGCACCTTTCACTTGGCTTAACTCAGTTGGAGTGGTGAGGGGGTTGTATTTGCCAGTCTGAGACGCACACGGGTGGAAACATTTGTCCTCGTCTAGGGAGGGAAGTGCGCCCCAACCTGTTCCAGTTTCAATGAAGTCAAATGACAGGAGAGTGTGGGTTGTAATAAAGCTTCAAAAGAGGGATAGTCTTCTAGCTCAAGAGGAAAAAGTCCTTATGTAAATGCTGCTGTAAATAGTATGTTGAAAAAAACTCAAAAAAAGTGGACAGGCTTGTAAATAAAAATAAAAGTGCCTACCGGAGTATGTATATATGATGTATAGAAAATAAGCAAGCTTGAGCATCAAAGTTATACCATGTGAGCCTGCAGCTGGATGACTTGACTATACTGGCCTTGCATCCCAGGAAGGTAGCTACATTGGCTACCATCCATTCTTTTCTCCACCTCCTCCTCTTGAGCTGGATGCCACTTGAACTTAGAAGGGAATACCCCGCTCCTCGACGGTAGAGGGCTGGATTGGGGAATCATTGGGTTATCATTCTGGAGAAGTCAGTTCCTTTGTCATTTCAGCTGGGGAGAGCCACAATCACTTACACTGTACAAGTCAGCTTCATAGTCATAAGGGTTTGTGTATGATGTAAGCTAGTTCTGACCTGGTTATTGAGGTAATTTGAACCGAGTTTTGTGACTCGAAGGCTGTTGTGTTTTAAATTTGGTTCCCGACTAGGTTCCACACACATTTTCACACCAAGGTCTAACTTGAGCTCCAAACTTTGATTTTATGCATATGAGTTTAATAATCATGATCAATTCAATTTATTCTTTGCTGTTTCTTTTCTTCTTATTCTTTATCTTTTTGTACTTATTACATAAGTATTTGCTAGGGAGTAGCAAAGGCAAGTATGGGGGGTGATGAATCTCCATTTCATTACCTTTATTCTATAATTTTGGTCTTAAAAACACCAGCAAATGCATGTAAATAGCATCAATTTGTACATAATAGCATTCATTATTTATTGTATTTATTGTACATAAAATAAGGTTTTTAATGTCAAAATTATAGAATAAAGAGAAGAAAAGAAAAAGGAATAAAATATTGCAAATATTTTATGACCCTAACCCCGAGACCAAGTCCAGAATGGAGTTGATCGACAAAGAATAAAGTAGGAGGAGATAAGGGCCAATAATACAATAAATACCTCATTTATTTATTCATTCATTTATGCATTTTTGACACCTATTTTGTATATAATTATTTATTCATTAAATAGAAATATTTTGTACATTAAAGTTGTAGATAATAATATAAATAAAAATACAAAATTGAGTTTGTGCAAAAATGATACACGGTGTACATTTTATACACAGAATAAAAAGCCAGAATCTCAATTTCACATACCCATATCTTGCAAATGAAAACTCAAAATCCACCAAAATCACATTTAATTGTATATAACTTTTCAAGAGCTATTTAATAAATTGGTCTCATAATATTTGGAGTTCGTCTGTGAAAGTTAGGTTTTTGGCCTTCATTGTACAGTCTACCCGATTAAAATATTCATTATATTCATTATTTATTATTTCTATAAATTTATATTTTTAGAATTTTGTAAATAATATACAAAATGCATGTACATATTGAAATTAGAATAAAACCAAAAATAACTTGTAAAATAAAATAAGTCTATGAAATACATAGACCAAAATACCTATGTTACCTATGTTTATAAATAAAAGGGGATTTCATTCTTTATTCATTTATTTTTTTATTAAATTATAAATATTATCTATATTCCATTAAAAATGAAAAATCCAAAATAAACCCAATAAAATTCATTAAATAAATAAAATGTATAAAAAATATATAAAATACCTATAAGTATACCTACATAGTATATATACATGTTTATTTAAACATGTAAATAAACTCATAAAAATCAAATAAAAATATATTTATACTTATAAAAATAAGTTATAAATATATAAAATAAGAAAATAAAATAATAAAATAAAATATACAAAATGAAAATAAATTATACAAAATACATGTAAATATACTTATAAATACACCATTAAAATAAACTCATAATAAAATACATCAAAAAAATAAATAAAAATCATAAATAAATACTACATTATTTAATAAACATATTTTATTTTATGAGAAAATTTTAATAAAATCACTTATTACGATTAATTAACAAGTCAAGTTGGCGCTGAGGTGGACCAATCAGGTCACTCCGCAAGTTGACCTCGGTCAACTCGACCTCCAGGCGGCTGAAATGACGTAACCTGTCTTTCTGCCCGTCTTCACCCTTAATTCCCGCTCGATGCAGCGTTCAATCATCATCGATCTCTTCATGAAAATTTCTCCCAAAACCATCACGATCCATGCCAGATCTTGTAATCTCCTATTTATCCTTTCGATTCATCAATATTCCCCGGTCAAATAAGGGTGCCGACTTGTTTTTAAATAAAGAACCTCTGCTTCCTCCTCCATTTTGTCAGCATTTCTCCAATTCCCTTCCTCGTATTCGGTCCTGGAGGTGTTCCTCGTGACAGGAGGAGGTCTCCGGCGCCTTGAATCAGTCGGAGGAGGAGGAGGTTGCACCCACGGCCGCCGCTCGTCGGAGGTCCTGCTCCTTGGCCACCAGGTCAGGTTCGAGCTGTGCAACTTTGATTTTTAGGTAGGTTTTCTTACCAGCTTGTTATTCATGCATTTAGATTAATGGTTAGACCTTAGGTTGAGCATAGTTAAGGGTGATTCGTAGTTTGCCGGAGCTCTGCTCCAACGAACATTTCACGGTGCCCCCGACACTTTCCGACCTCGCCTTCACCACCTTCTTTTTCCCTTTCCATTTCTCTTCATCTCAAGCACCCCCATCTCACTCAGATCCTCTAAGATTTGAAGATCAGACCTCCTCTCTCCACCCATCGCCGGAGGTCTCCGCCCGAAGCCACCCTTCGTTCATTCCCCATTCTAACGGGACGAGGCAGTTTGCCGTCGTCCCTCGTTTCATCCTGTGCAGGTACAAGGTGCACCAAGGCACCTGGAGGCGTATTCGAAGCTCGTCGGAGGTACCTAGAGCACCACCTCGACATCGACTTGGTGGTAGTGCTCCGGTCACCTCTTGGCCATTCTGAAGTCTCCTGCAGATAGAGGGAAGCTCCTGCTACGTTTTGGGACTCCTTGGAGCAGCAGAGACCGGCGGGGGAGGGAGATGTCGCCGGGGGAAGTTCGCCCAGGCGAACCTTCCTCCTTGTTCTTCCTGAGACCCTCCCTGCCGTCGGATGAAGAACAAGGTCCCAGGTCGAGCCTCAGCTGTTGGAAGCCGAGCACCAGAGCCGCCCGATCATCTTGGATGATCTAATCTCATCCCTCCATCGGCGAACCATCATCGTCGCACCAGAGGCCGTCGCGTGTCATGTGAGTGAAGTCTAGCCGTCTGATCGCACTCAGTTAAGGGGTAATTTGCAAATCTACACCCTGTCGTTTTGTATTTAATATTTAATCTTGTAAATAATATATTACGTTGTAAATAAATAGATAATTTTGACAAAGGACCCCTGCAGTTTTTGTAATTACAATTTGGTCCTTCTGTGCCTCATGTGCAGTCCCACGTGAGGCGCGTGTATTTTATATATATGCCCTGGCGATTTTGGGAAATTTTAAAATAGTTCTTAAATATTAAATAAATATCTATTTCTGTTGTTATATTTGCAATATAGCCCCTGTCATTTATTCTAATTGCAAAAATGCCCCTGCTAGGTTGTTTTGTTTTTATGTCTTTTACCTATTTATTAGAAATAGCTATGTAGCTCCTAAAAATCCACAAAAATTAGGGTAGATGTTCCATGTCTCATACTTTCACGCATATATTTTTAATTGACATTTTTTGCATTTAATCTAATTATTAAAATTGAAATAGGAACCTGTAATCCCTGTTTAAACTACAAAATACCAAAAAAATAGAAAATGCTTTTGAAAAATTACAAAATATTATATATAGTATATTTATATATATATTGAGTCTAGAAAATTAAAAAAACCTAAAAATAGAAAAGGAAAATATAAAAATTTCAAGAAGCTCCAAATTCCGAAAAAAATATAAAAACTCTTCACAAATACAAAAAATATGTTTTCCTTTTTTATAATTATCTATGTGTATTATTAACATATTAAGATTAATTTGGGCAATTTTGGGATTTATTTATTATTTTTAAAACCCAAATTAATCTCGACATATATATATTTAAGCCCTTATTTGGGATATTTTTGGAATTAAAAATACATAAAAATTAGTAAAATTTCAGAAAAGTAACAAAAAAATTAGAAAAATATAAAAAGCCTAAAAATATTATATGTAAATATTTTGAGTATTGATATATATATATATATGTACCCATCCATAATATCTCTCTCTTCTCTCATATATATATATATATCTTTATATATATATATATTATATAATTTACAATATAAAAAGAAAATATAAAAAAATATAAAATAGAAAACAAAGTAAAAATTATAAAAACAAAAATAGAATAAAAAAAGAAAATATTTAAAATTAAAACCCACAAAAACAATAAAGGAATGGACATGAACATTGAATTGAATAATGCGCATTCAATTTCACCACACAACCATTCGCCTCCCAGTGTTCGGCCTCTACTTGTGCTTACACCTATACACATTTACATGTAGAGTTATAATAAATTTTAACTCCACATTTTTGAGATTTAATTGCTTGACTTATTATTGTGGGTTAATTGTTGATTGAATGCGGATTTCTTGTGGTCAACTCAATGACTGAGTTCCCGCCTTGTGTGGAACTGGAGATCATCGATTTTTGCGTTTATCAGCTCCGACGAACCACGACTAGGCCTAATTACACTAAACTACTAAGCTAATCGCCCAACTCATGATAGAATTAAAATGTAAGGATAAAAGGTTACCTAAAAAAGAAATAAAAACCAGCTCTTATACCTGGTTGGATGCCGGGGAGCAGGGTCGCTAGCGAGGGCGGGCGTGGGTGCACCTCTTCCTCCTCTAGTTGCAGTGGAATATCAAGGGTCTCCCCCTGTCATGGGGATACACACTAGGCCGAGTTCCAGGGGCTCAAAGACTCGAAGAGTGACCAAAGTTGGATGGAGGACAAGAGGTTTTTATTAGTAGACAATATGGACACCCTTATTGACCGGGGAAAATCAAGAGAAGCGAGCTATATACATGAGATTAGATGGCTCGGCATGGATCTACAATGGTCAGAGAGCAAATCCTGTGAGGGATCGATCGTAAAATATGGATGGAGCGAACAGAAAAAATAGAGGAAAAGGCGAGATTGGACACTTCTGACGCCCATATGCTTCGATAGGGCAGCTGACCAGATGTCAACTGTCAAAGCCCTGTCATTGGTCCATGTAGGCACGATACAGGTCAAAACAACAGAGTTATTCGAAAATAATTATTTAAAATTAGATTTTGATTTTATTAATTTTTGTGTAAAAAGATAAAAATGTTTATTATTTAATGTAGTATTTTATTATGATTTTTATTTATTTTTTGATGTATTTTATTAGTAGTTAATTTTTAACAGTGTATTCATAGGTATATTCATCTAATTTTGTAAATTTTATTTTTATTTTGTATATTTTATTTTTATTATTTTATTCTTTTATTTTATATATTTATAAATTATTTTTAGGTGCATAGATATATTTTTATTTTATTTTTATGGTGTTATTTGTACGCTAGAATAAATAGATCTGTATATTTTATAAGTATATTTATAGGTATTTTACCTATGTTTTATATAAATTTTTTATTGTAATGTTTTTTATTGAATTTTATTTGGTTTTGTATTTTTAATATAATGTAGACAATATTTATAATATTATAAAATTATAAATGAATAAAGAATAAAAGAATTAAATCCATTTTTATTTATATACAAGTAAGAACACAGGTATTTTGCTTATGTGGTTACATAGACTTATTTTATTTTACATTTTCTTTTTGGTTTATTTTAATTTCAATATGCACATATGTTATAATTAATTATTACAAAATAATAAAAATATGATTTTGTAAAAATAATAAAGAATGAATCAATTGAATATTTTAATCATGTTTAATATACAATGGGGGTCAAAAACCTAACTCTCAAACAGTAACTCCAAAAAATATGAAACCATCACCATTAAATAGCCTGTGAAAAGTCATATATAATTAAAGGTGATTTTGATATGTATTGAGTTTTTATTTGAAAGATATGGGTCTGTGAAGTTGGGTTTTTGACTTTTTTGTGTATAAAATGAACATTATGTAATATTTTTGTACAAACTCAATTTTGTATTTTTATTTACATTATTATCTACAACTTTCATGTATAAAGTTTCTTTATTTGATTAATAAATAATAAAGAATAAAATATGTGTCAAAATGCATAAATAATGAATAAAAGAATAGGGTTTTTATTCTGTTTTTGGCCTTTATTTCTCCCTACTTTATTCCTTGTCGACCAACTCAATTCTGGACTTAGTCTCAGTGTTCAGGGTCATAAAATATCTTCGATATTTTTATTCTTTTTCTTTTCTTCTCTTTATTCTATAATTTTGGCATTAAAAACTATGTTTAATATACAATAAATACAATCAATAATGAATGTTTATATGCACAAACTAATGTTATTTACATTATTTAGCTAGAGTTTTTAAGGCCAAAATGATAGAATAAAGGTGATGAAATGGAGATTCATCAACTACCTGAACCGTTGGATCGTAAGATCCAATGGTCCGCAAGTCTTCTTCCTCCTCCGTTTACTCCCTTACCCAGGCGTTACGACTGGCGGAACCTCCGCCCCCTTCCATTTTTATCGACAGCTTCCCTTCTCCCATCCCCAACCTAAAGCATCCTCACCATAGTTGTTACCTCCACCTTCCTCACTGACCCATCAATACCACCCGACGTAACTTCACGCCATCAAAACCTCCATTTCAAAATACTTTGTCACCATCGTAACGAATGGAGCCCCCCTAAAACCACTCCCTTTGCCACCTTCAACCTTCATCCACCAACCAAGGGGCTCCAGCCTAGCTTCCTCCGCCCTCCGGTGACAGTGGAGCACGCACTGTCAAGGCGACATTGGCTGCAGTTCCTCTGTGTGATCCATGGTCTTCCGACCATGTTGCGGCCGCCTCCGTGCGCCGCCAAGCACCGATGCCAAGTTGCCCTCGTCGTGCGAAGACCCTAGCACCTCTGTGCTCATCCCATACTACCTCCTCCGCCAATCGCCTGCTCCGATCAAGTAACTTCTCCCCCTCAATTTCTTTGGTTTTTCTCCTTATTTTTTCGACACTCACCCTCACCCTCACCGACCACCGATCACCCCATAAGCTTCTCCATGCCACCCTCACCCTCGTTGACCCTTCAACGCATCCTTTTCCCTTTCCCGTAGCTTGTCCACCTCCGCCACATCTCCTTCTTCGCCTCGCTGGAGAAGGAGCACCAATCCCTCGCTCCTCCACCTCCACGGGGCTCCATTCAACCTCACAACCCTCACTCACTTCTCGCCCATCGCTTGGGCTATACTAACAATGCAAGACTCATCTGTGGACGGAACCCCACATCCAGCTTCGATCTCTACATCCTCTCCGACGACACAACATCGCCTCACCTCTCCTAAAGTCTTTGGACCTCCACCTTGCAGCCAACATCCTCGCATGTACGTTAGCTTCTTCATCCAGTCCTTGGAGGATCGGGGGAAGCACGACAGAGCTCCAAGGATGTCACCGGAGCCCCACCTTCTCTAGCGACATGCGATGTTGCACGAAAAGCAAGCACCGTCTGATCTCACGATCGGACGGTCCAGATGATGCCACGTGGTCCGCACGAGCCTCACGTCAATCCTCTAGGCTCGGGCAAAACATCAAAGCACACGATCTAGCTACGTGGGGCGAAGCTGCTGCTCCTCCCGAGCCTGGCCCCTCGCGTGTCCTGCACGGGAGGGGATAAGTAAATTGCATAAAGGACCCTGCAAGTTTCTGAAATTACAATTTGGTCCTCCAGGCACGTGCCTCATGCGCGTACCTTGGGTATTTTACAGGGAGGTCTATCTAGTTTCTCATTATTGCATTTATGCCCCTACGTGTAAAGGATAAATTGCACCGGGCCCATGTTGGTTTTCATTAATTGCAAATGGATCCCTCAAGGACCTATTTGTAATAGTTATCTTTATTTTTTCATATTTTTTATTATATTTATGTCCTTGAACTATTTTATTCATATCTTAAGCATTTTAACTCCAACTCACATGATTTTAGTTTCATTGTGTTGCTAACTTTATCCCCTTTTTCGATGGATAGAGAATTTCATTTTTTGACACTGAAATAAAAAGATTATATTTTTAGGTACTCTGTGTCTCTTACTTTTTATGTCGCATGCTATTACTTATCATTTCTCGCACAAATTGATTCGGAATGACTCTTCATTCTATTGCTCATTGGTATGATTAAATTAGGACATCTTTGTATGTTTTTTCATATCTATGTGTTTCTTCATGGCATACATGCATCACTTTTAACTTGCATTAAAACAAACAAAAAAATTTTGCATGCATGCACTTGTCCTTGCATTGTTTTCTCAGCATTTCATATCATTGTGCATGGAGACCTAAAACGTTTGGAAATAATCTCACACCAATTAAACGACAAATTTTGATAAATAAACGAAGAGGCTTGTGTCCTTGAGTTCGACCTTGGTAAACTTGTCAAGTAAAATAATGTCCACATATCCAAAGATGTGGTCTATGCTGGACCAGATTTGCCTCTTGTACTATGACAATTCCACATTATTAATGAGGCAAATTTGGCGTTCATCAGTCCCCTTTCATTTGTACCTTCTGGGACGGCCGTGACCTTCCCCATTGTCCTTCGGAGGGGAAGATCGAGACCATCCCCTATGATTTGATTGTAGGCGACGGCCGCAACTGTCTCCTTTGGCTCTCATAGTACGGACAGTCGCGATCGTTCCCAAAGCATAATTATAGGGGACGTTGGTAAACGTCATCCCGTATGGCAAATTGGACACGACCTGTAGAGACGATCATGCGACCGTTCCCGTTGTTTAAAGGGGACGGTCAACCTCTCAGAGGGGACAAAAAATGACTGTCGCATGTTCTATACTTCCCTATAGTGAACTAAGCAATCGATGTGCGGTAAGTAGATCTAATGAATCAACAGCAAATGAAACTTGATTTAGTTAATGGCATATTAGGCAAAAGAAAAAGAAGAACGAAGCGTATGCACTGGAAATTACATAGTATTGCAACATTACATCCAGTAAATAAGGTGAAGTCTATGCACTAGTAAGTAAATAAGTGCAAATCAATATTCATAGACAAATAAGTGCACTAATAAGGCATTGTCATAGGGAAAGTGAAAACGAAATGATACCTTGTGAGATGAGAGAAATGCATAGTAACCAAGATGTGGAAACAACAAGCGAGGAGGAAGTCTCCAGCTCCAACACAGTGAGTTCGTAGAGACCTCCTCTGCTCTTCCATATATACTGACCCAATGCAAATATTGAAGGCTTAGAACACGCATCCGACTCCGTCTTGCACAAAGCAAGAGGATTAGAAGATAAGAAGTCTTGGGAGAGGATAACTTCACCTCCAATGTACCAATCGAGCAGCCTTTGCATCACATCAGAGCATGGATGTTATAGGTGAGGGGGTAATGGCATAGTAAATACGCAACAAAGCTTACCTCATGAACCATCAACACATAGATCCCACATAAAGGCACTGGAGAGGCTCCGTAAAGATGAATAAGACAACATAGCCAACCTGACATCCCAACCAGCATCATCTTTGTAACATCCCGTGCTTAGGTCCCTAATATGTTAAGGGAGAAAATTGACCCTGACAACTTGTTAGATTTTGGCCCGGTTGAACCTATTGATAATCACCCAAAATGCTTAATCCCAAGTTGTCAAGAAATCCCCGTTACTTATAACCCACACCTGCATCTCGCGAGTTTTATATGCGGGACTATGTTTGGGGGTTAGAGTGGTACAATCTTTTAGTGCTAAACGAGGGTGATATCCGAAACATCTGCCTACAAGCATACCAACAAGCGAGCCATCGAAAGTTGTAGCAAATATGTGACGAACCATCGACCTACGAGCATAACAACAAAGGTCGAGCCAACATGGGAGTGGAGGGAATGGAGAAGGGTTGTTGGGGAGGCACACGTTAATGGGATGAGATGGTGGGAGGAGATCGCGATGGGGTGGATAGAAGCTCAGCCCTAACCTGCTCGGGGTGGGGCTCGTAGGGGAGAGAGAGGGGAGTCTCTGACAAGAGAGCAGGTTTGCACAAGCTTATTGTCTTACAAAATTCTTTGCAATAACATGTGTATCTTTATTATCTTACAAAATTCACAATAGCATCCTCCGTTACAACACTTGTGCTACACTAACGAAATGGCAATACAATGATTTTTGTAAGTACATAGGGACACAAATGTAATTGCTGAAAAGTTAGTAGCATAAGTGATATTGAAAAAACTTAGAAGAGCACACATGTATAGAAATCCTTAAATAACAACAATAGCAAAAAAACCAATAATATATTATCCCAACACCCAATTTAAAAAGGTGATATACAATCCGCAAATTTTATAAGGGAAGTAACGAAAGGTTAGTACTGTGAATTTGGAAGAACACAAGAGGCACGAGTGTTATTGGAAATATATAGGAACATAATTGTCATTGAAGAACTCGAAAGGATACAAGTGTAAAAAATCTAGTATATATAATTTAAATTTAGGTACAACGTCAAAGTTACTTTTTATTTTGTATTGGAAAATAAGCGACAACTCCCCCTACTAGCAGGAGATTAGGGAGAATGAGAAGATTTTCTTGTCAGCGCCTCACATAGATTTTGTACCAGAAGCTTGTGAAGTGGAAGATCTAAGGATTACGCATCCCCATTTAATAAAGAAGCAACAAAATGAGAAAGTCCAATGCAATTTAAATACAGAAGTTTCGTCAAAATCTTCATGTCAAATTCTTAACTCCGATCACTTGATAGAAGATGAGGAGGAGGTTGCAGATTCTGAGCAAGATGAAGAGGATAAAGATGCTTTTAGGCACAGTTTATTTGATTGGAAAGGAATTATAATAGAATGTAATCAAGACAAGAATGTAATTAACAATGGAATGGAAAGGAAAAGGTTTTTCCATTCCATCGTTTGGATCATATTAGGAATTGAAATTTTATTATGAGACATATTCCTTTCTTATATTTGGAAAAGAAAAAGAATAGAAAGAAAATAACATTCTTTTGATATATTTCGTTAAGTAGAAAAAATAATAGGTATTCTCAAACTTATTTTTCCATATAATCGATACATTTCATATAAAGAATCGATAGTCAAATTTAAATTGAAACTACTTTGATTTTTTTTCATACAATTGACATAATTTATATATCCATATATGTATCCGCTACAATGTTTTATTACCATGTCTATATCCATATTCTAAAGAAATTAAAAATGTTATGGGTATCTGTATTTGGAAAAAAAATAAAAACACATATCCGTGTCTCTATACGTATTCACTAAAATATAACCCGTGTCCATATCCTAAAAAATTAAATATGGTATTTGTATCAATATTTATAACTGCAAAAAAATATAACCCGTTTCCATGTCCATATCCGCTTCCGTAAAAAAACACCATCCATGTCCATATATGTATCCGTAGAAAAATTAAAATCCATATCCATGTATATATATATATATAGAGGGCTTATCCAGAGGGCACTGTGCCCATTTAGGATTTTTAAGCACGCGTTATCATCCGTGTGATGATGATCAAGCAGTTCTGAGTAAAATTGATTAATTTCTAAAATTAGCGCTAAGAATGAGTTGCCATAACCACCCAACGCACATTACTCGCAATTTAATTCCTTTTTTTGAGCATCTTATATTTCCAATTGTATCGAGTCCTTAAAAAAAGGAAGACGGTTTTGGAAAGATACATTTAAATCATCAATTTCGTATCGAAGAAATAATCATTGTACATTTGATCAGTAATGTAAATAATGTACTCAAGTAATTATGTGTTGCGAGATCAGTAATACTGAAACACTTGTCAGTATTTTACATATGTAATATTACATTGTACAGAGATCAGTAATTCATTCATGTTACTCAAGTAATACATATTCAGAACTCAAGTAACTATTGTTGTGAGATCAGTAATTAAGTATGCGAATTACTAATGTCCATACAATAAGTACTGATTACAAATGTCCATTTTACTGAAGTCATTTTGATTGTTACTAATGTTATAGTTACCTAATACTTTGAGTCTTACTGAAGCACTTTTTATTTACTTATATAACATTTTTAATTACTTATAATGTATCGAGTGTTACTGATGGCACTACATAAGTTACTGTCACATTATTTTTTATACTTATTCCAACTTATTTATTCCATTACCTTCTTTTACCTACAATTTATTACATGTTACTGATGCTTCTATATATCTTACTTGTTTTATTCTTTATTTTGAATTACTATCGAATCGCACCTTCTTTACTTATGTAGCCTATTTAATTACTTGTAATACGTCAATTGTTACTGAAAGTCGCACATAAATTACTTAATTATAGTTATATGGTGAACTCTAAATTTCAACTGTCTTGTAGTCCATTTAGATGATGTTTTGTTGCTCTCGCTCCTCCGAATAACAGCAGCTTCTTCAAGACACCAAATTGTTGCATTATTCTGCAAGAAACAATAAGTTAATTTATATCCGTGAATAGTAATAATTGTATAAAGAAAAGCAACTCAGCAATATACTCATTTCAGTAAGAATCATTCAATGACAAGTAACATGTAATGAATTGTTAGTAAAGTTTGTTATATGACAAGTAACTTGTAATGAATTGTTAGAAACTCAACAATATACTCGCTTCAGTAAGAATCATTCAATGACAAGTAACATGTAATGAATTGTTAGTAAAGTTTGTTATATGACAAGTAACTTGTAATTAATTGTTAGAAACTCAACAATATACTCGCTTCAGTAAGAATCATTCAATGACAAGTAACTTATAATGAATTGTTAGTAACGTTTGTTATATGACAAGTAACTTGTAATGAATTGTTAGTAACTCAGCAATATACTCGCTTCAGTAAGAATCATTCAATGCTAAGTAACTTGTAATGAATTGTTAGTAAGATTTGTTATATGATAAGTAACTTGTAATGAATTGTTAGTAACTCAGCAATATACTCGCTTCAGTAAGAATCATTCAATGACAAGTAACATGTAATGAATTGTTAGTAACGTTTGTTATACGACAAGTAACAATTGTGTTAACATTAGTAACATAAAATATCTCATTAGTAAATTACTTAAATATATCAGTAACTCAATATATTTTCAAATTAACGCATAAAAAATAACAATTGTATTTACTGTAACTTTTTATTATATGAAATCAAAATACCTTCGATACAAAATCAACTAGGACTACAAATCGTGTATCAAAATGAATAAAAATGATATTACGAATACCATTTCTCATATTTCAATCATACTTCTCGAATAAATATTGCTTACGATCAAAAATATGTATTATTCGTAATTGCTTTTGAAATATGCCGATCACAATCCATTCGCGAATTAACCATGAACGAAACCTAATGAAAAAATATTATCAAAGAAAAAACAACAATTAAAACGCAGGATCAATGAAAATATAAAATCAACAATTGAAATACAATACCTTTGGCGAGCGAAAATCGTCTCCAATCGATAATAAAACACAATGATTCGTGAGAACGATCGCTCGATCCCCTCTCAAAATGTGACAAAATGGATTTTTTCTCAATACAATATCAGACGATACCAAAAAAGTCTACTGCTATTTTGGGAAATTCATTAATATTCAAAATTAAAAGCATTGTCACTACCATTGACGTTCCTAAAATCATGGGATTAAGAGATTTAATCTAACGGTGGATAATACGGGCTCATTTTATCCAAATGGGCACAGTGCCCTCTGGATAAAAATCCTATATATATATATATATATGCTAGAATATAATCAATATCCATATCTTAAAAAAATGAGCATTGCATCTGTTTCCATATCCATGTTAGAGAAAAATCATATATCCCTGTTCATATCCATATCCGAAAAAAAACACATATTCGTGTTTGTATCCGTATCCGTAAACTAATCATATCTGATATATTTTATCCTTTTAATAGATACATTTAATATATGTATTCGTATCTGCTGAAATGTCTTCTAATCATATTTGTATCCATATCTAAAAAATAAATTGTATCTATAACATGTATCCACAAAAAATATCACATATCCATGTCGGTATCCATGTATGCATATACTTGTAACTTATCCGACCTTTTGCATCCATATATTTGTATCCATGTCAGTATCCATATACCCATGTCCAAAAAAACCATATCCATGTCGATGTCCAAAAAAATTCAAAAAAAGAAAAACACATATCCATGTCGATAGCCATATATTTGTAACAACGATATATTAATTAAAAAATATTGAAGAAGAATAAATTCATTAGCATTGATAAAGAATGGAATCCCAATTCCTATGGGGGTACCTAAGAATGGAAATTCCCGTGAATGAGGGAATCATGTTTCCTTTGTAATCGTTATTCTTGCATAAAGTTGATCTAACAAACAAATGAATGGAATCGAGAGAGGAATGATGATTCCATTCCCTCCTCTATTCCTGCATAACAAACGGGGTCTTAATGATAGTTATATGTTGAGCATTCATCACAAATGGGAACCACCAACAAGAGGATCTCAAAAGCCACGGAAAGCCAAAGAGAAAGCATTGTGAAGCTTTAAGGGTAGCATAAGTGATGCTTAAAAGCCATGTTGGTTACCTTTGTTTGCTTAGAATCAGATGTAAAAGCCATGTCCTTCGTATGATCTCCTTTGCAAGATCTTTCTTTTTTAATAAAAGGGGACATCCGACCTCTGAATTACCGGGCTTATTATTAGAAAAAAAAGCGAAAAATACTATTTTGATTCCCATATTTTCATTAATTGCTTCTTCTTCCATTATTGGAAATTTAGCCATCAACATTGCAAAATATAATATAAAAAGAAAGAAAAACAGAAAATCGTTGTTATATATTTAACATTGTATAGGAAAAAAACTCATCCTTAACTACACAGTAATTAGTTTTTCCTCCCAAGTATTGCTGCAACAGTAATCTGAAGAATCCTTAAGAAAAAGCAACAAAATCTGAACAACGAGAAATTCTACCAAATTTCGATCGAATTCGATCTTCTCGCTGAAGCCTTCCAATCCCTCCTACCACTTCGCTTCACAATCCTCTCATGATCATTAGCGTTCTCGGGATCCCGGACGATGCGCGCTTCCCGCGCGTCCTTCTTCCAGTCTCTCGTGCAATGCACGCGGGCGTCGACGACGACGGAGACACGGTCGTCGACGACAGCGACCGCTCCTGCCTCGAGACGCTTCCTCGCCCTGTACCTCCGCTGCCGCTCCCTGTTCTTGATTCGCCGTGCGAGGAGCTCGTCGATGACCTGGATCGAGTCCCCTTCTCGAGGAGCCGCGCTCATGATGCCGGCGCACGCTCGGGATCATCATCAAGCCCGTCCTCAATTTGCCGAAGAAATCACCGATCTCTGCACGTAAAAATCAAAGACTCCTAACAACTTTCTGCTACGTGTTTTTCAGTGCAGAAGAAAACCGGCGGATCCGGAAATCGACGACAAGGTGAATGACATTGTACCGCATGTTCTTCCGGGTGAAAGAACAGACGATAAAAAAAATTGGAATTGAGAGCTAGAGAGAATCGGAAACGAACCATTGCATGAGACCAATGTATCAGATTAAGATCGGTCGATCTATGTGATGTTATGTTGGGAATTTGAATATGAATCGAATGGAATATGAATGTCACTATGGAGATGTGGGGAAAAAAATAAAATTAAGATTTGGAAGATTGGAATCACCTGAGGGGACATTGCAGCAGATGGAGCTATGGAAATGGAAGGGGACGTACGCGAAAATCGAAGGGAATTGGTAAGTTTGGTTGTTTGCTATAAATGGATGGGAATTTTGTGAAAGGATACCTGAATCTCGTTAAATTGTATAACTAATGTTATACTATTTCTCATTGTCCCGCTGGGACGAAAACTGTTGGATATAAACATGGATGTAGGTATAATCACATTCTTATTTATTTTTATACACGAATATGAACACAAATATTGACGGATATGAAAGATGTGGTATTATATCGTTTAAAATGAAGATGCGTCGAATACAAAGAATAGCGAGGATATTTTAGGGGTTGGCTTGAGCTGGCTCGATAGATTATAAGCAAGAAGTTGAAAAAGTGAGTCGACACTGACTTATCGGCTAGCAGAGGAAGATTCCTGGGACTGTTGTGGATTGACTGGGAAGGCAATTTGGGCTATGAGTTGGGAAACAAGTCGGATAAAATGCTTTGAGAGCTGCTTAGAGGGCTTATTCGGTGGGAGAAGACAGTGTCGTCCCTGACATTTCATGGACCCTAGGCAAAAGAGAAGAAAAGGGTCCCTATAAAAAATAATTTAATTTTTTATTTGTAAATTTCTTATAAGTACTTTAAATTTCAAAAAGAACTATGTGTTTTATGATCAACGAGCATCAAACAATAAGTAATGAATTAAAATTATAAAAAACAATTTCTACAATCGAAATAGATATCTATGGATATAATGCAACTCAAGGAACGTAAATACAAACAAAAGCTATGGGAAATAGCTAGCAAAAAAATATACGGCATTGTTTTTTTAAGTTAGGATTTTTGAGAACATTCAAGCACAGAAGCACATATATTTATTGACTACAATAACACAATTATTTAAAAATTAAGAGTTTCATATCTTAATGTCTATTTTCCATATCATATGGGCCAAAAAAATATGGTTAGAGAATAAATATATTCAAGCAAGAAACACTAACCATTAATTACAATAAAAATAATACATGGTTTAAACAGACAATAAAATAATACTTTTAGAAAAAATAATCAAGTTTTCAGTTTTTTTATTTGACAATGGTAATCAGACGAAGCTGATAGTTTATATTAAAAGTACAAGATCCAAACATATATATGTTAATAAAATAACTTCTCAATCACAACAAGCATTAATCTTCAAACCTAAATTAAATAATAAAGATTTAATTTTATGGAAAATAAAATAAGTTACCTAAAAGGATTATTTGATGGTTATTCACAATCCAATCATAAAATATTCTTACCACAAATATAAAACTGATTATAATGATAGTAAAAACTTTGAAAAAAGAAACGCATATTCTGTGATTGAGAAATGAGAGATGAATTTTCTTGTAAAAAAAATAACAACAATTCAAGTGGTTAACGCCACATTCCCAATCCCTTACAATGTGTAATAACTTTCAATTTTGTAATTTCTTAGAAAAAATAAGAGATGATTTACAATTACACAAATATGGTGAGTAGATGTGCGAATCCAAAAAATAACCGTGATTTATGGATCTAAGGGAAAAATTACAATGCACAAATATAAAAAATATCATTAACTGAGACCGTGATTTGCGGGTGCCCAACAACAACTAGTCATCAATTGAAAAGAGGAGAAATTGCAGCAGTGGTAGAAATCGCAAATCACAAGAGGAGGATGTCATATTTGTCTCCAAAGGACACATTTAAGTTCAATGTGGGGTCTTAACTTTTAAGATATTAATGTGGCATTGGGGAACCCAAAGGCTTTTTAGGCATATGAAGAGTTAAATGACACATGCAAATGTAAATAATTAATGGACATGTGTAACCATTTAGACATTAGATTGGTATTTTATGGGGATGAAAACAGATACAGATATATTCGAAATCCGCTTACATTATTCGAAAAAAATACTGATACAGATATCTGTATCCAAATATTAATCGAATACGGGTCGGATATGGGTATGGATTGCAAAATTTTTCGGATATGGACGCAGATATGGTAATGGCTTGAATATCCGGATCCGGATATTAGAATAAAACATTTAATATTATTTTATACATTAGTTGATATAATACAAGACACAACCCCATGTTATTATATTAGTATTATATGTTATATAATACAATATATCAATGATATTAATAAACTTCCATTTATTTGTGGATGGGCACGAACAAAAGTCACGAAACTATACCCCTCCTCCCTTTTGCTTCTTTAAGAACGCATGTCACCTCGATGATCCCTTTTGTCAGGATGCAACTTATTTATATTTCATTATCAATTTTTAAAATCATTGTAAACTTTGATTAAATATCAATTCGTGTATGTGATTATTAATAAACCCGTATTTAGATTCCATGTTTATTGAATCCATATTTGGATTCACTCTTTCATTGGTTCATGTTTGGATTAGTTCTTTATTTAATATATATATTCAGGTTCGCTCTTTATTCGATCCATATTCGGATTCGATAGATATCTGATTCGTATCCATATTTTTAAGGGTATGATTTCCTTAATGCATATTCGAATCTTATCCATATTCGTATTCGTTAGAGACGAAGCGAATGCGGATATAGAAATAGGCATATATGATCCGTATCCGATCCGTTTTCATCCCTACTATTTGAAATAAAAATAACAAAAACTAACTATATATAGTAATTTAGAGATGGGCCCCCGAAATTGCGGGGCCTAGGCCATTGCACCCTGGGACAAGGCTCAGGGACGACCCTAGGAGAAGATGGAGGAGGCCCATCTGTAGGAGCACGGGTAAACCTAGGTAAGTTCGTCTCTAGAATATATGCTAATCTCCTTTGGAATTGACGACGCCTACTCTTATCATAAGATGGTATATACTTTTTCAATTCATAGTCAGTGACCCCAAAATGTATAGGGTAAATTAAAAAAACTTCAATTATGTGACGATTCCTAATTAGGGACCTTACTTTTCAAATATAATAAAAAAAGACATGAACATATTTTTTGCCTTAAATATTGGCCTAAGTAAGATTCCACGATCCTCATATGTTGACATTAGACTCAAGTCGAAAATTCGAACTCATCTTTGCTGCATTTGAAAAATGAGGCTTTTAACCGCAAATCGGTATGTAGTTGATGCCTTTTCCTTGAGAGTGATCACCATCTCAGTGAGGCCTGATGAAGCGGAGAAGAAAGCAAAGAGAAGGAGTCATAAGGGGGATCTGAGTAGGGTGGTTTTCACTATGATTTGACGTAGACGTCGAAACCTAGGGAGCGTAGACATTGAAAATGGAAAGTTCGAAGTTAGATTCTCGTACTATAAGAAAAATGAGTTACGGTCAGAGAATGCGGTTAGGGAAACTTGTGACCATGATAATTGCATGACCACTAGTTTCTCGTAGCTACAATTACATGGTCAAAGTCTTCAAATGTGTATGGAGCATATTAATGTAAGAACTGTGGCCACGACAACATCTGCGGTTACTTGTACTGGCTATGACGTATTCATAATTAGAGAACTCTCGCGACGAGACTTGTAGCTCCGGTTACAAGCCATGATGTGTTGTGGCCGGGGTCTAATTTTGTAGCCAACAAGCCCCACATCCGTGGGCATAATTAGTAGCCACAACTTATTCTCCTTGCAGTGTAACGTAGACTTTCACTCCGAGTTAAGGTAGGATTCTGACCAGATTCTTGGACAAAAGCACCACCAGGCGTGGAGTTGAGTTTTATAAAAGTAACACGCTATCACGATCGTTCTTTCACCATGCACAATGAATGATAAAGTCGCCTCTTTCCCTACAGTAAAAAAAATGAAGGACGATGCATGTCCATGTACAGACATCTTAGGCACAATTTTCTTTTAATATGCATCGTCCATCATGAACATTGGATATGGATACATGTATGTATGTATCTATGTATGTATGTATATCTACTTACGTGCTTATATTAAGTACAATAATATGTAAAAAAAGAAGATAGTATTTTCATATATATATTTGCTCGAGTCGATGAGGGGTGGTGGCGCAGTTGGCTAGCGCGTAGGTCTCATAGCAATTCTTTGAGTGATCCTGAGGTCGAGAGTTCGAGCCTCTCTCACCTCTACGTTTTTCATGTTTTCATGAGTAAACTATGTATTCTCTATTATAATCCGACTTGTGCATTGACAGCTATTTCCTATCATTCAGGTAACATTATTTGGTTTTTTTGGTTCATTGTCTGTGTGTATAATGGATGTGTGTATAACACAGATGTGTATATAAGATTTCTTTAGTATAGTACCCAAAAGTCTATAAATTACAGATCCAATTTCATGTGCAGTATATTAACTTAAAAAAGATAAAAAGATGTAACGCATAATCTCTTATTTCAGTGTCGTCTGTGATCGTATCATTCAATGTGCGGATATACACTAAAGGAATTTTTACACCCCGCAACTTTATATATTTTTACAATTACGCTCTAACCCTTCATCATTTCGATTTACACAGTAGAATCCTACATAGCTACCCCGTCTTGCATCTAACCCTTGCCGTTAATTTAGCCCACTAATCGGATAAAACAGCAAGAAAATGGATAAAGCAGCAAAAAAAAAGATTAATTGAAATCTATGCGCCGAATTTTGAATTTCGAGGAAGTCAGCAGCCTAAAATTAGGGTTAGCTATCGAGCTTAACGAGCTGAACCAGGCCTCTTATCGAGCCAGTATGGGCTCGATAAGGCTTGAGTCGACCCCGTTATCGAGCCCAGGCCCCTTATCGAGTCTGGTCTAGGTTCGAGCCTGGTCAGGTTCGTTACGGAAAATAAACATTTTTGTGCAAAAGTATTGTTTCACGGGTTCAAATTCGCGACCTCCTCTTTTAAATTAGCTTCCTTACCAGACCACTATCAGAGTTGTATACAAAAGTTAAATTAATATATATTGTAACATTCTATTTCCTAATAAAAATAATTATTATCTAATTATAACATAGATTAACATAGATAAAGTGTAGAAAAGTCTACAGGACTACATTATAATCTATCCAACATTATCGTTACATAAACCATATAAACACATATTCCACCATACATACTATTGCAAAATTAATACAAATAAAAATAAACATCATTATAATTTTATAAATAGAATATACATATAAATATATTCCTTATCAAACCACTTATTTGAGTTATCGAGCCGAGCGGCTCGGCTCGTTAAGCTATCGAGTCCAAAAATCTAGCTAGGGCTCGGCTCCATAGCTTAATGAGCCAAGCTCACGAGTAGGGATGCAAATGGTTACGGATATATCTGTATCCGATCCGTCACCATATCTATTTTATACAGATTTGATATATGTATCCATATCTGTTTTAAAATGGATACGGATATGGATATCGTTTTGACATCCGCAAACATCCTATCCTTATCTAAGGCTGCTAATTGAACCGAACTGTAACGAACGGACCTATGTTCAAGTTTGGTTCGATAAGGAAGTTCAAAAGTTCGAGTTCAAGCTCGGTTCGATAAATGTTCGATAGGATATGTTCGAGTTTGAGTTCGTTTAAAAAACGAATGTTCGAGTTCGATTCAATAACAGTTCATTAACAATTTAACTTAACTAAAATTTATTTATATGAACAAGTTCGAAATCGGAGTTCGATAATAAGGTTCGATAAGCAGTAAAAATAAGAAATTATTCAAATTAAAGTAGTATAAAGCCTAATAAACACCACAATTCCTTTAACCTTGAAATTTACCAAGTGTATAAATACTAAATTACATATACAAATACATACACATATAAATACATCGAACTCAAACTTTTAATGAACGAACACATGTTATGTTCATGTTTGGGCCGTTAAGCTATCGAACTAAAATTTGGAGTTCATGTTTAGTTCATTTAGAAACGAGCGAACATTTTTCAAACTATTATCGAACGAACTCTAATCGAATACGAACATGTTCAGTTCGATCAACAACCCTATCCGTATCCGTGTATCCATTTTCGTATATAAAAATAATCACAGATTTATTTTTAACCCAGCATAACATAATTATATGCCTTCTTTTACCATATTTGTATAATTTTTATGATATAAACACATTTAGTAAGTGTTTTTCATCCAATTCGTATATATTTAAGTCAATTCTATATAGTATTTCTAACATTACTCGTATGCGATCAATATCCGTTTTACATCCGTATCCGTTTTTTAAAGATATGGTAAGATGGCTTTAATATCCGTCAATATCTGTATACGTATCTGTATCTGTATTAAAAAATGAATAAAGATATAATGCTATCTATATCTAATCTATATCCGTCGATTTGCATCTCACTCACGAGTCTTTATCGAGCCAAATGAGTCTGGCTAATGACTCAATAACCCGTCCTAACTAAAATGGGTTAGACCAGAGATCTACTTTCGTCAGTAAGGGTATCTCCATAATATACCCATTTATATACCGACAAAAACATAGACTTCAGAGAGGTGAAGAGAGAGAGAGAGAGATCTGCCTGCCAAGTCTTCCCATCCAACTTCTCCACCACTTCAATTTCCCCTCCGCCGCCGCCAAATCGATCTATGAGCTCAATCTCCTCCTCCTCCACCTCTTGACCACCGCCACCGCCATGAGCAACCCCAACCACCACCAGACCCCTCTGGGCATCAACAAGCTCGGCAAATCGATCCGCAAGAGCCCCCTCCACGTCCCAAATCAACCCCCAAATCAACCCCAACCCCTGGTCTACAACATCAGCAAGAACGAGTTCCGCTCCATCGTCCAGCAGCTCACCGGCACCCCCTCCCGCTCCCCCCCGCTCCCAAATCAACCCCAGCCCCCGCCCAATCAACCCCCTCCCAACCGGCTCCACCGCATCCGCCCCCCTCCCCTCGCGCCCATCGCCCGCCCCCCTTTAAATCCCCACCCGCACCCCAACCACTTCCCGCCGCTCCGCCCCCACCCCATCGCCTCTGAGTCGCCGGTCTCCGCTTACATGCGCTACCTCGAGAACTCCCTCAACAACCCCACGCCGCCGTCGCAGCGGGCACCGCAACCGGCACCCCCGCCGCAACCGCTTCTCCCGACGCCGCCCCCGCTCTCGCCGCTCCTCCCGTCGCCCTCCACGTTCCTCAACCTCCTCTCACCGCGATCCCCTTACCCCCTGCTCTCTCCGAACTTCGCGAACTTCCAGTTCCCGCCACCCCTCTCGCCCGGTATCCTCGGCCCCCCGCCTCAGCCACCGCTCTCCCCGGGCCTGCTTTCCCCTTTCCCGATGTCCCCCTCCGCTTTCCTCCTCAGCCCCCGATGGAGGAACATGTAATCAGGTCGATTTCAATTCCCGATTCCCCCGTTTGTTCCCGCTTTTTTTTCTCTATGTTGTGTTGTGTTTAGGTTGTTGATGTGTTTTTCAGGAAGGAGGAAGGGCTCCCGCTAGGGGATGCTTGGAGGAATCGATGATGTACATTAGGTAAACGATAGATGCTATGTAATTCTTCGCGCCCGTGTTAGTGCGTGTGCATTTGTATAATTCTGTCAATGTGAATTTAGTAACTAAAAGTTAGTGTTTGTTGTTGTTGATCAATTTGGAAAATGGGTAACATCGTTGACTGATAACCGTTTGTTCAATATTCTGATTCGTTAAACGTTCTCGAGTTCTAGGTAGTTGTGGTTATGTTATTCTAATTAATTTATTTAGTTTGTTTGTGCTTGCTCATCGTTATGATGAGTAGGGTTACTTGGCAGTATGTTTGGTTTCTCTCTTATAGAGAGTAGCATAAGGTGGTAATATGCAAGTCTCGATAATCATCACAATTACCCTTGATTTAGGTGGCTAGTTCTTTAAGCTTGGTTAGGGATTGCGTTTAATTGATGATTAATATTTGTTGTTCAGTTGATATACAATTCTTTATGTTAGCTCATCCATATGTTTATATGATCTCCTCATTGTGAATTTAGGTACTACAATTAGTGTTTATTGCTTCGTTCATCAGACGGTTTGAATTGTAACTTTAGGGTGAACAACCATCCAAACATGTAGGGCCAATAGTTCAGCATTTACACTGAGAAATTTTGACAAAGAGAAATCACCGAACATAACAAGTGCTGTCCAAAAGTAGCTAGATAGTTTCCCATTACCAGGTTCACCAACCAACCTGGACTTTTCTTATTAATATTGCCACTAAAATATAAGGCCTCACATCAGAATTCATCCATGCCCTCATGATAAAAGCGCTCGTCAGTTGGGATGGGCCATCATTTGCTAGGTTTGTGAAGGTCCGGTCGTAGCATGTGATTGGTGCACTAGGATGATCGAGACTTTACTCATTGATCATTAACCATTCTTGTGTTCTAGCTAGTTGTGTGATGTGATCTGTTGTTTGATGTATTTTATTTGATTGTTTAGTTTTGTTCATATTTGTTCTTTGTCGCGATGAGTATGGTTTCTTAGTTGTCTGCTTGGTTTTGCCCGACTCTTATTAAAATTTGGAAATAACTGGTGATAACAGAACTGCCCAAGCAATTCATGTCTACATCTTATGTGATGAGAATGTTGATGAGATCCTCGAGCTTCAGATGTTAGGATGGACACTTACCAATGGATTGATGAGTCAAGAATGCCTTGTTACAGTTTGCACATGATGTCCCTGTTACATGCTATATTGCTATGTGAATAAGGAGGATGCCAATGACTTGAGGAGTGGTGGGTAAGAACATATGTATTTTTGGGTTCTTGTGGAGGAGCTTAGAGAAGTTCGCTTGATTCGGTGGGATCTAAAATGAGGTGATGAGAAAACATAGAGAGAAGAGGCCTCACGGAGGATGAAAAGGTAATTTAAAGAGGAAATAAGTAATTTTAATTATAATTAGAAGTGTAGCTGGATCTTCTCGATGTTGAGCAATTTTTCTTATTGTTTAAGTTCAGTCTCACTCATCATAGAAATTAGCTAGTGGGTTTAAACTATGTGAAGGATCTCCATTTGACTTGTTTTGCGTAAAAGAGTTATCAGAAGATCAGTTGTTGTAATGGTTCTTCCTTCGAGTAGTACGACCAATGTTATCATCAATTATACAACTCTCGGTGTATTTGTGGTTCAATCCAAC
The DNA here is from genome assembly GCA_037367405.1 of Ottelia alismoides. Taxonomy (NCBI): domain Eukaryota; kingdom Viridiplantae; phylum Streptophyta; class Magnoliopsida; order Alismatales; family Hydrocharitaceae; genus Ottelia; species Ottelia alismoides. Next base: position 14,802 of record JAZKJV010002494.1, on the reverse strand, counting down.
CATTAGGGTGTGTTTGGTATGTGGGTTTAGGTGGGTTAAACTGGTAACAGGTAACCCATTTTTGGGTTTTGGTGCTTGGATAGAGGATTAAATTGGGGGTGGGTTAGAACTAGTGGGTTTATTGTGATATGATTGTATTGAAGTTTGAAAAAGTGAGTAGTTATTGTGATGTGATTGTATTGGAGTTTGAAAAATGAGTAGAAGTGGAGTAATTTATAATTTTTATATGATATGATGGTATAATATATTATTTTTTGATGGAGTGGATAAGAAAATTAATTTATTTAATATATTAAAAAAGGAAAAAATGTGGGATCCACTTAGAAAGAGAAAGGGTGGGTTAAGGGGGGTAAACTTACCCCCCAACCCGAACGGCACCTTTAGGTTTAGACACGAGTTCCCTTTAGCATCCCTATTATTTATCAGTTTATGCTTGTTGTCGATGCTTTAACAATGTATGCCGGCGTAAGCATCCGTTCCCTGGAGGATGGTGAGCATTACTGGAACTCACAGAGGCATTATTTATTCTTCACTACAGATACAGATGTTGTATCTTTTTCATTGAGTGTGGCCATGATCAAGCCTTTACTTTCAAGGCTATGCTAGATATCTTTGATGATGCATTTAGTTTGAAGATGAACCATTAGAAGCTGTGTTTCCTTCTTTATGGATTAACATGCTACACTTTGCTGTTTTTTTGCTGTCTATCCCAAATACAGGGGTGCCTTTTGGCCTTCCTCCATTCTGATTGTAGTTGGATGACTTCATGGCTCCATCATCTTCCATGATTCATTAAAGTGGCTTCCTGGGACAGGTTGGGGGAGGTGTTCCCAAGGTCGATGAATCTTACAGTGAATTTCCAGGTTTCTGTTGCATATTCCAGGCCCATAAGTGGCCTTTGTTGTGGGCTTGTTCTCCTACTTATTCCTCCTCCTCCAATGCTTGTTGTGAGGATTTCATCAATTTGTTGTCTTTGCACGCTGTAATCAGGCCAACAGTTAGGCACTCAAGACTGTTGAATGGGATGTGAACAATGCGTCCATTGTGACATGTATAAGAAGTTATCTGTGGATAATGAAAGTCACAACCAGCTTTTTCTGAGGGGTTGTAGACGTGTTTGGAAGTCCAAGCCTACTATCAAAACTCATTATCCTGCTTTATCTAATCAGGTAGGAGAGGATTCGGACCAGTGTTTATGAAAGCCAGCACAACCCGCTGGTTGGAGTTGGTGATTAGGACATTGATTATATATTCTTTGGTTTTTTCCTTAAGGGTCGTTTGGGATATTGGGATATTTCTTATGTATACGTTGGTTGGGCTCCATTGTTGAGCCAGTTTTTGGATATCATTTAGAGTAGGTAGAAGAGATGGAAATATTGCAACCCTATGTTTAGAAACTTTGCGTGCTCCCCACTGGTCAATGTGTTATGGGCGATTTGGTTGAAAGAAAGAGGTGGTATTCAGGTCCGTGTAGCCTTATGTTGAGAATGTTATTAAATCTATGTATCATTACTGAAGTTGTTGAGAAGAGGAGGTAACTCTTTGTGCATTTTTTTCCATTTAATGAGATATGGTGAATGACCATCAACATCTATTGGTGGTTATCTTGGCCCTTTCTTCTTTAAAATGATTATATAAATTGTTTATTCTAATTTTACATTTTCTCTTTATGTATAGAAATATTGCGCAGAACATCATGGTCCACAATATGGTGCACTTTCATGAGGGGTGCCTCGTAGCATTCATATGACATGATTCATATTTTTTAAAATGCTAGCATACCTTGCACATTTTCTTTGCATTATATTCCGTGATTTTATCCAAGACATCGCTCCGTTGACAATGTAACTCTTTTGCTAGATCTCTTCACGAGACCTGGCGGATGTAAGTCTTTTAACCTATCATATATATATATATACTTGCACATTTTCTTTGCATTATATTGCGTGATTTTGTCCAAAACAACGCTCCAGATTGTTCTATATTGACAAAGTAACTCTTTTTGCTAGATCTCTTCTCGAGACCTGGCGGATGTAAGTTTTTTGACCTATCATATATATATACATGGGGTGGACGCCTCCTGAGTGTTTCCCCCCTTTTTGGATAAAAAAACATCGCTTCGAATTGATAACTACATATAATAAAATTATCACAATCAATGATTTTGTCATGACATTTGTTTTTGTTGTTTATGCATATAGTGGTAATTGCCAAATCGCTTAACACACATATTTTAATGGTGTATCCTTCTTTGCTTCGGATATTGTGAGGTCTTGATCAGTTGTATAGGACTTAAGAGGTGTATGCCTAATTAGGTCTTTATTTTCTTTATGAGACCGTGAACTAAGGTTCTCAAATTGAGACTGCGAGGTTGATTATGATTGGTTACTATATTTCTTGAACAATACAACTTGCCACAATAACCGAGGCATGTAACTTGAGCAACACAACTTCCTATTAGATGGTTGCAACATGATACTATAGTATAGTTCTTGTGTTGATTAGAGGTTCATTTGTGCTTCTCTTTTGTGTCATTTTTCTGATGAATGGATTCCTTGAATGAAGAAGTTTATAACAACGGTCCCTTGCTTGAAGCTGGTGAATGGGCGACAAGAAGGGAACTTCTTTTAGTCGTTGAGGAGTGTCAGATAAGGCTATATGCTTGCTCTGTTTGCCCTTCATCTTGGTTGATAATGTGTTCTCGAGGATTTTTTTTGTGGTGATGGGGATTTTTGTGCGAGTTTCCTACTAGAACATCTATCGGATTCTCTATTACATTATGCCGTCAACACTATTTTCTTTGTGGAAGGAGCTGATCGTAATGCAGAGGGGATCGCTATTCACTACTGTGAATCTGTGATGGAGGTTTTCATTGATGTTTTGGACCTAGGGTCAATGGGGACAAGCATGTTTTTATCCCCTTGGGAATGTAGGTTACGGGGCCTCTCTACGGTACTAACGTAGAGACCTCCTGATCAACTATATTGGTCTGCCTTTAGCTAGCAGTTGGTTGCACCAGCCTGATTGGTTGTTGATCATGGAGAAGTTTATGTAGAGGCTTGCATGAATCTTGTTCATCGAGGGAGGAGACAAACATCTTGTCCTCCTAAGTTTCTCCATGATCCCTATCTTCTTTTGTCATGGTCTGCTTCCTGTAAGGGTTCATGGGCAGTTGGAGCCTTGGAGGTGTTGATGCAGTGGTTCTTCTAATTGACCCCATGTGATTCAGTGATTCTCAAGGCATCTCACTGGAGAGATGTAAGATTGTGGTTCTTTCAGAGGAGGATGGTGGCATATGTCTCCCCATCCTAGACGGGATGAACAAAATGTTTTTTGCAAAGGAGTTGTTGTATATTTTCCTCTGAAGAATCTATGGATTTTCTATGGGTATTTCCTTGTAGGCCAAATGGTGTGCACGCTGTCAAATTTCTGGTGGGGAGTAAGCTATGTTCTTCCTGAGATTTCTACTTCATTGAGGCATGTCTTAGGGGATGGTGTCACTTTTCCCTTTTGGTTGGACAATCAAACCTGCATGTGTTGGATTTCATGTTAATGATCGAGCCCCTCTCTCACTTGAAGTGTCCTGCTGCTAGGGTGTATCGGTAGATGTGGGTAGATGGTCCTTTCTCATTGAAGAAGGCTTAGAAGGTGCTTTATGCGTCGGCCATTTTTTATCCTGAGAATTCTATGTTGGAGTACAAGTGAAATCTGAAGCTAAAAGATATCTTGACATGTTAGAATTTTTTTGTGGCTAATGGGATGAGATCCGGTGATGACAGATGCCCTGGGGGTTAAGTTCTTCTAGGGGTCTGCGATGAACATATAGCCCTCCTGTGAGCCAGTTAGCTATAAATGTTAATTGCACTTAATTAATTCCATGTTTGAAATAAAGCGTGTTTAAGTTTGCATGATTAATTAGGTCCCTTTGTAAGATTCGGGTTGCGTACCTTGGCCACTTTGGATACCATATAGTTAGTGATCTAAAGAGTTAGGTTAGAGTAATTGATGTCTAGTTTTTGATCTGAAGAATTAGACTGAGGGCATATCTATCATTGTATAATGCTACCCAATAATGACCTTTAATTTAAAAACAGATGTTAACCTTCTCCACATATTGATGCTAGACCGATACTCTTAATGCATGTATTGTGCATAGGAATATAAATTCGGAGTTGTCATGTTAGTCAAGTTAAAGAGTTAACTTGATGAGGTTGACATAGCTTAAGTCTTGTATTGTTGATTATCATGAGACGTGCAATTATAATTTGATTGGAAATAGATGTCCACATATATATCTAAGTGTTGTATATTTGATAGACCATTTGGTTGATGACTTGGCAATGTCTATATGAATGAGATGGTGCGTATATAAGTATATATCAAGTGTATGCTCTCTCAAAAAATCATACATTTTTTGCTTCATAAACTGGAAGACAGCTCCTCATGAGACATTGGGCTCAAGTGAATTTTACCAGCAATCATCTCGTTTAGGGAACATACGAATTCGAGAATATTAATATACATTTTTTGAAAGCATGTGATTGGTGTTATTGCTCTATGAACAATTGAGATATTCTTTGCTTAGCCTTCGAAGGAGACAAAGAAATGTTGGAACATATACTTTAGGTATTACTTGTCTTCCAGATTGTAGGATGTAAGAGTATTGAGAGTATTTAAGGTTGCTGCAACTGTAATAGATTGTTATTATGATGCTTCCATTTCGAGGGAACGATTAAACACACTGGATTTCAGTGGCTCTGTCTAGAGATAAGTTGAATGAGATTTGATTGAATCATAGTTCAACAAACCAAATCAATTGTTTGGAGATTGATATGAAAGAGTTTCATATAGGATTACCGACATGGTTCTATATCCGTCTCATTGATCTTATAACTTTAGCATACGCGTATCATTGACTTGAGGGTTGAGTTTGTGAATTTGATTTACATTTGACAAACGATTAAATTATGTGTATTTGAGTCAATGAATTTGATTAATCTAAATCAATTTTAATCATGAATTTAATGACTGAAACTAGTCCAAGTCAAAATATAATCAAAGTTGGCGGCACACTCCCTCTATATATAGGAGAGAGTAGACGATAACCTTTCTCTTAATTGAGAGTTGTAAAGACTCTCAAAGCTCTTCGAGGCTACCCACCTTCTCCCTTCTCTTCTTTCTTTGGTTGTCCCCCTCCTCCCGTATATCTCCATTTTTGGTTCTCTGAGACTCGAAGGAGAAGCCCTTGTGTCATTTTTCCGCTAGAACGTTGGAGAGATGGACTTCAACTAACGACATCCACAGTGAGGAGAAGGATATCTCTGTGGGCATGTGAAAAGAAAAAGAAATAATCTTAGTGACGTAGAAGATACACGTCTCATCTTCAAGCCCACATGTGCAACTTCATAGGATTAGACCTACAATAGTACTTCATTTAGAGTCTCCTGCACCTCCGAAGGTATAACCATAATTTTTTGTAGTGCGTAGAGCAACATAAAAGTTCTATTGCAAGGCTACTTCATTTGTAGTCTCTATTACCTCTGAAGGTACAATCTCTGATCTTTTGTGCTGCATGGAACAACGTATAAAAGTTCTATGTGGAGGTTACTTCATTTAGAGCCGCTCTCACCTCTGAAGGTACAATTCTTGATCTTTTGTGGTGCGTTGGACAACATATAAAAGTTCTATCGTCGTGTGATTCCATTGCAAATCAATATTTGTTGTTGCCCATCCATACAATGGGTTTCTCGTTGGTTTTGATCTGTTTTTTTCTTTCATTTTTGTAACGTACGAGGCATGAACTTTATCATTTTAATGAGTAGTGACAACGCTATTCTAATGATTTAGGGGATGTTGATCACCATTTCTTTTCATGTGCCTCATTGAGGGGCATCTAAGGGGAGGCTGACATTGATGAGGTAGCTGTTGAATGTTCCCTTGCTTTGTGGGAGTCAATTAGGTCGTATCATGCTGTCTTGATGCCAGAGAAAATTCTAAGGTGTTGGCAATTCTTTGGGCGATCTCTGGTTTGTGATGAATGGGTTGATTTTTCCGAGTGAGAGGTCTTACATGGAGAATGTATTGTAACATGGCATGAGCCTGCAAGATTGTTAGTCGTCGTAATTTTGATACTTACACTTGTGAATATAATTGGGTGCTCATCTTTACGACGTCATACCCTTTTTCCTAAAAAGAGGCATGGCACTGACGCGGTAAATACAAAGATGCTGCTAATATTTTATTGATAAATTGCTGTGGTTATACGTGGAGATTTATATGAAAGTAGTTGAAAAAACCTACACTGCATGCATTTCGCATGCCTCGAGTCAAGTGTGACAGGAGATGGAGGTACTCGTCTGTATGTTGGCATAACCCCTTTAGGTGCTTTAAAGGAGGACATGTTTTAAGTTCTGCCCATCACGTGGTTGGTTCTTTCATTTTGGTAAAATTTTACCTCGTCTTCTTTCAGCTTTGCTAATAGCAAATTCTATTTTGCATGCCTCAACATGTAAGGTTGCAACTCTGTCCAAGTTTTCTTGAATCATGTTCTTCCCATTAACTATATAAAGTAAAGCTTTTGAAAATTTATCTTGGATGATCAGTTATAGCAACCATTCTTGGCTTTTAAATAAAGCTAGGAAAATAAAAAATGAGACGAACATATTAGTAAAAAGAAGAATGAAACAGAAGGCAAAAACAACAAAAGGAGGTGACACAGATGATGAGGATTGTAAGAACATAATTACATCATCATCCCTCTGTAAATCTTTCAATTTGACCAACATTTATATGAATTCAATAAATACACACGAAGGGAAAATTAGAGCATCCAAGATTTGGCTCTTTTTATTGCTGATGCGGTCTCTTGTTGGACCCTATGACTCATGAGGGTAGTGCTTGAGGTATTTACATAGGGATAAGGAACACTGAGAATACAGAATAGGTGGAGTTTATCCTTCCTTCTTCTTCGGTTGCTTTGATCGATTAGAATGGAATGTGTAGAATGAGAGATAATGGCTGATGTGATCATAGATTCATAATGGCCACCTTATCCATTGGATTGCTTACTCCTGGAGGAAGTATCTTTATTCTGGATATATCACTCATCCAAACGGGACAAATGACTTGTTTTCTGAGCTTTTAAGATCTGTTGTATCAAGAAAAGTCCACATGTCTATGGTTAGAGTTAGAAAGATTCCTCGAGGAAATCTGGAAGGCCTTTTTAAATATCCTAGCTGGGGGATTCTTTAGAGCCTGCACTAGCCCCTTCAGGTATTTTTTTTCGAACTCTCTTCCATTTTCATCCGTCTTGTTGATTGGATAAGCAATTGACACGAGTTTAGAGTGACGTCAAGTTGTTTTATCCTCCCAGTCGGACTAGCCAAGAATGATGTGTTCCATTTTATATCCAGTTTATTCAATAATGTTTGCGGTTGAATGCATTCATGCTTCCATTAGGGTTGAGATTTCTGGGGGGGTGCGAGCTCTAGCTTGTTCATTTGTGCGCTTTATCATTTTATTTGAAAGAATAATATTGGAACGTGGTATGTTCTGCTTTCTTGAATCACAAAAATTTAAAATTTGTGGTGCTGGTATGCTGATTATTTTATCACACAGGTTGGGAAGGGTTGGGTTGGGCCAACCCTTCCCAACCCTCCAGTCAAACAGCCCAATCCTCCTCACAGTTTACTATTCACAGGGTACCCCTGCCCAACCCAACCTGCCCAACCCTGCAACCAAACAGGCCCAGAGAAGAAGTCCCATGATTTCATGCGGTCTTCTTCGGGCTTTATGAACTTAATTTATACAAATTGTATTTTAATATTTCCAATCTATGCTTGACAATAAAGATGTGATGACTGCATATAATTGTGCTAAAATCCATAGAAGTCTTAGATGATGTTAATGATCTGGAAGTTGATTTATGTTTCTGTTTTAGTACTCGACCTGAAGAATGCATACCTAATCTCCGTGGGTATGTTGCTGTTAAGGGAAGTTAATCATCTGATATCTGTTTTAAAATATTATACTGAATGGAATTTTCCATTTATAAGATAGAATTCAAATTCATAGGAGACAGGGTTGGATGGCAGGGTGGACATGGTGTGGAAAGAGAACTGACACTTTTATGCTTGATGAGAAGAAACACCGATGCTCCTTTGTGCCACAGAAGGAAAGGAAATTGTCAAGTATTCCATTATACGCAATGTCGTGTGTTCTAGTATATGCATCCAATCTGTGTTTTGCACTCCCGAGTTGATCATAGGTGCACACGATCTTCTACAGTTAGATTCCTTGGTGGAAATTTCGATCCTTTGAATTTTCTTAGTGAGCGTGATCGCTGCAGTTTGACATGGTTGTCCTTTGTTGTAAAAGGTATGTATAGTTAGAAACATCGTATTAACCGTAATCGCTAATTTCACGGCTGACATGATTTCACATGTCGTTTAGTTCAAGCTATAAATGGTGATTATTTGATTCTAGTTTGGGTTGATTCTTTCTTTTGAGTTCAATTTTTCAGCATCTAGAGTTCTCTGAGAAAATCAAGAATCTCACCGAGCAAATATTATTTGAAGAACTTCTAAGGAATAGTTTGTATATGTTGGAGTACGTTGTGTATGCGTCACTTATGGGGTGATGGGTAAATGGATCACTCCAGGATCCATTTACCACATCCAGTTGTTTAGTCCCACATCTACCAGTTGTGAGTATGGAGACTCGGTGAGGGCTATATAAGAAGCCCATCATCCTCTGTATCCAGTGAAAAGTGCAATGCATAGAACAGCCCTTTGAGACGTTCTCCCATGGTTTCATCCCGCTCCTTGGGATGTAGGGTTCCACGTAAAATCCATTGTTCGTTCTTGTTTATTTATTTTCTCTAATCAAGCTTCCGCATTATATTTTCTAACATGGTATCAGAGCCATGTATATTTCTAACATGGTATCAGAGCGGGTTCGATTCTTGAGGATTTTATGTTGATTATTTATTTGTTTGAAATTCAATTTTTTGGTGTATTGTTCTTGAAGATTAGAGTTTTCTGAAACCCTAAAATCTACAAATTAAGAGTGTCGTGTTCAACAAGTTTTGAAGAGTCTCTAGCGATCGTCGTCCTACTCCAAGCGCATCTAGCGGCAACATTCATCGTTGCCCAATCTCTAGGCTCCACGCTTCATGCTCTAGGTGGCAGAGGGCTCTAGGCATGGGATCAAATTTTGGCGAATTTGACCGAATTTCGATTTCGATTGGTGATCGAAATTCGGCCGAAATGGCCTCTATATCGATCAGAATTTGGGGGTCATGTTCAAAAACTGATCGAATTTTCGGTCGAATTTTGACTAAAATCAGCCGAAATTTCGCTTCAGTTCATCACCAAACGAAATCAAAATCCAACATTTAAGGCCTTGGCTCTAAGCGGAGCCACAATCCCTAGTGTGAGTCATACAACGTCGACAACACAACCGTCGATGGCACCATGATCTCCAGGTGCATCTCCCTCGTCCCTATCTCAAGCGAGGTCCTGCATCACCCCTCCCTTTATCATTCTATAGTGGTTGCGGTGCCAGAGATGGGTGCGACCGCACTCGATTCTGCGGCTGTTGCGTCTCACTTTGCATAAGCCCCTCAGCCTACTTATGAAAGCTCCAGACGATGAGGCCTTCCCTTCCAAGCGTTATACTCTCAATCCAGGCGGAGACCGCCCCCCCCCCCCCCCCCCCCCCCCTCACAACAGATCCCAAGCACCGAGTCCCGCAGCAGATCCCAGGCAACGCCACCAACGCCATGCTCAGTGGGGCTAGTGCCCATCGCCACCCAGACCCCTCCTGCCTCTCCTGCTTGAGTTGCACACCCTCCAGGCAGTGATGCCGCTCCTGTCCAGTTCCCTCGGTGGCACATCGTGTGTTGATCCTTGTGGAGGCCCTCTCAGGAGCGAGGGCTCCTCTCGACGACGACGGCGGATCCCTTATCAAGGGCAGGCTCCTTCGAAAACAGGGGTTCCCAAGTGGGAACCTTAAATAGGTTAGCCTCTAGTTGGTCGAATAGTTTAAAAAATGAAACAAAGGGAGCAGGCTGCTGCAATTCGACCAAAGTGGCCGTACACTGTAAAAAGGAGGGAGAGAAAGAAAAGATTCATATTTTGGGCCGAGAATATCCAAAAAAGGGGAAGATGGGGTGCAACATTTAATAAAAAAGAAAGAAAAAGGGGGGGTGTGAGATGCTAGTTGCTGCCCACTGTTTGGGCCATTATCTTTGGACCCAAGTGGTCCAAATTTCTTTGCTTAAAAAAAAGAGAAAGAGGAAGGAAAAAGGCGTGTACAAAGAAAGAAAACAATATGCAACGAAAAAATTTTACGAAAAAATGAGCCAGCTATTAAAAAAAATAAATAGCCAAAAATGGTTAAAAAATTGGTTAATTTTTTAAAAGGGGAAAATCGTAAAAAAGAAGAAAAATGAACGGCTTATTTGATGTTTTTTCTCTCTCCATTTTCTTGTCTTCTCTTGACTTTGTCCATGCCATTGATTTACGACAAGTATGGGAGAAAGGGAGAGTATTGTGTAGAGTCACAGGTATTTCCATATTCAATCAGATGTCAGATTCCAAGCCAGACAGATTTTCAAGACTTTACAGTTCAATTTTAGACTCTGCAGATTGGTTAAGAGTCCAAGTTCAGGCACTCCATCGTAGAGTGACCCATTTTCTTCGAGTTCTCCAGAGAGACTCCTTTTTCAGATGTGCACATGTTTGCCATCTTTTTTTTGTGATCCTTATATTTTGTTATTTCTATTCAGGGTTTTCATGTGTTACATAGGGACCTAGAGTAGAGATCTCATTCCATATGCTATGTGGGCTAGGGTTTTCCAGATGGTTTCATAGAGATTCCAGAATAGAGATTTTGTTCTCTGAGCCAGTATGGGAGAGACCCTAGTTCTCCGACGAGGAGACTTCTTCGGACTCCATTCTCCAGCGACCGTGGACTTCGACGATGATGTCTCCACGACTTTTCGGTTCGACCTTTTCAGAGATGGAGCAGTTGTCCACATATTATGGCGGGCTAGAGTTCTCCAAGTGGAGATTTATTTCAGTTGCAGTGACTCTGATAAACAGTACATAGTACATGCTCTCCGACGAGGAGATTCAGTTTGACTCACCTACATCCCGTTTGTTCCTCCTCACCTGTATGTCATGAGAAGCAACGCCCTCGACAACAATCAACAGTTGTGCGCGTTGAGTTGATATTATCTGTAGTGTCTTGTGTTGTTAGTTGAGATTTCTTTCTGTTTGTCCAAGCTGAGCATTGCATGCTCCAGTTTGAGGGGGAGTATTGGAGTATGTTGTGTATGTGTCACTTATGTGAGAGATGGGTAAATGGATCACTCCAGGAATCCATTTATCACATCCAGTTGTTTAGTCCCGCATTTAACATCTACCAGTTGTGAGCATATGGAAACTCAGTGGAGGGCTATATAAGAGCCCCTCAAGAAGCCCCTCACTATCCAGTGAGAAAGCACAATGCATAGATCAACCCTTTGCGGCGTTCTCCCGTGATTTCATCCCACTCCTTAGGGATTAGGGTTCCACGTAAAATCTCATTGTTCGTTCTTGTTTATTCATTTTCTCTAATCAAGCTTCCGCATTATATTTTCTAACATGGTATCAGAGACATGTATATTTTCTAACCATATACAATCTTTGTTTTGATTTCTATGTATCAGTAAGCACATAATCCTATGTGCCATCACATATTTGACATTTTCCTTCTGGGATTTCATCGATCATCCTTAAGAAACATCGAGCACTACCTTTTCTTTTCTTTCATATGGGGGTCTTTTGGGGGCGGGGGGTGTATACATTTGGCCAAGTTGTATAGATGCCTAAGAGTTCCTTTTTCTTTTCTTTTTCCGGTGCAGCTTCTGATCCTATGGCTGAGAAGGACGATGTTTGATCAGTCGTGCGTGGAGGGATGGTGGGAAAACAGTCATTGTTCCGATGAGGATAGAGTTTGATGGATGGTGCACAAGTTGGGACCTACTTGATGTTTGCCTAGACATGCAAGTTGGGCTTTTGCATGCTTATATGAGGGATTGGGATCTTCCTTAAAATGGGCCCTTGCATTCATAAGAGTGGTAAAGATGTCGGACATGGTATCATATATAGAAGACCACACCATTTCTGATGCAACAGCTGTATTTTTGTGTGTTGATTGCCTCTTAAATAGACATTTACCTAAATATGCTAGAGTTTGCCTGCCACTGTTTGCATCCTTATTTTTGATGTAAATTATGAATCATTAAATTTCATTAATTATGTTGGCAGTTCAATCTTCTACTGTTTGAACTTTGAACCGTGCTCCTTTATATGTTATGCACACTGCACAACCTTCGGACCATCTAAGCGCGGTTCGAATCGAGAATGGGTGATGTAGGACTTGAACCCTGGTATTTAGGACGGGAATACACATGCTCAGTCACCAACCATCAAGCTAGTTTCCGGAGCTTGTGATAATTTCACACAATGATTATTACATGATTTTGGAGACAAGTTTACAGAACCTGGGAAGGTAATTTAGCAGTAGGTTGATCATAAGTAGTGGTTGAGCACTTCATGTCATCTTGGTGTCATACTTCGCACTGTCAACAATTGCTTTCACTGGTCAAACCGCATGAAAGGTTCACTTGTCTTTCTTGTGTGCTGGACCCACGGCATGACGTCTTCGCAGCATGACCATAGCAGGATATCCTGTGTCAGCAAAGTGGAAATGCACTGTTGAAGCATCTCTGGAAGTTGTGTGATTTTCCATATCTGATGATGTGGATCGAGAAACCAACTTTTTTGGACTCTTTAGGTTTGGCAGGTTTGTGGTTTGTAGGGTTTAGGTAAGTTCCCTAAAACTTGAAACAAGGTTGCAATAGTCGGCCGATTAGGCGGACTTGTTGTACAGACTACGCGGTTCAAGGGAGTAACCGAATAGAGTAACTCTGATCAAGTATTATTAATTGATACCTACCGATTCTGTTGTCCGACTAATAGGTTAATCGTCTGACTAGTCAATCTGCATAATACAGAAAGGTGTTTTTAAGGGGGGTTTACACTTATGCAGCTTTTTTATCTTACCTTTTTTCCAATTACACTTGTATATGTATGCAAAATTCACAGCAGTGCCCTTCCATTGTTACACTCGTGCCTTTGTATCTCACCAACGAAAGACACTGATGCGAATTTTGTAAGAATATAGGGGCACGAGTGTTATCGAAAAAAATTAGAAGGGCACAAGTGTTATTGGAAAATCCAGCAAGGAACACAAGTGTCCAATACCTTTTTAAATTTTAATATTCAGATTTTTTAAATAAGTTATTAGTGAGATGCATGATGTTTGATTGGAATTCAGCTGTTAATTCAATCTTTCTATGATAGTTTTCAGTATCCCTTCTTACTATCAAATACTGACTTTTGCAACCTTGCACCAGCGTTTATCTTAGGATGGTTTGCGATATGATCGGTAGTGTGTGTTCTAGTTTCATCGATGTGGAGGCGTGTTTCTATTATGTACTCGATACATGCTTTCAGAGTCTCATGCGCACACATACGCACGTGCACATGCACTGTTATACTCTTCTTAAAGTCTCAATGGTTGTTTATCCATCTTATGTTTAATTTGTAGACATCAGTCTGTGAGAGGAGTTGGGGGCTGAGGAAAGCATCTCATTTTGCTGGAAGGAACATCAGTTGTATTGTATCTCTATCTTTAGGATCATCTTATAAACTAAGTCCTGGGATTTGTTCATTGCTTTTCTCATAGATACCTTGTAAATGAATGCTCTTTACCCTCTTTCCTTGAAAGTTACCTAGGTTACCGTGGCACCGGTTTTCTTTCTGCGACACCCGATGTTAACTTATAAATGATTTTCTTTCCCTATCTTTTTTTTATTTGTCGATTAAAGCTCATGGCCCGACTTGGATCCACCACATTTTGTAAATGGATTTTGTACGATCCGATTAAGGATCTGTTTAGCCATTTACACTATATACATGTTTATTAGGCTTAGGGCCTTAGACGCGAGTGTAAACCTAGGGTTTTCTTGTACCATGGTCCATGTACTTCTTTACTCAATTTTTGGAGGAGGTTTTCCACGTAAATCTTTTTCTCTTATGTGCGAATGCTTGTGGATTGTTTCTATTTCAGCGGATTTGGGCCCTCTTTTTTCATTTTTCTCCTTCCATATGTGTGTTGTATTGGAATTGCGTCAACATATGGCCAGGTAAGGGGACTCGATATCTTAACGGCAGTAAAACATTTTCTTCATCGCTCGGAAGGAGTCGATAGACACAAGAACAACCTCAACATCCGAATGAAAAGAGGTCACTGTGTTTGCTCGATGACGCTACGAACCTACGGAACATGTGTAAATCATATGAAAGAAGGAATGGACATAGATTGCTTGATTAGTTTGGTGCTTGGTTGTAAGATCAAGGGATTTTTATTTGATACCATTCTCCTGTCACGTCTTGATCCCCTATGCAAAAAAAAGGAAATGTTTACGAGAGTTCAGCTTAGTAAGTACTATTAACTACACATCCATCTAAACAAAATGATGACAAGGTATTAATTGTTCATAATTACAAGGGGTTTCTATACCATGAACCCTACAAGATATAGAAATCGTAGTTAACGTTGGCGACGACGATAACTTATCATATTCTGCAGGTACGATGTGAAGTGAATCATCATGGTTTTGATCTTCATTCCGTGATAGTGATGAAGAGGATCATGTGTTAATTGGTGCTTGGTTGTAAGATTAAGGGA